>NW_019060477.1:82675-102286 GCF_000696155.1 Zootermopsis nevadensis | reverse complement strand
GGGGGAGAGAGAGAGAATGTATGTTTATATGTTTGGTTATAGGTCCATTGAGGGATAAACGGATTTGTACCAAACTTGGCACGCTCATTCCTTGCGGCCAGGAAAAGAACAATTAAGGTTCAAACGTACGGAAACTATGCATGACAGTTGAACGATGCCAAGAATAAAATTGTTCATATAGGCGAGGATATTACAGGAACACAACACCAAAAGAACTGTCTTGGTTTCAAGTCCAAATAATAATGGTTTCTGAAGGTCGGGAACAAAGAACGATAGAATGACGCAAAGAATAAAATTGTTTCGACGAGGAGATTACAGAAACTAACGTCACAAACCTAAAAACTGTCCTCGGTTCGAGACTCGGCGAAGATGTTAGGTTTAAACAAAATATTTTCTTATGTTTTATTCAAAAATACATATCGAATGATCAAGCCTATGACAACCTTTCAGCAATAAATATTGAAAAGAAATGGTTATCATTTGTCGAATTTCCCCGGAGTAAGAGTAACATTGTGGGTACTGTGCTAGTTCAGTGTTTACTGTGAAGACATAAGAAATAAACAATTTCCTATGTAAATATTTAAGACAATGAACAAGTGCTACTTTAGATTTCTCTGCTTAATAAACACGCAGGGACATCGTTTATAGAGTGTCCCTGAAAGATGTATACACACATTCAGTGAAAGAAAGAAAGAAAGAAAGAAATTTTAATAAATTTAAACCATTACATACATCAGCACTGGCACTTGGTGGGTTAGCGAATCTAGTGCAGGTGTTCAAAGAGACCAGTTTGCTTCGTGGCACACTTGACAGCAATCAGCAAATGACTAACAAGCGGCCACCAAAGTTGAAGAGTTGCTGGCTTATACTGTACATCGCGTCCTTCAAGTAACCCAACAGGAAAAGTCAGGCAGTACTCAATAGATTCTCTACGTCCTCTTAATCGGTAGGGAAAAGACAGGTCCTAGATCTGTTAAGTGCACATCGCAATAGGTTCTCGTAATAAACACAACACACGGAGATAGGTAACAAGGTTAATATTCCGTATTATAATGCGTATACATTTTTTTGGGGGGTGGGGGAACAACAATAACAAGTAGAAATGAGGTCCATCATGAAATTAAGAGTAGAATACATTCGGAAAACGCTTACTAAACGTTTACTACCCAAAACACTAAAGATCAGGATATATAAATCAACAATTTTTCCGGTTGTCTTGTATGGTTGTGAAACATGGTCTCTTACCTTGAAGGAAGAATGTAGATTACAAGTGTTTGAAAACAAGGTGCTCAGGAAGATATTTGGACCTAGGAGGGGATGAAATAAGTGGGGAATTTAGAATATTGCATAACAAGGAGCTGCATGGATTGTACAGGTCACCTAGCATAGTGAGGATAGCGAAATATAGGAGGCTCTGATGGGCTGGACATGTAGAACACATTGGGGGGAAGGGGTACATATAGAACTTTGGTGGGGAGTCCTGGAAAACGACCACTGAGCAGACTATGAAGGAGACGGAAGGATATCAAGATGGATCTTAAGAGAGTTGGGCTGAGGATGATAGATAGATGGAGTTAACTCAGAATCGAATCCAGAGGTGGGCTACAAATATTGTCGGTGTTGGACCTGCGGGTTCTGCTACAAGGGAGTTATACATCTTTTTATGACATTCTGTATTATTGCATATATGCCATATAACTCAGGCGATTAGTCACCAGCTTCTCACAATGGAGGCGCGGATTCTCAAGCCAGGGCAATTCTGCACAAGACACTTCCTGTTCCTCGCCTGTTCCGTTTTCACAAAATACCTGTCAACAGATGAATTTTCCCACAAGAGATTCGAACCGGGTATCTCCCGAACAAGAAGTAAGAGACATTAAATCAAGAGTTATTAGGAGAAGACAGAGCTAATCACATTGCAAGACTTCTTGTAAACTTCTGGAGAGGTGAACTTCAAGGCAACAGAACAGTTCAGAGTCCATTTAAACCCAGAGACCGCTGTTCCAGACTACTCGCGTGCTACTGTCTGGATCGATTGTGGAAATTACGTAATCAATTTTATGCAACCGGTTTATTTTATATTTATAATTCTGCTCTTTGTATAATCATTAACTCTGACTGAAGCACTCCACACACGCTTTACAGTGTACGTCACAGCGTCTTCAGATGAAATGCTGACGAGCGGTAGTTAATTAATCAGGAAGACGTAGTTTACCAAGTATTCGCTTGGAGGTACAGATTCATTATTTGCGATACTGCATTCCATAATGATCTTGAGCTTAGTTTGTTGTAAACGCAAATATGATCTTACAAAGCTGTTGAGTAGTACCGATACTATAATTTTCAATTAATTTCTCTGTATCGCGTTAAAATACGCTTTACATAAATCTGTGTTCAACAGAAGTTCACAACTTAATGATATCCAGCCCATACTCTATGTCATGTGAACACATTTCTTACATTGGGCCTCTAAAAACTTTCAACTTTCGCTTCAAGTTAAGTAGTATTTATATGAATCAATACCAAATTCTTCACATAACTTTTACTTGTAAGGCAGACCCCTCACTACCAAATTTAATCGACAATGATTAGGTTGTTTAGGAGAAGAGACATAGACAGGCAGACACGTCCTGCCCATAATGCATTAATTTTAAGCACTTCATGCAGATCGCATAACAAAAAAATTACAAGCCACTTCACTGACGCTTCTAAGAAACATTTATATGCCTTCTGGAAGTGGCGTTCCAGTATCTCTGAACCTTTACTTTGACGCCAGGGAAATGCGCAATTATACGAAACTCGATTCACAGATACAACTTAAAAATGACCGCTCCTAGCTCAAAACCAGTAGTACGTGCAGAGGAGTAATGGAGTCATCACACTCCCATCTCAAGTACATGGCAAACCGTTACGTTGATATCAACGACTGAAGGACGATTTTAGACAACGCACAAATTTAATAACGTCCAAACCAAATTTAATAAAAATCTGTCCTATTATTCTCCAGTTTCTACATGTGTATTGACGTCACGTCATCACGACAACCAAGGAAATGCAACAATGCAAAGGCAACAAACAACCAAGAAAAGCACACACCCCCAAAATTAAAAGAACTAAATACGTTTTCTCTGAAAAATACTAGCACTGTTGTCTTGGTTGCGTTGTTAATCTGGTCAGACTGAATGTCATTGGCACGAAGAATACCTCTCGAGCTGTCTCCTTGCTCCAAACGTCATTAAGACATTCGTCGTTCTTACACCAGACGACGCAGATTATACCAAGACATGCTAAGGTCTACTTCGCCAAGAAGTGTAGTTACTCCCTTTTTGCAGCAAGGTTTTCAATTAGAAAACACAAAGCAAATAATCTGCACGTTCACTTCTGTGATTTTATTATTACTTCACAGCGAGCGCTGCGTTTTCAATTTTCCTAATGTACAATAGCAGGGAAAATGAAAAAGATTTAACAGCAATTGAATTTGTTGAGTAGTTTGCTTCAACTCAATTCAATTCCGAGCGATATTACATTCTGAAGATAAGATCGCTGGTGCCAGTGAAATAAAGGCTGTTCCGCACTGTAATTACATCAACGCAGTCAACCCATTATCCAAGCAATTTCATTTCAAACGGCGCAAACATGAAGGATTGATGTTAAATTCACACGCATCCTTTCATTTCTGTAGTAAGAGGTTCATCTGCAGAGGCTTTAACGCCATGCCAACGTTCGATTCGGCTTCGTATAAAGTCAAACGGGTAACAACAGTAGTGAAGGTAAAAGTTTCTCTCATGCTCGAGTAATCACCATGTCATGAAGACGTTATGGAAGAAGGAAAATATAGCTCTATGCATTCTTAACCTCGGTACAGGATGGAGGGGTCAAGTTTCATGACCCGGTCGCTTTACCCTATGGAAAGCATCCTACACACATTGGAAAGAAGCTGGGTGGCGAAGAGAAAAATCCTACCTCTGACGGGAATCGTTCCCCGGTCGTCCAGCCCCTAGCCTAGCCACTACATTGGTAGAAGCAGGAGGCCGACACTACTACATAAGGCATATGTGACATACACCAGAGAGTTAGCTCTCTGTGTCAGTAGTTAGCGAACTAGGGTAATATTCAAATAATCACGGGGTCCATGCTAACCGTCGCCACTAATCTTAAAACACAAAATGACAAACAAATTTGGTAGCATTCTGGCAATAAATCACTTGAAGCAGAGAGCAGAAACAGACACGTCAAATATATGAAACACTTACAAAAGATTACTAGTACTACAGTTATTTTGAAATATCAACACTAGAAATAACCCCAAATAAATAGCACATCTTCAAAAAATATAAATGGATCCTGACGCACAGAAGTCGGTTCTGCTAAATACAAGACGGTTTAGTCCATTTTCCTTGCTTTAGGTAATAATGTAGACTTAAGCTTTCTGCCTGCTTATGCGTGTGACCCCACCTTTCAACTTTTGAATCAGCTGATCGATTTTAACGAAACGTGATATGAACGTTATGCCAATTTAGGCCACTACCGTAGTACTATACAACATCCCACAATCAGCAATAGCAACATGGTGGACGCACGAACCTGTGACGTGAGAGCGACACTAGCGCTATTTAATATAGGTTCTGATATTATGTATGGTCATTGATAACTATGCAACTTCTGTGGACCTCGTTTGAATGTAAACTAATAATGCTGTCGTGAAAACATTTACAGGTTGTAGGCCTCCGATAACTAAGGACTCACTGGAGCCCTAACCTAGGAAACAGATCACAAACATACCTACAAATTTTGCGTAAAGTACTGTTTATGAGTTAACAATTATAAACATGCAGATGGTGGGAAACTTTGAGGTTATATCCGATAAATTTAACATAGACATCGTAATAAATTTTTCCCCAGAACATAATACAAACAGATCCAAATGACAGTAATGACATCTTGTAATATACGCCTATTTATAATTACACGTATCAACAAAACAATGAGAACCGAGCGGCCGTATGACATCTGCGTACGAACCCACAGCGCCAACTCATTGCATTCTACTACTGTATTATAAACTTGTATTGCCTAAATAGTATACATCAACAGCAAAAGATTTGTAGGACCAGAAATATGTGTAATAAGATTGTAAACATTATGAGTTGTCAGAATTACTTGTATAACTGTGCGGTATTCTTGACAGAGTATCGGATATATATGTATGTGTATATATATATATATATATATATATATATGGAGAAAAAACAGCGTAAAACTGAGAAGATAACGAGGACAAAAAATAACGAGAAAAATAACAATATATGAACTTCGTTGCAGAATCAAGAGACAACGGCTTCATTTTCCTTGAAACTAGGAATCACTCGCTTATTGGAAAACTCTTAAAACTCTTATACACTTGATGAAAATTTGTTCCATTTGAACAGACATTTACAAACGGTTACCAATCAAAATGGATTCTGAAAGTAGTTTCCCTCAGACGTCAGGAGTCTATGCACACTTTTAAGTGTTACACAGGCATCCAATCCTAGCACGCAATTCCACAATTTCTATTACGGAATTTCAGTTCTTCCGTGTGATAGTTCCCCATGCCATAAATTTCAAGACACTCTCCCAACAAATAAAGATAAACTAACTTGCGTGTGGTTAGCTTTGAGATTCGCAGTGTAACGAATAGTTTGTGAAGAGCTGATTTATGTACACCATTCGATTCCCGACGTTTATACGAGGCTTAATTTTACATCTGAGAGAAATAATGTAAATGAAGTGGGATAGTTCAGTCGGTGTAGTGACTTGCTAGGGTTGAACGATCGAAGTTCAATTCACGACAGAGAAAAGGATTATTTTATTTCTTAAGAAGTTGAGACCAGCTCCACAGAGACCATTCAGCCTGTCCAATGGCTACCGAGCGCATAGCTTTCGCTCCGTTACTGACTCGAGATTTTCAATTCGTGAAAGCTCTCTTACAAGTAGCGTAAATACAGAATATCCCAAAGAGATGTATACATATATTCTATTAATGAAATGGACATTTTAATAAACAAAATCATTATATACGTCAGCATTGAATAATCTAATTTAGTGTAGGTGTTCAAAATGACAACCGTTAGCTTCGTGGCACAGCTGACAGCAGTGAGGAATTGAATGACAAGCGGCGACCAAAGTTGCTGCTTGTGTACACATCTTTTTGGGACAACCTGTAGTTTTGCCTGGCTACTGCTGATATTCATTTTACTTTCATATCGTTTTTTTAGGCCTAGCGCTATTGTGCACTTACTATATGATAGTGTAAACATATTATTAGGCTTTGATATGCATTTGCAATTGAAAAAAGGCAAAGATCCGCTTTTCGGCGGGGGTCTGGTCCCTAACCTGCCGTATATGCTGTGCCCTACTGTAGGTCTTCATGTGACGTGCACATTATTGTTGTCCGACTTTAACAAAAATTGAAAACTGCCGACAAATTTTAATAAAACTCCCCAATATCAAATTTAATGAAAATCGGTTGGGCGTTTCTCGTGTTCTTCAAGGTGACAGACGGACAAACAGGCACGCCTAAAATGCAACCGAAAGTATGAACTCGAGAAACAACGACGGTGAATTCCTGACAGCAGAGAACAGAAATTACTCGATTTTTTATAGTGTGATTATAACAGGCTGAGGAGCAATACAGATTACGCGTAAGTTTAATATTAGACCGGTATGTTTTTTTACTGCACAGCATGTACACTGCAGTGGTCATTATTAAAACTAAATAAAACTTTTGTAATCTTCTATAATGGCCAAAGTGAAAATAGAATCAATTTCCACAATTACGAGCTTGAGAAGTGTTAAAGAGAAATACCAGTATTTTCTCCCCCCCCCCTTTTCCGTGCATAATGGATTTGTTTCCGTGACTGAAACACCTCAACACGGCATGAAGTCTGTGGTATCCGGCGGAAGAAAGAACCGGCTCCAGCAACTTCAAACACTACCACATCACGTACTAAACGTTTAAGCCCCCCAACATCATCTTTAGCTAGCTGCAGACAGCACCAAATTAATTTATCGCATATCGCACACAAAATTACCAGAAGGGAATCCAAACACAGTAAACAGCTACAATGATTTCATATCAAGTTGGCAAAAAAGTTTACAGATGGGGAAACATTTTGGAAAACGATCACACGGAAGACAAAGGATGAGTCTGTAAGATAACATGAAGATGGGTTTTAGGGAAAGTGGTTCCGGGTTGATGATCGTGTCCAACGGCGGGCTTCGGTGTTAATTGTGTTGTACCTTCGCGTTCTGCCATCAGAGTGTTAGATCTTATTTTCAAACAACAAAACGCCTTGAAGAGGATCACCTGCAGTTGAAGCTTGTCTAGTGGAAGGCGTTATGGAACCGAAACGACAGTTTCAACCGGCTCCTGCTTACTTCCTGTCTCTTTCTTTTGTGCGTTTCTAAGCTACAGAGTGCATGTTACACTCCCATTGACACCGAATAGTGGAGACAGCGCGAAGCAAAATTACCAAAATACACTTCTGAATCTAATTTTCTGCTGAAGGACAAAACTATATTTGAACTCCTAGCGGAGAAAATTGCCTTCACATACAGGATCTATATTTGTTTCCCAAGAGCTACGGGCTATAGAACGAGTAAATAATTGCAGCAGAGTTTGTGGCGACTTAGGTCTGCACTAGGCCTACGTTTTGTACATAAAATCCAACACACGCCTAAGAAAGTTGTCTTATGAAGCAGATAAGTGTGAAGCACAGTGAAAGTAAAAATTGATGTGTACAGGAACAAGATGAAGACGGCGATATCGCCCTGATGATGGAGGCAGCAAGGACCTCTGAAATGTCAGTAAACGTCTACCAGACTACACGGCGCAACAACCCAGAAGACAGCCAACTTCGTACTCACCGCCATGAAAACCTCAAATTCTACAGGAACACGATGCACTAGGGAGTTTTCTGTGGATTTCCCTGTCATTCATTTGAAATTTTTCTCTCAATCATCATCATCATTATATAACGCCGAAATCATTACAAGATCGAGACTGTACGGCTGCTATAAAGCATACGGCGATATTCCAGGATATCAGCTGGAAGGGTTATATTCTCAGAGATAAAGAAATTCACAGTTGGCGTCTTTCTTGTGCCAAAACGTCTTCCACGTTTGTTGCACTGTGCGTGTTAAGTGCCCGATAACATCAAGTTTACGATTAACTGCAGGACGTTGAAATAAATCTTAAATAGTAGCCTACATATTTTCAATCCGTGTTAAGTGGGCCCCTAGTCATCACAGCATGGCGTTCTCACCTTCCTGGTGGGAAAGGGTCCCAAATATGGAGGACAGTTCCGATTAACTGAATAAACAGTCACTGACAGCCTGAAAGAAGTGGAACACGGCAATGGACATTCCGGTACCATAAAAGACGAGGAATTTCTTGACTAGCACAGTGTGGTATTAGATTATCCATGGAGTTAGTATACCTTCCGGTGCGGAAGACACTATAGTTAAAGTTAATACACAATTACTTGGAACAACAAAATACGGCCGCATTCTGGATTTTACTTCGAAGTACAGCATTAAAAACTGAATTATCAGAAAACTAAATGTGAAATGAACGTAATTAAATATGAAGCTACGATTTTCCACACATATACGTAGAAAGCGGAGACAAGGATTAGAGAATTCTGACATGGCATTATGAAACCAATTCGGATAAATGCATTTCGACTTTCTTCTTCCTCTGTAGTTTAGGCCTAGTTAATATTGTATTAACTGCGCACATGATATGCGACTAAATTTTGTTATCCTGAATGAACAAACAGAGATTCAGTTTTATGTATGCCTTCAGAGCACGTACGAAGAAAATACAAATTTCACAATACTGAAATGTAACCAGATACACTACGTTTCAGTAGCTACAACACTTCAAAATGGCTTTCGGTTGTGATGTGGCAGCAACTGTTCCACATTCTATCATAAATTTGCCGAATATAATCTCAAAGATTAGAAAGACCCATGAAGTGGCGACCGTGTCCTTTCCACCTCAGACGTTCGTATATCCGCCACATTGTGAACCCCAGTAAATGGGCTCTCGATATAAATTAGATAGAATGCTGGGCAAGGAACACAACCATTTTGAAAATGGCGATAGATAGAAAAATTCCTGCCACTGCTGAGAATCGAATCCAATTCACCCAGCCGTAGGCCACTCGCTTTACTGGCTGAATTATTCCCGTCAATAACGCGGCTATCCTAAGGTCCTGGTGGTTTCCCTCCTACCTCCACGCCAATTCCTCTGCATCTCCATTCCATTCCATTCCATTCCAAGAGCCTTTCATCAACCCCACGCTTCTGCTAACCTCCAAGCGAAACAGATGATCAAGAGAAACAAATATGTGGCGAACTTTCCAATTATAAAGTGCTGTGAGGAGCATTCCTGAGTCCGTGATTTATCACGACTTCGTGTGGTGTCACGCCGTGCCACTGTCGGGTCCCTCCAGCCCCCTCGCCCTCACGAGCGTACACTGTCAACACGATACTGGATGAGCCGACCTCAATGCACGTACCGAGGCGCTGTTGTGAGGCCAGAATTCGACAGCACAACAATGGCGGCATCTCTGCTCTACTGCACGATTGGCTAGTTTTGTAAACAGTACATCTGCATTTTTTGAACATACATTTTGCTGCACCTGTCAAAATATTCAGAAATATTTAAACGTAAAAAAGATTTACTATTGGTATTTTGGCGCGTCTGTAATAAAACTTGCGAAAAACACTTATTATCTGTTTATTCGACCATCCATCTGTCTCAAGGTTTTCTTACCACGTCCATTTCCTCTAAAGACTTCGCATGGCAGCCATTGTTTAACTGCTTATGATGCCGAAACCTATAATTAAGGAGACGTGCTAAAGCAGTATTTCTCAACCGTTCTGGTATCGCGAAATGCCTACCAAAATTATCTCATACATTTTGATTAGAAAGAATACAGGCCAACTACAATAGAGACAGAATGTGTAGTAATTTTCGTCGTGTTTACTCCAACGTGAAAGTAGCGTAAAAAGAATAAGACCAAACTATATTCGACTCGTGGACCCTTAGGCACAACTTGCGGACCCCCGGTTAAGAAACACCGAACAAGAGAGATGTGGTCTGAGAAGAAGCAACATCGCGGTGGAATGAAAACTGCTACAGCAGCGAAGGAGTTTGCTGAAGGACGAAGTAACTTTACGAAGAAGAGTAGCAGAAAACAATGGCGATGTTCTGTACGGAATAGGAGTTTCAGCGTTAGGGTTTTAATCAGAGGTTAAAGGAACACACCATAAATTAGATATAATGTATTGGTGTTGGCCTTGATTTAACGTAACTGAAAACAGCAACTCTACATTCATGGGGAAAGAAACTAGATTCAAGCTACTTTCAATGCTGAGGGGCTCTAACGCCGCCACCAAGAATTACCTAAAAAGCGGAAACAGTGTCACACGGAAGGGAGATGCGCCTTCATTAGAGCCACAATAGACAGACTATATTTACTGGTACCTGTGATACACTGAAAGGTCTAGAAGTATCAGACTTGGTGCTGAAAAGGGGAAGATGAGATCTGTCGTGAGGTTAACAGACAAACATTATGCCTGTTTATGATAAAACTGGCTACAGTTTTATTCCATTCTTTGCAGCAACTCTGTTCATTCATCATGTCCAACACACCCTGCTGTACCGTCAGTTGGACATTTGTGTACCGTTCTAATAATTTAGTAAATTCAAGTTTTTGTGCCCGTCTCACAGTTCACCGACGATAAACTATGTTGGACATAAGTAACTTATAAATAAAGCTTATGCTCTTCTTGTTCGTCGATTAAGAAGACAGTCAAATCTAAAGAGTCCAAACGACCCTCTTAAAAGGATGGAGTGTGAGTCGGGTAAATATGTAGCACGCATAACAGAGATGAGAAATGCATACAAATCGATTGTGAAGGGTTCTGACAATGAAGATGGTTCTCTTCTGGGCTGTTGCGCCGTGTCGTCTGAAGTTTCCCGACGTTTCAGAGGTCCTTGCTGCCTCCATCATCAGGGCGAAGAGGCCTCATGATGGAGGCAGCAAGGACCTCTGAAACGTCGGTATAGTTCTATCAGTAGACAGCCATCTTCAGACTCTCCGCCGCGAAAACCTCAAATCCTATGGTTCTGACAATGGCGAATCACAATGTGGATTGCAGGATTTTTGGACTCTGCCCATCCACGATGGACAAAGGCCATCAATCATGATTCCGGGTTCTGCCGGGTTTTTTTTTCTTCCTGAGACCAAGAAACAAGGTTGGAAACACTGATTTAGACCGACCGCAAGCTGATACATAAGAAGTGGCACTACAACAACGTATAATGCGTGAAGATAAGGCATCGTCATAGTAATTTACAAATCACAGTTCAGCTATCAGCATCTACTAAATACGTACTTAAGTCTGTTCTGCAGTCCTTGGGTTGCCACGTTAGGTAAGAATTTTATGAATGCAGTGCACGTGACTAATATTTAATAAGTCTGTGTATAATCCGCACCAGGTACCAAAACGCATGGTCTGATTACAATGTCTGGAACAAGCACATACGCGGCAAAAACTATTTGCACTACATGGGGATGTCGAGACATTATCAGATAGTGGCTGGTGACAAACTGCCTCCCTGAAGCGTGATAACTAGCGTGCCAAGATAGCCAAAGTCGATTTCACAGCGTAGTAAACACAAACCATCGCAACTCACTAAATGAAAGCTGCTAAAATACTTTTTTAAAACTATTTATTACAACGCAACGTTAAGTGGGTCCCTCGTCATCACATGAATCGTCCTCTGGTGGCGGAAGACATGGATGACAGCTCCACATATGATGAACAAGCAATCGCAAATAGACGACAAATAGGACGGTAATCCAGCTTTTGGGGAAAATAACCATTCATCACCATAAAAAATTAGCACATTAAGAACTGTTACACATGGCTTCATATTTAATTCTTCAGCACGATATAAACAACGGAAAAAGGCCACGATATTAGGAAGTGGAAAGTAAAGCCTCTACAGGTCAGGTAAATTGAAATCAGCAGAAAGATCAACCTATAATTATCTCGGTAACAAACGACAATTTAAATGTGCTTGAAAATTCACATAATATTTTTAATACTAAGTGGGAACACATTAAGTACAGATGCGAGGATAATATCGAAACGGATCTTAAATAAATCGAGTGTAGACTGTATTCCAAATTGAACAGAATACAATCAAATGGTTAGATATTGTGCACCTTCAGACGTGAATTCTTAACTAGCTGAACCACTACCAGCTTATCAAGAAAGAACTACATTACATTAGTTCAAAAAAGGGCCATTTTAGTTAGTGTTGCCATCTTATAGGTTAAACCTGCAAATATAATCGAAAAATGTCATTCCGGTAGAAACTGCAGTAGTCTAAAGAAAAACGAGTGGTAAAATATAGGTGTTTTTCTCTTTGTACTACTGTATTTTCAAATAAAAACAACGCATGTCCATTTCTTTTTGTCTCATTTCTGTAAAAGTAAATTACTTACGTAAATGTAACTACATTCTCATGCTACACCACATGTAAATGCACCGATTCATAATACAAATGTTAAGACATTTTCACTGCTTCAGATACAGGAAAAGTTTTCCTTGCGTCCCCGAAAAGTTTAATTTTGGACTTATCTGTTCCCATAAACCCTTCAATTCTCTGGGGAGCCCCTAAACAGCCGTGAACAGACTCTCTTGTCGGAGAAGTGTCCGCATCAGCAAGGTGCTAGAAATTGAACTGCTGTTAACGAACAATTTCCGTGCAGTATGCTGGATTTGAAGTTTTCACGGCGGTGAGTCTGAAGATGGCTGTCTTCTGGGCTGTTGCACCTTGTAGTCTGGTAGAAGTTTACCGACGTTTCAGAAACAGCCATCTTCAGACTTGCCACCGTGAAAACCTCAAATCTTATGAAACAATTTTTGTTTTAAATACATCGAACTGCCAGCACACAAAATTACACACTACGTACAAATTTTATATCTAAATGTTACTGACGAAGGTGTTGAATTTGTCATAATATTTCCTCAGAAAATTATAGTGGTTTTCTGAGGAAGCATTATGACAAATGAAAAAGTCCAAAAAATTTAAATTAGTAATACATACTAATTTTATTCAACATTCTTCTGTCAAGGTTAACTCCGTACGTTAACGAAATTGTTGGGGATCATTAATGTCGATTTCAGTGTAATTGGTCAATTACTAATGAAACATTCTGCATTCGTCAGATACTTCAGAAAAAAATGGGTGTTCTAAGAAGCAGAACATCAGCTATTTACAGACTTTTACAAAGCCTATGGTTTAGTTGCGATGAAAGTACATATAATTCTCACTGAATTCAGTTTACCTATGAAACTACTTTGGCTAATTAAAATGTTCCTAAATAGAACCTACAATAAGGTCCGCATGAAAAAACAATTGTCTGAACACTTCCTAGTCAAAACGATCTGAAACAAGAAGAAGCTGATGTTCAACTTGCTTCAGAATACACAATCAGGAAGGTTTAGACAAAGACTGATTGGAACTGAATGGAGCACACCAGTTTATGCTGATGATGTTAGTTTACTGGGTGAAAACACACAAACACAGACGCTCTATTAGATGCTAGAAAGGAAGTTAGTTTATAAGTAAACATCGTGAAAACTAAGTATATGTCCATGCGTCGTCACCAGACTAAGGGGAAAAAAAAACATTATAGAGCAGACTAAATAGTGAAATGCTTGTTTCCAAGCATCTTTTGTCTTTCCGTCTGCTATCCAAAACACTAAATATTCAATTCAATTCCTTTATTATAGTACATTACAGTATAAATAACTATAATGTTTCCTGTTGTTTTGTATTGGTAACAAACTTGTTTTCTCACGTTAGGGAAGAATACGTATTAAGAATGTTTGGGAACAAGGTGAGAATATTCGGACTTAAGAGGGATGAAGTGATTGGAGGGTGATAAAAAAGTGAGGAGTTCCAAATATTAAAAAGATTAAATCAAGAAAGACGAGATGGGCAGTAAATGTAAAACGGATGTGGGAGAGGGTTTAAAAGCCTGAAAGGAAGAGAGCGCTCGGAAGACCTAGACGTAGATGGAGACTGATATTAAAATTACACTTAGGAAAACAGGGTTGGATATTGTGGAATGGATTCATATGACTCATGACAGGAGCCGGTGCCGAGCTGTTACAAACTTCGTAATAAATTTTCGTGCTCCATAAAAGACGGGGAAATTCACTATTAGCTTCTCAAGAAGGGCCCTGATCAAAAGAGTTAATAAAAATAACAATAACTAAGTGTAACGTATTTACAAATTAAAGTAATAAAGAACACATCTCGAACAGGATCCCATCTGCTCAGAGGCTCATCACGCAAAGCCATTAGCTGAATTACATTTTATTGTTGGATTATAATCTTGCATTACCTAAACATAAAATTAACACAAGATTTACAGGACTGGAAGCTTGCACAATAGGACGGCAGGCTATACAAGTTCCGTCACAAACTCCTTGTTCATTTAATGGCACTACATAAATTATTTTGACTGTTTTATTAGAATAACAGCATATTTTCAAAGCAGCAGGTATCTAGATTAGCTGTGTTACCCACAGGTATACTAGCACTCCAAATTCTGAGATTCGTTCGCCGACAACATTCCAGCAAACCTCATGCGCCGACACGCCAGATACAGATTTTAACGAACAGTGATCGATTTGACGTTTCGTGGGGGTCATGGAAGTATCACACACACGCGGATTTTGTGGATGATGAATCGCTTGCAGCGACATCAACCTGACACATAAAACTAACTTTCTCTCAGCGGACTCAGAACCACAAGCTGCCACGACCTGGATGAACAAATTCAAACGTTCCCACATTCATCATCACAACGTATCATGCCTCATACGGAGATCAATTACAAAAGAATGAAAAGTACAAACTGCTGTTTCATTCGGACACCTACCACACCACGTGTCTAAGCATTACATGAAACGTGTATAGGAGTCGAGGTATTGTTCCCGTAATTTAACCTTCAGATATAAGTGGCCAGCAACTCGTTCCGTCTGCTTTAACCAGGGGCAAATAACCACACTTCCGATTGATAAGAAACTAGGTTGGCACTGGGCCCGTACTGGACACCATGATACAGAGGTTTCCAGACCGTCCAATTCACAGACCATCACCATTTTACTGAGACACCCAGAGATCCAAAATGGTCTCTTCCTTCCAACTGCTCATAATGAAATGGCAAAAAGAATAAACATGTTTAAAATAAATAATAATCTACAAGAACATTGAGCTAATTTTAAGTTTGAAGTTCAATTAGAAAGTTATTTGTAACAGCGCCTCAAAACTCACCGGATATCCTATATATAATGGCTCCCGGTCGATTGTCTGAATTGTCAATTTGCGTCTCTTTCGGACGCCACCTTCTTGTGACCGACTAGTACAATGGAAACCAATTATGGTAAGTAAATACAAGGAGTGACAACAATACTGCATGTAGACATGATGTCAAGGTCCCCGATAAAATAAACATTTAATTCCGCAAATAAAACGAAGCACACAAGCGTGTGTCCCAAACAGACCAAAGTGTGTTGGTTGTCTGATGAAGCGTATCAGCTGAAATACAAACTCATTCACCCCCGAAAAGAAATTAATTTCCATGCATCAAAAGACAACGGGGACACTTGTTTACATTTATCAATGTTATATTCGTTAACAAATTTCACAATCTTGTAAAAGTGGCAATTTAATGTTGTTACGAAGCCTGCGCAATTCTGAAAGAAAAGAACGCTTCTTACAGCAAATCTGACAAAGACAAGACAGCCCGCAGGAATATGTAGAAAAATTATATTCCAATTTGTTCATGCTTCGTTGTTCAGTCCATCACATCAGGCAAGTACAGCTTTCGAGGAAACAATGTTCAACAACAACAATAATAAATTGATATATCAACACCAACCGATAGAAATGAAATTAATAAGGAAGCGGAGAAGATCTTGAAATACAAGGGCTTTCTTATTGAAATACAACGAATGTGGAAAGTGAAAGCAAAAGTAATTCCAATTATTATAGGAGAAAGTGGAACCGTCTCCAAGTCACTCAAAACATATTTGGCCAACATCCCGGGCGAGCACGACATTAGGGAACTTTAGAAAACCATTCTACGAACATCATACATCATTTGAAAAACGCTCATGTAAAATATATAATGCCTCACGAGAAATCTGTTTAATGCATGTAACGCGTATTAGAAAACCAAATGTATTTCAGAAATAGCTGCTGCACTATGTACCTCAGGGACAAGGTTTGTCTCGGGTACAAAGAAGTAAATACCCTGTAAAATGGTGAATAAATGGAATAATAATAGGTACTATAACACGGACTAACTGATATTTTTATAATTTGTTTCGTGTATAAATCCACAGGTTGCACACGAAGGTGCATACTCGAAAATAAATTCACATAAAAAGCTGCTTGTTACACAGAACGCTATTATTAACAATTGTTGTATAATATTTCAGTTGCGACCGCTTTTGTTTCAGAACAGTACCATGTCACCTGCAGGTCTAAACTGTAACTTAAAATATTCAAGAAGTACTGATTATAAATGCGCCATGAAGCATTCTGTGACTCATTCTATATTGGGAATTTGGCGCTGTAACTGCTATTGTAAATAAGCTGTCATTTTAAGCTGAAAATTGTAACTTTGAATTGCGTTAAAGAAATTCAAGTTACATATTATTATTAATCACAAATCTTTAATATATCTGAGAAAAGCACTCGCAGAAAAATAATAACAATTATAATTTGTTCCAACCGTAAGGTAGTTCTCATGGCCATACTGAAAAAAACCTATCGAATTCTAACTATAAATATATTTTCGTACATGTAGACATGCACACGTTAGTTTATCTAATTTTCTCTACATTTCTGAGTTTTCCTACACAGTATTGATGGCAGCTCCTAAGCGAAGTTCGGTCCCTTAAACAGAGACTAACCGAATTAAATCTTGAGACCTATCTCATTCCTGATAATAAGAAATGAAATGAAATGCTTGTGTTCAATATTAGGGCCACGTTTCACTGCAGTAACTGTCCGTCTCTGACACATCAGCTGCGTCCTGATGACATAAGGTAGGACGACCCTTCAGCAAAGTGGGCATAAAGATGTGCAACTGGGGTCTGCTGGGGGAAGGGGCAGTAAGATATGATGACACTTCAGAATCTGCTAAAGGGGGCTGCCAGGACGTACTTGAAGGATCTGAAGGTTCAAAACAAACACCTTGCTTCACAGCCGAGACACGCCTATCAGTTTCGTCTATTACCGCTCGTACATCGTTAAACGCTTGGCGTTTCCTCCTAAATGTCTTTAACCCTCTGACACTAATACGTAGAGGTTCTTCTCCCAGGGAAGTGCTAGTGACAGCTGTTTCTAAGTCGGTATGTAAGGTTACCGTGGGCACTTTGTAGCCCACATTACTTCTCTGCCGCTGTAATGGTCGCCTCGATGGGGAAATTCTTTCGGTCTCAACTTTGGATGGAAGCGGTGGTGTGGGCGTTGAGAAATGTCGCGAAATAGGTCTTCCTTTGCCGTTTCTCTTGCCAAAATGCGACGCAGAAGCTGCATGCTCGCTGTCATCCAGTATACCGGCAGTTTTCCCCACCAGATCCAGCCACTGTAACACCCGTTCCGAAAGCGGGTTCAGCTGCAGGTCTGGCAGAAGCGATTCGACGTCAGAGATCAACCAGGGGTCGTCCTCTACAGGCTCCTGGTCTCTCTCTTCTTCAGAGCTACTTTGGAACTCGTATGACAGACAGGGTCGTCGATAATGACGTGCCACGGAGGCCGCATGAACTGAATTGGTCTCTTCGCCGCAGCATGGCTCGCTGTCCTGGCGGGACCGACTACTTGAACTGTGATGGCTGGATAGTACTGTAGTGCTGGACTTGTTCGAGCTTTGGTTTGAAGTAAGGACCAGTTGAAACTTAACGAGGCAATGTTCCAGGTCATCACAGTTGAGAGCGGAGCCAGAAGATGAAGACGTGAAGGTGCTCACGCTAGAGGGAGAGCCGGGACGACCACGAGAACTCGGGATGGCACGGCTCCGGCATTGGAACAGGGGATCGTCCGCTGACAAGACCGCATGACGCAGACCGTTCACCCACACAGTGCGAACGAACAGCGGCCCCTGAGAGGACTGCCACCGCACCGGTATGATTGCCCTGCTGCTTGCAGGCATTCTGCATTTCGTGACACCTTTCACCGTCTATTGTATATTCGTTCGTTACAATTTTCAACTGTCACCTGCTTTTCTGTTAAATATTCTAGCTTCGTGATATATCCGGCCGTCTCTTACAGAATCATTACACATTCTGAATGTTGAACACCACGTAACGTAACAAAAAGCACATGATCTATCTCCAGCGATTATTAATAAAACCATAACCAAGTAGAATAAAAAAATTTCAAATAGGTTTATTCCAACGTTATAATTAACGATGACTTCAAAAAATTCCACAGTTACCAGTTCACATTGTTTCAGTTTCATCAATGTCAACGAAACAGAAATTCATACCACAAGAGAAAATGTTTTTTTTAATATGACGAAACAAAGTTATATTCACTTAACAACACTCTATCAATGTCCGAGGACGACTGTCACAATTCAGCAACGAATATCACAACTAATTTATATCTGAAACAGCAATATCGTTCCCAGCAACAATATAATCGTCTACCAGACGTCTATCACAGAATTTAAATCCACTCTATTACTTGTGAGCAAGCAACATGCACATAAAACGATACGAAACGCGAGTTTATTATAATGCACTGTCACGTAATGTAATGCAATATCTTCTAATATTTAGGGGTGTAATCTGCCACTAACCACCATCTGTTTGTTATATGCAAATATATATATACCTCACGTTCATGTCTCCTCACCGCCGCAATCATATAAGAAAAAACACTTCTCTTTGTAACATTCACTGTTCCTGAACAGTTCATTAGCAACCATTTCGCGCTCCCTAGTTTTCAGAGACCATTTGCAGTTTGACATCAGTACATAACAACTCTCACACTTCAGACAAAATACATTCGTACTGACAGGAAATCAAGCACGTGTTCTTTAGTATACTCCATCTAAAATCACTGAACATTCCACAGTCTCTGCCTATTATTCTAGGAATTTTTCACATAACGGTTTTCAATAAAGACAACATTTGGAAAAAAAAAAATTAACTCCTATAAAACACTTCACAGTCAATCCACCAGAAGAAATCCATGACGTAAAGCGGTGCTTAGAACGCCATTATGTATTGCCTCGGAACGTGATGTATGGACAGGACTTCCTCCCTCTGCCAACGCAAAGATCTTAATAATCAAGACCAAGCGGACGACGCGGATCGACAGAAACCACGTTGCTGGGGAAGGAAACAAGCATGCGTTTGCCATATGACTCCGCGCACGTGTCTCGTCTGCGGACAACAAAACCAGGCGGGCCTGCTAGAACATACAGACCGCCCTTTTACTATTATATACACTTG
>NW_019060477.1:59225-82241 GCF_000696155.1 Zootermopsis nevadensis | reverse complement strand
TACACCTGGGTCTCCCAAGTATGTTTCTTTCAAGTGTGTGCACTTCTGATCTCTCCGAAGCGTTTTACACACCCGACCCATGCCACCGTTCTTGATTTGATCATCCTAATAACATTTAGTGAACAGTACACATTATGAAGCTCCTCATTACGCAGTTGTGTCCAGCCTCGTGTTACTCTTCCCGTCTGAGGCAGCATGTACTCAAACACGAATCTATGTTCTTCCTTTAGTTTGAGAAACGACGTTTCGCAGGTACAAAACAACAGGCGTAATTGTAATTAGGCCTATAATGTTTAAATATTTAAATCGGAAACGGGAATATGAAATATGGTTAAGTGAACTGTGGCATTTTCCGAATTTAATCTGTTTTAGCCTAATATATTCGTGATACTGTGATCAAATTGGGAAATACGTCAAAATCAGAACAATTTATTGATTTATTTCCACAGGCAAATTAACATTACCTTTCCCATAATTGGAAGCAATAAGGTAACGACTGACAATAAAGGTTTCGCCTCAATGACTTGCATTCGTAATTATTTAAACAATTTCGACTTATCACGTTAGTTCCGAACAACGTAGACAGGACGAAGAGAATTTCAGAGTTCTATCGAAAAGCGATCCATTTTAAAAATCGGCTGGCCATGCAAATATCATATATAACAGTAGAAAAAGAACACAACTGCGCGCTTGTAGACATCAACCAAGTACCTACAGGCCTGTACATCATCAGAACCCTCGTGCAATGTCAAGAATGCTACAGATGTCTGATGGAAAAGGAGAAATTGCGTGACCGATGTTCAAACACACGTAAAGAAGAGAAAAAACTATACATATTTAAAAACTTAGATAACTTCACATCTACTCTGATTACTGAGGAAAATAAACTAGATTAAAACAAAACCTCATGTAAAAGAAATGTCCGCAAACCGCGGAAATTAGATGTCAGGCATGTTGTGTGAACCGCAAGGGTGCGCTCTGGAATTGCATGACACAAATAATTGTCTCTTCGTCCGACAGAACCTAGTTCGTGCAATGTTGATTTTACACCAACGAACAATGCCGTTCTACTAAACAAAACCTCAGGCATTCCCACCCAAGTACCTACAACCACACGTCAAATAAGATTATATAAAATTGCAACGGGTCTCTCCTTCATACAGCACACGGAAATTAGCTGTCTTCTGTTAATGTGACCAGTAATGCAGATCCTTGGAGATCTTCTTGGTATAATTTTCAGAAACAATGCGGCATGACAAAAAATTGTAAAGCGGGTGACAGGCAAGTAATGTGACACCGGCTTCAGAGGAATTATACTTAGGAATGAAATACCGTACAACAAAGTGTTCGTAACGATGCCCATTACCTCAGACATATTAGGCTACACACACCACGACGTTCTGGTAGTTAGCCCAGCTCCCATCCCCAGACGATTGTTAATTAAACTTATTACATTATTTTTTTATACTGGTGGCAGCGACTACAACTACACCCAGAATTCTTTGAAGAAGGATCATAACCAACAAGACAAAACCCTAACGCTGCCCAAAATATCGATTCTTAAGTTATATAATAACGCTGTTTTTTTAAAGGTTACGTAGCGCGAATGGATACATACACATGAGCAGAGTAGGTAAGGGGAAATCTGTACGTAGCTGGGAATATCATATTAAAATGGTCCTTAAGTAATGAGGCAGATTCATCTGACTCATGATAGGGTCCAATGAAGGAATTTCTTGACTAGCTGAGCGACTATTAGTTTCTCAAGAAAGATTCTAATCCATAGATTGGTAATACATCTGACATCCTGTGTCAAACATTCTCTGCCTCACATTAGATGCAAATAAACAGACTTGTCTTTTTAGTTTTTGAATGATAGAAGATAGCACGGAATCGTGCTCCTCAGCTTTTAAAAATTTCAATATGCTTTCTATAAATACAATGACGTAAATGTTTGTCTCCCACACACAGTTTAAAAATAAATTTTAGCACATTTATAAGCCGCCCCCCCCCCCCTGAGGATACTGTTACAATTCAATACTAAATTTATTTTATTTTCTATAAAATATGCGAGTAAAAATAAATTATCCAGTTCGTGACTTCTAACATCCTTGCGTGAATATGTACCAGTGCTTCGTTATAAAATATATGATCCATAGCGCAAAGCAGGATTAAAAGAGAAGATTTCTTCAGTAGCATTTGAGGTTTTCAAGGCGGTGAGTCTGAAGATGGCTGTCTTATAGTTTGTTGCGTAATGTAGTCTGGTAGAAGTTTACCTACTTTTCAGAGGTATTTTCTGCCTCCATCATCGGGGGTACTCATCGCCCTGATGATGGAGGTAACCATGTCGGCGAATTACAACCGGACTACACGGCCCAACAACCCAGAAGACAGCCATCTTCAAGTTTGTTAAGTCTTTTAGACAGATCTATTTCAACAATCTGATCTACAGTAAATGTTTTCCGGTGTCTATACTCATAAATTTTATTGCGTACAAACTGTTCACACTTGCTTGTAGTGAGTTACATGAAGGTGAACTTTAATGCAGTCTAATTATTCCACGTACTCAATATTAACGAGAATTACGATTATTACAATTTGTACTCTGAGGAATATTTGTTGTCCGATACGTAGCGAAATGAAATTCACCTACTATCCTCACTACACGCCTTGAAAGCGCTTCGGGGAGGAGAGATGGGATGGTTAGATGTTAGATCGCAGATGGTGCTTGACAGGCTGACAAAGAAAGATTTCCCGGGATGCTTCCAGGCTTGGCAGCGGCGCTGGGATCGTTGTGTTCACTCCCAGGGGAACTACTTCGAGGGTGATGGATGAATTTAATACCTGAGATAAGTGTACGGGTTTTTATGGGCGCAGTCTTGAAACTTTCCGATCGCACCTCGTATATCCTTTTTGGGGCATCAGGTTAAAAATAAGAATTTCTGTTCCTCTTCTTCCCATTTCATTACGATTTCTTCATGAGCATATTTCAATGTATCTTATGGATATTACAAATTCAACAATTATGAAACATCTGTGTAAGGTAAAAAAACAAGCTAAGAAATGTATGAATAGCATAAAAACTCTGGCGTGTTCGCTTTGTTATTACCTCCAGATTTTCAATTCGTGAATGCAAGTTTCGTAAACTTTCTCAAAAGTGTTCGCAAAAGAGATAGTTGGTCGATCATGGACCCCAATATAAAATTCGATAAAAATCAGTCCTCTTTATTGCAGTTATTAGATGATACAACATGAAAAACCCTTTCGTTTAAAAGACACCCATCATCGTAATTGCTAAACATAATCTATAAAGAAAATAAGTTTGTTTTACTGTGCAAATCAAAGCAAAGGAAAAGAAGACAAAAATACGTCTTGTAAAAGTAATCTACGCTGTTGAACAAAGTGTTCTTGTTGAATATTATACAGGAACTGGCTCACTTAAAACTTTAAAACAGCTGTTATCGAGAAATTTCCAAACTTGAATGCCCCCCCCTCCCCCACAAATTTGTAATTCATCGAAATGCGCATCGATTTCGTGTATCTGGGTCCATCATCCTCAAGAAAGAAAAAAGTTTCAACACCTATTATACCAGTAAAAGTGGAAATAATGAAAACCAGTAATGAAAGTTAAAATGGCTCTGTCTCACTTCTGTCACGCTAAATAAAGAAAATATGACCTGCAAAATGACAGCACGATTCATCACGGCGTTGCATAATAATTAAAGCGATATTTTTGAATGACGATTTATTGTTCACTGTGACAATAAACATGTGGAACCGTGAAGATACAATTTTATAGTTTTTTGTACAATGTAAACTTCATCATGGCACTTAATACTTGGTTATGTGTTGAAATGGCTGTAAATTACTATAGGTTATGCTGCTTAAAATACGTATTTCTTTCAAGATACAATGTACCAGTCTGATGATCTCTCCAATTTGTGATTTAAGTTTGAATTTATCTTGCTAAGGACTTTCACGAAACCTAACACTGTCATAGTAACGTTGGAAAGAACGAGTGGATGAGCTGTCTGAACATTTCTGTCCCGAAATTCGTGTGACACATCAAAGCCTAACAATTTTAAGGTTTGGTTCCTTTGTGCCATCTACGAAGAAACGTGATGTAATTAGAATCAACATCTGACCTACAATGGTCGGTTGATGAAATTTTTTAAAATTACTTTTTGCACTACTTTAAATCGTATTGTTTTTTAATTAAGCAGATAAAAATATTGATTTTAAATTTTTGAGTAGACGAAAAACTGAAGATAAGAAAGGTGATCTGATAAGACGAATATGTGAAGACAGAAAACCCTAAGAAGATGATGGTTTCAAGACTGGAAGACTTGTAGATATTATGTTTATAAAACGGGAAGGCTTCAATAAAGTAATATCTGAAGTCAAGCAGAAGAACTGAAGACAGGGAAGATTGCAAGCAAGAAGATTTGACACTTTTCGATGGACGTCCATCAAGTCCGGAAGGGTGAAAGATTAAGACAAAGTATTACAGATTATAATCAAGGAGAGGCCTTGCGACGGGCGGATCCCTCGTCCAAGGATCCTACCATCTGGCACTGAAGAATGGGTCATATAAAATAAAAATAAATAAAAAACAAGGAACACATTTGAACACATGAAAATTTGATGACAGACTTAAAGAAGAGAATGCTTGAACACATGAATACATCAATACAATAAAACACCAAGACAGAAAGATCTGAAGACAAGAATATTTGTAAAGACAGACATTCCTTGAAGGAAAGAAGAAACAAAGAATAAGATGTAGGGAGAGAGGGACCAACCCAAGGCCCCACCCTCCTCCCTGACATAGGCAGCAGTAACAAAATCCCAGACATAACAATTTATAATACGTCTTTGTGCACTAGATCAATCCCCCCCCCCCCCCCCCCATGACACCTGTTCCCCTTCACATCCATTACAAACAACAATAAGCACACTGCCGGTTTGACAGGCTATTAGCAAGTAATTTGTATTGTCAACAGTTGAATAAAAGAACTTTTATAGGATAAAACTAACACATTTATCACAGATATTTAAGCAACTGTACCCCACAACATCGAACCTGAAGCAAGCTGACATCAGGGACGAGAAGCAAGTACATCACCATCCTTAACGTGGTTTCTCAGTCTATGAGTGCAATGTGCAATATTTTCACAGGACTTGCTCAGACTTAACGTCAACAAATGTTGAAAACAAAAGTTATTAAGATGTATATTTTGTCTTGTACCAATTCCGTGCAAGCAAGCTGTATGGATCTATAAAGTCTGATTTGAGTTTCACGTAAAATATCGGTTACAGTGGACAGACTCAAGGCAAGACAAAATAATTGCAGATGGGAAATATCAAATTTCATCAAAATGAATTAGTGATTTTGGAGGTAAAACACATGCCTGAATGCACAAATAGAAAGATATTACCTTTCCATTACACCCACTTAATACATTAAAGGATAACACATGGGAAAAATTAAGTTGTGTAAACATATGCGCTTCTGCGTGCACGTGTATGGTTGTGCGTGTGCATGTGCGCGTCAAAGCCAGGAAGCTGCCATTATTGTGTCTAATAGCTAACACTAACTGCATTCAATTACCTAATTTTTAATATATTAGCATTTATGATAGATCAACTTAATAAATGTCCTGCAATTCAAATTACCATTAACAAGATTACAAAATATTTCAAGGACAATATCTGTCACATGTGATGAAACATCTACTTGGTAAAATTTTCTGAAACAGACTTTATAAAGGTCTCTGAAAAATTAATATTTGCCTTTGATGTCAACACTGATATATATGCAGTAATTCTTTCAGCAAAATTAAACATCTTATGACAATGAAATGCTGATAAAATCAGTCAGTCAGAATTAGTTCTTAATATTAGGTTTTATTGTTAGCATAAAGCCACTTTTAAATGCTGAACTAACTTTAAGAGAGTTACAAGCATAAAATTTGCTTTTAATGTAAGTGGCCTGCCAAGGCTTTTTTTGGGTGCCCGTGTTTTACAGAAAGAGGTTATACTGAATAATGAAGGCCATTCAACCACGAACATTATAAATTCAAAGCACAGATCTCGACTTACTGACGCCCATCTTGACGATTGTTTGCGGGCAGCAACATCATCCTATACTCCCAAATTTGAAAAACTGGCCGATGAAATGCAGCGCCAAACATCACACTAACTTCCCACTTGAGCAAAAATAATTGTACTTATAAAACTACGTATTTTTGATTGCATGGTTTCTTGTATCATTAAACATCGTGTTGTTATGTGTATTATTTGGTGTCCATATCTTATTTGTCCCGGAGAAAAGAAAATTTGGCTTTGTTAATTGGTTGGTGCCCGCCATGATCTCATAAACTCTCAAATGTGCCCATAGGCACAAAAAGGTTGGGGACCACTGGTTTAGACCATGGCTAAAATTACCTGTAAACTGAAATTCCCTAAACTGTGTGGCTGGTGGCAATTATGAAATAATTATTAAAGATGAAAAAACACCCAAATTGTAATTCTGAGCAGTGACTGAGTAAACAGAGGCTGGAAGGCAAATTTCCATAAAATGGAAAGTTTAGGCTACTGAGGTAACTTGTTTAAAAACCAAAAAATCAGTACTGTCTGGATTTGTATAAAAAATGTGTATCTTTGAACTACATATGACAAGTGTGACAGAATCACACTTGGCTATTTGCCTGTTATAAACAAATCAATTCAGTATTCTATCAAAAACTTGTCAATTTTATTATAGCAAATGTTGTAATCACCCTAAGAACAACAGATTTCTGTTACATTAATCATCACATGGGAAAGCCATATGGAATGTCTAAAGTTCAAAAACTAATTCTTATAAAGAAACTTCCCAAAAAGAATGTAACCGAGACAGAAAGTTTGTGTAATTACATAAGAAAGAATTCATGCTGACAGATGGTAATAATGACAAAACTTACTTCTCCAATAATTGACCCAAAGTACCTTATGGCATGTTTCTCACAACTAACGCTTTCAAAACTTTAACAATTTTAACTACTACCACAGAACTTGGGTAATTGCTTTCATTTCAAAGAAATGTTTTTTAATGGTAACATGGTCTTACAAAGCAGCTCTATGACAAAATTTCAGGTTCTACTCACATTACTTGTTAATCTAGTGATTTTCACAAAGTTATGTACTCCAAAACAATTTTCACATCACAATTCATCCTTCAATTTTAAACTGTAGTATATGCAGTACCCCACTTAATGGTACCTGCACATTGTCATGGTGGTGGGGCTTGAGTACCTCAGTGATCCCAAGAGCTATGCTGGCGGTAGCATAGCCAGATTGGTCGAGGGGGAGAGGTCAGACAAAGACAGGTACCCTGGTCCTCCAGGTTGGGGGTTGGTCGCAAGGCTAACAACCTTGCACCGTAAAAAGGAGGATGTTTCGAAACCTCAACCGAAGTCTCGGACAGACAGACCTAACAGAGGACCGAATGGAAGAGGAGAATTGAGGAGGCCATGGACCGAATACAGACCAGAGAGCCATAGAAGAAGAAGAAAAAGTATATGCAGTAGTACTCTGCATTAACATGCATACGCACACACATTATCACTATTTTCATCTATTATTAGAATTTGGATCTATTTTCACCAACATTGTGTCCAACAATAACGCAATATACACAGCCTTCCATGTAACGGGTATCAGGGGCTTTTCCATAGGGAAACCAGAGAATACAATAATGATGTTGCCATATCCACATGTTTGTGCACGCACTGTTTCCAATTACAGTATCTATTTATATGACTAAAATCATCGCAAACAATTTTTGTCTCTATCGAGAAAGTTTGAAACTTATTGGTGTAAAATTAAAAACAAAAAAACACCAGAGTTGTACTACAGCTTTTATTTTCTATAAAACTGCAAATCTATGGAAGAATATCTGTCAGTTTAATTCTACACCACAGAAGATAGAATAAATTCTGTACTTGTTATTTCATCCACCTAGTCCAGTTCATCATGATCTCCATGACTGTGGTAGTGGTGATGGTAGCAGTAGTATCATCATCATCAACACAATCACCACCACCACTATCATAATCATCATTATTCATTACACAGAGACATTTTTAGGACAATACATTTTAACATGCTAGGTCAAAAAAACATAGAGCCACTGAGAACAACCCCATGGGGCTGAAATTCATAATAAATTGTAGGCAAATGCTAGTTGGTTACAATATGGTTGGAAAGTTGTGTTATGGTTTACTTAAGTTAGTTCAGATGAGGTAAAGGTGAGGTCAGATTGGATTACTTTAATTCATGTTTTAAATTAAAAATTAAATCCATGGCGTAACAGCTCCAGAGAGCCAAAGCCGACTAGCTTGACTGCTGGCCTCACGTTCACATGCCTAAGCAGAGGTGAACGATCATTCAACCAGATATAGGGTGACGTGTGGTCAGCACGACGAACCCCCAGCCATTGCTAGCTTTCCTGACCGGATTACGCTACTCATTGTAGCTCCCCAATTTCCTCACGATGCTGGGTTGGCACTGGTCCCATACATGGTCGAAAGTTGATGAGAAAATTTCTTTTCCCCCCGAGACTTGAACCAGCGCGCATTCCTTATTGCCGGTCCGAAGCATGATGCCTCAGACCACGCGGCTATGGCGCGGGACTTTAATTCATGTTAGGTTAGGTTAAAATTAAAATCAAAGTTTTTGGGAAAACCTTGCTTCTTACATAAGATTGGTAGTGAGTTTAAGTAGGGTTAGGTAAGTTTGGTTTGGGTTGGGTTAGATTAGGTGTAGTGAATTGGATACAGTTGGGTTGGGTTATGATGTGTGATGTTAGCTTAAGGTAGGTTAGGTTATGTTAGGTTAAGTTAGGTCAGTTGAGATTAGTTTAGGCTGTTAGTTGCCAAGAGGGGAAACAGGGTGTGAATCAGTGTGTGGCCCTGAGGGTGTGTGGAAGAGGAGGGCAATGGAAATTGGATGTGGTGGGCCAGGTGTAGAGGATCCACTGGTGGAAGAAAATCAACAGTGGGATAACCAGATGAAGGGGGCAGTGACTCGTCTGTGGGGCATGATCCTCATCAGCAAGTCCTTTATGGGGTAATAAAAATGGGTGTGGCAGAGCCCTGAGAAAGGTGGATATGCCATATAAGATGCAGACCCTGGGGGTAGGGGAGCCCATATGTGGGTTAGGGTGTGTCAGATTAGGTTAGGCTGGGTTAGGGCATGATATGTAAGGTTTTATTTTGTTACGTTGAGGGCCTACTTAAAGGTTTCAACGTCTGCAACAAATGTATTTCCGAGGGAATACTTAAAGCTAATAATTTCCATGACAAATCTATTTCTCTTGGGTACACACATTAGGAACTCAAAATCTGCAAAATGTACGTGGGGAAATTATGTGTATTCCAGTACAGATTACACTTTCTAGTCTTGTTTTATAGATAAGCTTGCAAATGACCTTGTACTTCCAAGCAAGGCTCACCTTTTGAAACAGTGAGTGCAGAGAATTGCAGTGCAAAACATGACAAAGCCCTTCTCTTAATAACATACTCTACACTGTGATTCGCTAGATTCAAATAGCAGGTGTTATGCCACTTTACATAGCCATATAAAGAAAACCATGTTCCATCTTGAGAAAAGGCATCAGACTATGAAAAACTGGATTCTTGCTTCAAAAACTGGAGGAATAAGATTTTGCATAACTATCGCTAGTTTTTGTCTTGACATGAGGTAAGCAGTCCGGTAACAATGAAGAGTGTATGACGAATGTAACATGGGGGGGAGGGGGGAAGCTTGCTTCTAATTACATCAATGTCATACAACTCCTCTTCAGCCTAAGCATACTTTTACATTTTTTATTTGTCCAACCCCAAGCTTGATGTATGAAACTTTTCCATTAATGATGTTTTATATAGGATTGCAAACAGAAATTTTTTCTCTATGACAAGTTATTTACAGAAGTAATGTATATAAACACACACTGTTGCACTTTTCTGTAGTCACCTAGAGCAAAGCTGAATTATTCATATATGTTACCTGATAAGCCTTAAAATGATGACAACTCAAATGACTTTACCAAAGATGAGAGGGCCATATATATGGACAGTGATGGGTTATCACAGGAGAATGAAAATTCCTAGTCGCAGTTTGGAAATAAACAGGGCTGCCTGCATCTCACAAGAAAATATTACTTTTGAGCAAAGGTATCAACAAAACAGGCAATACTATAAAATGTGTTACTCACTTTGAATGTATGGCCACTGATATCCCTGGCTTGGAACCGTGAGCGCAATGGGGGATCCAAAGGATTTCCCAGGTATCGTGGAACAGGAATTCCAAGTGCTATGACCCTAAAGTCTTCACTCACTCGAACTAGATGCCATTGATCCAGCTCCTCTTTACTGTATTCCTACGGCAAAAACATCAACTTTGAACTACATTTATAGTGTCATTCCAGCAGTATGTTGGTGGAAAGATACACATAAACACACAACAATCAGACCCATTATGCTTAAGCAGTGTGTAAGTACCCATTAACAGTAAGAACAATACTTTTTTATAAACAATATAAATAAGAAAACTGAGAAGCCAACAAAGGACCAACAGAACCATGATCACCTTAGTGACTGAGGACTCAGTACTAATACTGTCCACAATGTGAACTTTCTAATTTTCAGTTCATTGTTGCATCAACTTTAGGGATTATGTCTGGTTTTTGGCCACTATCTGTTTAAGTGAAACTTTTTGTATCATAACACAACATCTGATCAGCCACCAACCAATTGAAAAGAAAGGTTTTCAGGCCTCATTCAAGGAAACAGGGTGCCATGCAACATCACTTCTGATAGCAAATATAGGTAAATACATATTTTAACACTCAAAATGGAAAATGTTTTTTTGTTAAATGAATAAGCAAACTGAATAAATGTTTTGTACACATATTTGGGGATATTCTACAAAACTTCACAACTTCAGTTTCATTCAAATCTACAGACACATTAACTTTTACCATTTTTAACAAGCCAGTTTTTATGCTACATAGCATAGTTACATTAACTTAAAATGTGATATGACACGTAAAATACCGTCAGAATGCAGGTATGCTTAACTGGTTGCCCCAAAGAGCACTAGCCATTCTGCCTGTGCCTTAAACATGGCTGGCACAGTCTACATGAGCAAATGCTACAGACAGTGTATGCTCTCCTGAGACACAAAAGGGTAAACATATAGGCAGTAGTTTGTCACAAGAAGTGAACAACAACACTTTTATCATTGTTGAGAGACTGTGAACAAGCATATAAATCTCAAAATCTACATCAGGGAAAATGAAAACTTCAGGCTTATACATAAATTCAACAAACATATATACAGTAAATCTGCTGCTAATGCAGAATATTCAAATTTATTAATACATGAATAATGCTTAACTAACAGAGTTAAGAAACAATTATTTTTCTTAGATGTTTAAATTAATTTATCAAATCTACAACTATTTCTCCCAAAAATCTTCAAAGCCATATGCTCCTTTACCTTTATTACTAGATATATTAAAATTAACAATATTTATCTGGATGCAGGACAGTTATAAAACTAAAATTCCCATCAGTGGCTGCAAAATAATATCTGCACAGAAAAGATAATTATATATATTAATTTCATACATTTACTGGAAACAACGTGTGAATAAAAAAAATTTGAAACATATTACACATTGCATTTATTGAGCCAGCTTCCTGCTTTGTGATCTTTATCCAATTTTTTTCCAATTAGTCTCTCTCCAAAGATATCTGTCTTCTGGGTTGTGACACCATTTAGTCTGGTAGAAGTTTCCTGAAGTGTCAGAGACACTTGCTGCCTCCGTAATCGGGGCAATGATGGAGACAGCAAGTAACTCTGAAATGTTGGCGAACTACTGACTACGCAGCACGATAAACCAGAAGACAGGTATGATCATACTTGCTGCCGTGAGGACCTCATATCCTACTTAGTCACACTCTCTTCACCATTCCCTTCTTCTCGGTTTCACCATCTTCAAAATTCCATATTCTTTTCACACATTCATTTCACTGTTAATATTCCCAACTTCATCGCACTGACTGATAACTGTTGGGGAAAATCACCTCTTCTGGTTCACAGCTTTGATAGTACTTCAATAAAACTTGTGGTAGCTCATGGCTCCTGACCTTGAAACATATACCTGTCTCTCTCACTTGCTATAATGATAATATGATACGGATTGAATGTTAACAAGTATCACATCTACAACCTACTAAAATTTAAAATGTTTAAAAATATTTAAATTGTATTTCATACTCAAATCAATGTAACTCTTAGTGTATGGCAATCAACTAGGTTCACAACAGTATTCAAGATAACATGCATTCATGCTGGGTACCTAATGAATACTAGTCAGATATGTTACTGCAGAGATAGCAAGCTCAAACTGTAAAGTTACCTTCAACAATTTATCGTAACGGGAAGCTGGAATCAAGAAACGTCCATCCTCCAAATGCATTTCTCTGTTCTCCAGCAAGTTGTTCAAGATGGGTAGCACATTTCGCTCTGCCTTCTCTATTCCTTCCAGCACCAGAATTCTTCCTTCTACTGCAGCTCTCACTGCACTCTGTTAAAAAATAAAAAAATGCTGATAAGAAAAGTTTATTCACTGATTTTACTAACTCTCATGTCATGCAGCATTTTGGATCATAATAAGAATTAAAACAGCAACAGTGCATTTGGAAATGTAAGAGCACAATATATGATAGACCGACACACAGCAACTTTTAAACAATGTTTTACTGCAGTTCTCAAGACTTCAGATGGCTGTCGTCAGGGTGATGAGAACCAATGATGGAGGCAGCAAGGACCTCTGATATGTTGGTAGACTTCTACCAGATTATATGGCATTACAACCCAAAAAACAGCCATCTTCAGACTCAATTCCAAGAGAACCTAAATTTATACATGGAAGGATACATATTCCAAAGAAACAACAATTTAATTGCAACAATTCTGTTGTAGGGATCATTTAAAAACCACAGTTTAACTCATAATACATGAGGAAATCCATATCTAGGACACATGACTTCTCTACAATCATTCCATACATTAAAATTGTACTGCTGAAATTTCTCCATTTCGTGTATGATAATAATGAAGAAGATTGAAGGTTTCTTACAATGGTGAATTATAATCTGTAAAAGTGGTGACTTGGACTTTCCAATAAAATTACAAAGTTTTGGAAGCTGAATCTTCTTCCATTTTCAAGTTAAAGGGAAAGACATAAACCCCAGCTGGGCCCCTGGCTGAGCTAGTCTCAGACCTGGACAGCTTCAACACAGAAGTGCCCAGAGCAAGAATTGGCTAACAATAACAATCATAGGGTAACTCGGGGGGAGATGGCAGTTGGGGGAAGAAGCCTCTTTGCTTGTAATTTCTACATGCGCGCAGAGGTGGCAACATCGACTACTCAGTAGGAAGAGGAACATGTGTGTGAAGACAACTACTGTCGAAGAATCTTTTGTTATCCAGCTTCATCATGTTTATACTGAATTGTTTTCCCATAGGACTCGGTAAGTACGTGCTTTATAATATTGTATTACCCAACTTAAGGTCTGTAACCAGATGTTTTATTTGAAAGCACAAATATTACTGATATAATAGAGCAGTGGCTTCTCGTACGCAAGTTGCTTGTGTGGGCACTCACAGCTCTGGCAAGTCTTTGTGAGTAAACAGGTGTGGCATCTTCCCCTGATGTTTGGGATAAGATGCCATATTGAGTGAAAAAATGATTTATTGTGCTTCAAGGCTGTGCTTATGTCTTATAGGAAGCGTCAGTGATAAGAATATTGATATTTTCTTTATATTACAACAGGTCATGCAACGTGAATATGTCAGGAAAACAGATCGTGCTTCCTGGTCAGAAGCAAACCTCCTTCTTGCATCTCAAGAAGTGAAGACAGGGAAAATGACATTGTGGAACGTGTCAAAAACATATAAGATCCCATATAGAACCCTGAAGAGACGCATTGAATCTGAGAATTTCATGAAAGGGTTTCCTGGCCCTACAGGTTCATTTTATATTTTTATGTCATAAATTTCTTTGCTGAGATTACTTAATAAAGGTTAGCTCCTATGTTATTTCAGTTTCACGTTGAACTTACGACAATTTCAGGTTGCCTTGGAAGGGAGCAAGAAAAAGCTCTAGTAAAATACATACAGCATCTAGAGGAAGTTGGTTCTCCACCAACAGCCAAATCTCTCCGACAGCTAGCTTACAGTTTTGCTGAGAAAAATTGCATTCCTCATCGGTTTAACAGAGACACAAGGCTTGCTGGTTATGACTGGATGCAGCTGTTTTTGAAACGTCATCCTGAACTTAGAGTGAGGAAGAAGACTGCAGTTCTGACAACTTGCGTTGTACCAAGTGTTAAATGTCTGTCTGATCACTTTGCAAGCAGAGGCATCTTTCCTCATACCATGAGGCATCTTCCCCATACAGTTGGGGGAACATGCCGGTTGTGCAAGGTTGTATTCGAAGAATTGTTTTGCCTCTTTATATATCTCATTTTTAATTGTAATTAATTACTTGAATACAAAAAGGATTGAAAAATATTGTGTCAATTTTTGGTACTTCTTACTCACCCCATTTTCTAGCGCGAAATGCCTTAACTATTGCGTCTTCCCCCAAGTCACCTTATGCGGGAGATAACTCATGGCAGTGTGTGTGTATATATATATATATATATGGGCATCTAACTGGTCTGTGAGACACTCCTAAGTCATCAGTTATACTTATCAGTGACAGAGAAATGTAAAATGGAAGTAGAAATGGAAACCAAAATCTGCCATGTCAATACAGAATACGAATAAAACAACAGAAAAGAGAATGGCAACAAACTCAATGAGGCTAGTACCAATCCACAATGCTGACTTTACCCAGATAACCATGATTTTACAATTAACTGCCCTGCAGCCTGCTGACTTCCTCACAAATCACTGGAATCCAAATGGGAGAGATTTACATGCTTCGTTAATTAATTGGGTTTCTGATGCATGCTGTATGAGCCACTTCCTTATACCTTCTGCAGCTGTGTTAGCTTCTATTTGTACAGCCTTGACTGCTTTCTACTGTATTCATTGTCCTTTGTCATGGACATGCTTTGTTAATCTAGATTTCTCCAAAGTCCCTGTTTTAAGTTCTTTATATTTTCTCATATCTGTATGCCAAGTGCTCTGCCTGTTTTCCTGATGTAACACTTATCACAAGGTATACTGCAGATGCACTGCCTAAACTTCCTTTTGTGGTGTTTTATTCTTGTTAACAAGCTGTCTTGTTTGGAACACTGTCTTGATATTGTATTGCTCTCCAATATGTCTAAATTTCTATGAAATGCCTTTGACATATGGAATGACTACAGTGCTCAGGCATGTTTCAACTATTTCTTGTCAGCTCTTCTCTCTGATCTTTTAAGGTAGAGTCGATTAAATGCTGAAGACCTTGTCTAATCTTCACTACTTCTTTGGCATATTATTGTTTTTCTAAGCATAAGGTTATTGCTCTATTGATAAGATTATGCACCACTCCTCTTTTGATGTGAGGAGGATGGTTGGAATTGAAATGAAGATATCGGCCAGTGTCTGTGGGTTTCCTGTGAATTCGGTTAGTAAGCTGTTCCAATTCTCGTAGTTTGTCCATGCCATGTGGCCACGACAAACACGTCATCCACATAACTGGGCCATATGGCAGGTTTGTGAGGCACTGAGTCCAGGGCTAATTGTTTACAATGCTTCACAAATATGTTCTATCATACAAATGAACTTGTTAAGACAGTTGGTGATAGATAGGATGGCAATTTTCAAATGCAAGTTAGATGTATATACATATATTGTGGTGAAATTGTCACTATTTATATTTTTAACTTCTTTAATTAGCACGATGGCAGTAACAGACAACATACCTGATCAAAATATTTTGCAGTTCCATTTTGTATTTCTCTGCGTTGCTTCAAGTCTGCTTCTGTGGTATCTCGTGACAGAGCCACATACTCCAGTTCACGGCCTGTCATTTCAAGATACTGCATTGTCAGTTGACGACGCAGAGGACCAGGTCGACCAATCAGGAAAATGTCTTGACCCAAAAGGTCCTTCTGCATCATCCATCGTAAATGCTGTAGACATTCCTGAGACAGTTCTTTATTCACTGCAAAAAAAGAAAGAAAGAAAAATCAATAAAAATAAAAGTTTTACTCTAACCATAATATATACTATAAGCTTATGGATCTTCATATGCTACCTTTTTCCACTTTCTTTAATTAATTCTGCTGGAATTTGATCAATACCTGGAGATTTATAACTTTTCTTCTTTCCAATGGCTAGTTCAACTTCATCTAAACTAGGTTCTGGCACTAACAGTTCAGCTGTATGTATTTTAATCTAACATCAGTCTCATGAACATTTAAGAGCTGGCTAAAGAAATTTTTCCACCTATTAAAAATTTTTATTGGATCCGCAAGCAAATTGCCATTAGCACCCTTTACCAAATTAGTCTGAGGTTGATATCCTTTCTTAAAATTATTAATGCCTCTGTACAGATCTCTGATTTTTTTTATATTATTTGTCTCAAGTTCAGCAATTTTGCCCTTCATGTATTCCCTTTTCTTATTCCTAAAGGTTCTACTAGCTTCATATCTCATGTTACATAGATTATCCATATTTGTTTTGTTTGGGTCCTGCAACCATTGAAATTTTGTTTGTTTCCTTCAGTCTATTAATTTTGAACATTTTTCATCAAACCATGGTTTATTTTGCTTTCTCTTGTAGTATCCTACAACCCTCACCATCCCTCAACTGCTGTCCATGATTGTTTATGTACATGTCTATTCACAGCTAACCTCCATACCTAGAGGCTGTTCCTCTATCGGCAACCTGAGGACACGCCATGCGGCGGTGCAAGGGACCCCACCACCATTCATGGCTATCTACAAATAACAATATGAAATGTGCTTCATTTGTGTCATGTTAAAGCACACAGTTTCCAAAACTGTCTAAGAATACTTACAATAATTAAGTGGGACAAACTGAGGATTCCTTGCTGGTTTCACCTCCTTCGTTACATCACCAATTGTCACACGATATTCACCTGCAATGTTTATATGAGGCAATATAATAAATGAATATTTTGGATTTAAATATGTTTATTCATCTTCATTTTGAAACTGTTTGCAAATGGAAACTCGGAGAAGACATTTTTTTTATATATATTTATAACTGTTCACAAAGAATAGCAGATTCATTTCTCATTTCAGACTGCTGCAAGTACTGACATTTATAAACCTGTATACATAATTTAGCCTGCTTTCTTAAATCTGATGTACAGCTTCCCTCATCAAACCACTGGATACCTCACAAATTATGACATCACATGGCTTAAATTTCTATACTGTCACGGATTATTTCACATGCACTATGAATACTGGTTTCAACCTAATTAAAGAGTTCAACCCTCCAAAATGACCCTGAGACTCTATGAGACCAGGGACCTACAGACAGACCTTGATCAAAGAGATATAAACAGCCTCACATATCCTATGTAATTGAGAGGCCTTAGATGAGTAAGATTTCATCAGGTGAATATCAGAAGATGCTGCTATAAAAAATGCTGTACTTACTTAGTACAGGACTACTAGTAGACTGAAGAGAATGGGAATACACAAAAGCTCAGGAAATGGGCATGGGGCAAGGGTACATTAGGCACCCACCCCACTTGGATTCATTCATTCATTTATTCATGTCTCTGAGGCTGTAGTGCATTAGCAGGTGATAACAAGACAGGGGCAGTCATACAGTGTCTAACAGCATTCTTTATGTTAAAATTTAGTTTTGTAAATTTCTAACGCAACTTTCAGCACAAATACAATTAATGCCTCATTAATATCTGTAACAATCATTTTCCCAAGGAAAATGGAACATGTGGGTGGATGGATAACTTACATGATTTAATGCACATTCTTGCCATTCATATTTTAAAGAATTTTTGCTTAAAAAATAAATTTCTGAGATCCCCTGGCATTTGATGTGATATTTCACAAATCAACCAATGTTACAAAGAAACTAATAAATAAAAACATTTAAATATAATAAGGCATTACTAACAGATTCAACAATAAATAACAACAAGCATGTATTTGACATCTCCCAGGATATGTGGACATACCCGAGTAAGATTTATTATGCTGTCTGATGCTGACAGTATTTTGTTGAGGCATAAAAGAATTTTGTAGTATCCTACACAGTACTGCAATACGTCTTGTTGTGGGCTTGTTGATATGCATACTGGCTTCTTTTTGTGTATTATTACTGCCATTAGCCTTCATGAGGACCAAGTGTAGACCACATTCTCTAGATTCCTGCAGACCTATAAGCAAACAAATTCAAATAAGGCATATTCTTTTGTCTAGTTCATATACAGATTATAAAAAGTACTTGAAAAAACTAACAAGTTCACTACCTCTATGTCTGTTTCTGCTTAAACACTACATTTATTTCATTATTAAGACAATAAAGTTCCTGAACTATGGGTCTGCTGGCTGCATTTTGATGGTTTACAGTTTAGCAATACTCTAATTAGACACGCATAAAACAAAGACTGGGCATTTGACACGATGCAAGGACAATAAAGGTTAATAATGAAGTCACTCAAGTGCATCAAAACGCAGAATTCTGGCAGCTTTAGATGTAAGTCTCACTGAAGTTTAATGACTTGTTTAAATTCTGTCTTAAACATATATTTTGTTAATACAGAACTGAAAATTATATTAACATTATGAACTCAGTTCAATATCTTTGTAGTTTTTAGAATAAACTATTAGGTATGTCTAGGAAAAATCAGGAGAGAATGAAATTGAATGGACCACATCAGTTGATAATGTCGGTTCAATGGGCAATAACACAGAGTCTCACGTAACTCAAACCCACTACTAGCATGTGACAGCTATGTTCTGCATTGTGACCAACTCATTTCCCAATAGTTTGCTCACTGCTGCCACAGCATGCTGTTATGGTGGGTTCCACATTAATTAGGACGAACTGTATAAATACCATGAAGCAAACAAAATATAACCTATTAGATGTTAGTAAGAAGGTTCATCTAAATTTATTGGTGTTAAAGCAGGGATGGCAGAAAACTCAGTTTTTATGCTGTGGTAAATTTGTATTTATTAATGCAATAAAAGTGCCAGACAATGTGCAAAATACTGTATTTAGGATCTTAAGGAGAGAAAAAAGGCAGCTGTAGAACACGTATCCTTAGTACAAGACCAATGAACCTAAAACCTGTGATAGAAGTCAGTCATTTTTGCAGCTTTCGCAATCTCCCCCCCCCCCCCCCCCCCCCCCCCCCATCCAGTAAAGAAATGCCAATAGTACTATGGTAAGCTAAATTACCAGAATATACTCACACTGGATTTTATGATGATTTTACTATGCATGTCAAAATTATTATGCTCATTGCTACACAATATTATTTCTATTCATACTATGAAATTTGTCTGGCATGTTATAATACACCGTTCTCCACATAAGTCACTTACTTGCTTAATCTTGACAACAGTGTGAGTGAAATGTGATGGTAAGCAGAAAGGAAAAAGTGTAGCTTAGGAGACGGGGGAGAGATGTTTTCCTAGAGCTGGTGTGGAAGTGGAATCTCCACTCATAGTTCACATATTTTCTGAGGTTTTCGGTTTATTAGCCACGCTGTACTAAACAACTTCTGTACCATCTTATATGGCATTCATCTCCACTAGAATCTAATTTTATTGGAGCAAAACATATGCAAATTTTTGTACATAACATTTGCCCATCCATTTATTGTACTTTTTTTCCATGTTCCTTAATAACTTTATCACTCTTCCACTTTTTGCACTCAACTGCCCCAACACTCTCAAGGTTTTCAAGTTTGTACCCTTCAACCGTTTCAGTTTCACGTGTATTGTTCCTTTTCTTTCTTTAACTGAGAATATCTCCAACAGAGCACTAACTAATGGGTTTGTTTGTTTGTGTGTGCACATGCATGCACGCATATATGAATGTGTGTAAGTGATGGTCACCTAACCAACCCTTGCACCATAAACATTTCTTCATCCTTTATGCATTTCCATTAGCTTAATCTGTTAGCAGCCCTGCACCTCCCTGAAGTATAGTACCCAACATAGCAGGATCTCACAGTTGTCTTCTCAGCTTCCTTGCACTCAGGGCTGTGGAGTCGGAGTCGTAGAGTCAGAGTTGGAAGCAATTTTAGGTGGAGTTGGAGTTGGTAAAAATGTACCGACTCCGATATAAAATCTTAAGAAAATACCATTTTAACACTTTCACTACCATGTGAGCCGCCGGCAGCCTCACGCTTAGGGAGATTGAGCCACATGGTGCAGGTATAATACTTTGTAACTTTGGATCCAGTACCTTAAGAATACAAACTGTCTACAAATCAGCCGATTTCTGCAATAACCATTAGACTTATATTTAAATATAGGTTATTAGTCTAAAAAAAATAGCCTAATGATTCACGTGGTGGTGATGAAATATCTTATGATACCATTTACCATTTTAGTAGGTTTACCATTATTAACACATACTGAGCTTTTATGAAGGAGTCAGAGTCTGAGCAGGAGTCAGAGGTTTTAGTACTGACTCCACAGCCCTGCTTGCGTTGGCTGATGTCAACTCCCTGTGGTTGTATGACAGAAATTCTGACTCTCAAGGAGATAACCTCTGTGAAATGTAAAGTTAAGTTTCTTGTAACTGGTAAGACCCTGCCCCAGGTTGTGTTCTCAGCTGATACTGACTGTCAGGTGGTATGCCAGAACTGCTGGCTCCCTGCTGAGAAAAATTAACTTTCTGATGGAAGCCCTATGCTGGAGGGCTCTTATGTGACCCTGCCACTTTCACTTTAATTTCCCATGTTCCATTTTGTCCCATGGAATATGAGAAACAGTTCTCTTCTCTGATTCCCTAAGTCAGCTGAGACTGTCAGTTCCTCAAGGCAGTATGCCACAACTGCTGGCTTCCTGCTGTGAAGAATCAACTTTTAAATGGAAGATCTGTTTAAAGAGCTATTTTATTAGTGGCCATAATCAAGGCCTCCCTATAATTCCCAGGTCTCATAGAGTTCCTGGGTCATAAGGTAGGGTAAATTACGATAACGCCGTCAAACCTGGGTCTTTTAGAAACCATGTTTAGGATCTTCCTGGACTTGGGTAGTGCCACATAACCTGATTGTCACGAAACCCCAGTACTACTTTGGCTGTATGTTACAGAGCTCTTTTATTAGTGGCCATAATCAAGGCCTCACTATGGGTCCCTGGTCTTGCAGAGTCCCTGGGTCCTTAGAGACAATTGATCTCTTTAATTAGGATACTGCCCCCCGACCTAGGCCTTATAGCACACAGGTCAGGACCTCCATGCACTTGGGTACACCACATACCCCAGCTACCATTAGCCCCTGGTCCTACTTGCCAAGATGAAGCTTAAAAACCAGCCAGGGAAAGCGCTGACACCTTTTTAAGCTTCATCTTAGCACTTCCAGACACTTGGTCTGTGCCAGATGAAGCCTGTTTGCTTTAAAGGCTACATGTTGTTGGTCAACCTCATCCGTAGGTTTGCTTGAACAGCCAGCTTCCTGTAATGGTGTGCCATTCAAATCTAGGTACAGGGTATGAGGATAAAATAACTGAAGAAGTGTAAACAACTAATTTTTTTGGCCCACAAATCTACAAAACACATATTCTATATATTATCCTTCAACTAAGCTCAGTATACTTTGCTATGTAGACTGTCACATCACTCATAAAAACAGAAACTTTCAAATTAGTCCACTTTGTTTGTGGGATTATTTTTTGAGTAAACTCAACCGACAGCAAAAAAGTATGTTACATCCAAAAGAAAATCAAGAGAATAAAGGCAGGCACTGAAGGGACAGCCTCATGTATGGAATGGTTTAAGAAATGTAATATTCTTCCACTGGCTAGTGAATTCTTGCTCTCATTAAAACTGTCATTTGTTCTGTACAACATATAAAAATTTCAAACAAACTCAGATATCTAAAATACAATATACAGATATAACCTTAATATGCCAAACAGTAAACTCAGGAAATATAAAAAAAAAGTTTACTATACTGGAATTAAGGTATTCAATAATCTATAAAAATTCTGAAAGAGTTTCTCCTATTTCACTCCTACTTTATAGTGAATTTACCTCAACCCAAAATTCTCAGCAATTATAAATACACTTAAGCAATTGTGGGTGTGATTTCTTATTTAATAATTTTTGCAGTATATACAGCAGCTGAATGTAAATCGCTGTTATAATTATGTAATTTACATTTGTATTTGAAACAGGTATTATATTTGTGCTACGACATGTTCTACATCTTTGGATTGAGCCTATGAAGGATCTATGGAATGTAAATAAATTCTATTCTATTCTAAAAGTTAAAATCATGATGCAAATAAATTTAAGCCAGCACTGAAAGATTGTCTTTATATTACTCCATAGATGAATTTATTTCAATTGAAAATTATTAAATACTGTAAATAGTTACATAAACAAATGTAATAATTATGCTATTTTAGTATTTTATTGTGCTGTGTTCATGTTCATAGTATGTTATACTCTATGCCCTTGGCTTGTACTATGAAAGAACCATGGAAAATAAATAAATAAATTCTGCACTTTAAATGTGCTTTGTGCTAGGCACACAAAACAGGATAAACCACAAGCTGGAAAGCAATGGATTAGTAATCTGTTCTGCAAGTCCACCACTATAGTACCTGATGCACTTCAGTGCCACCCCTCCCCTCCATCTTTATACTGTCTTCATTTATGGAAAACCTTATTTTATACAGATGTATCTGTAATGTGAAAATGTGAAATGTGGAAGACAATAATTGTAGATCAAACCCATGTGTAAATTTGTGTAAAACAGTTTAAACCATTATAATCATA
>NW_019060477.1:40255-59188 GCF_000696155.1 Zootermopsis nevadensis | reverse complement strand
AGAAGTATATCCCTGCTTCATGCCTGTCTGCTATGCAACGAAATGTGTGACATGACTATAAATTACATCGTCCGAGAATCAAAGATCAATAATCACTGAAAATATACGAACCCAAGAATGACAATATTAAATTTCGTAATTCAGCAAACAGTAAATTCTAACCTTCTCAGAGCTGTCGCATTATTCATAGCATTTTAGTTAATAATTAACTGTACATCACCATTACCTGCGTTACCTATTCATCCTACAACACCGACTGGAAGATGGAATCGAGATTTCTGCAGGAAATTATACCACTAATCTGCAGCATTACTATGCAATAAATATCCCTGTAACTCAAACAAAATCAATTTGCCGTTTCGACCGAAGGTCAGTTTAAGACTAGTTTCCTTTGCTGCATATATTTCAAAGTACAGATATCATATTCCTAACTAATATAAGTCAAGGTTGTCACTAGTTTAAGAATAATTTTAAAACTTTAGACCAGGTTAGGAAATCAAGCGGCATTTATATGTATGCACAGGGACAACCTCATATAGAACAGAATAAAATAGAATTTATTCACATTCCACAGATCCTTGATAGGCCTAAGGCAAGCATGTAGAAAATGTTACAGCACGAATACAGTACTTATTTATAATACAAATATAAATTACGTAGTTATAATTTACAGTTAACTACAGTGTTACCGCAAAAAATATTACATATCTCGTTTACATAAGAAAAACGCTTTTTTTACTTCTGCGACAACTGCAAAGACGTATGATATGGATTTGTTCTAATTTCATACTAAACATTTCCCTCGTGCGTAAATGCTTAGAATGTCATGTACGAAGATCCACTTAGTTTAATCAGAATATAAAAAAAAAAGGGACTGAGATACACAGATGCTCAATTGTGCATTTACATTAATTAAATGGAATACAACTTGCATATGGCAATATTAAATTACTTGAAAAATCACAGCAGTACTTGTGCATGTCATACGTGAAATTCAATCAAATTTGTCAGAAGATAAAAATGTACGTAGTCTCATTTAGGCCCATAAATGTCGCAATGAAGAAATATATAAAGTACAATCAATATCTGTTCAGAAGACTCAATGCAAACAGGTGCAAGAACTATTATGCCCTTAAGTAAATGCCTCTTTAAAGAGTCAAAACTAAACCCAAAATAAAATTTCTTTATAAAATTTAGCTCAAGTCTACTAAATTGCATTTGATCAAAATTAGCCTGGTGGTTCCTACCCCATTCCGATCTGACGGACATAACCTACACAAGATATCTTTCTATGAAGTAGCAACCACTGACAGGCATTCTATGATCAAAAAGCAAACTTTTCAGAGCAGAATAAAAGCTTTCTTCAAATTTAAATGAGGCAATAGATTGGTTATCTGGTGCCAAGAGAAATGTGCCAATTGAAAGCACTAAAAACTGCAAAATAAATTGGACTCTAGGGCTTCAATACAAACCAAGGTTAGTTGAAGACATTTTTTAAACAAAATTTCTGTATAAGATGGAAAACAAGAATGCACAAAGGATTTCTGATGTATACAAATAAAAAATATTGGTATCTGACAATTTCTGAAACTGTACTTTGGGACTGTAATACATACAAGGATGGTATCATACTTCTATTACGTTTTCTTGCTATTGCCCATCACATTTTTGTGTAGATTTCTAGATGGGGACATAACTTATCAGTCTTTTGGTCCTTAGTATTAATTTGATTCAAACAATTTCTTTATTAAGAGCATAGAAACCAATGCATATTTTGATATGGCATATGTATGTATTGTAATAGTTCTATCATTCTAGTTCCATTTATTTAAGTCTTAATGTTATATTTCATCTTGTAAGTTTGCAAAGATGTTTTGGTCTCAATGGGAGATGTGCTGTGACCCAATGGTTTATTGGAGAATGCCACTTTTAAAAGAGAGTGTTTTAGAAAATCCATTTCCTCTTTATTGTTAACTGTGAAAATAAGACAGATGTCTGCGTGACTAAGTAGCACCAGTGCCAGTCTTGAAAAGTGTTTGAATATAATAAATAGTACAAATTCCTGATGGCTATGTACACAGGATGCAAACATTTGAAATTTAAAAAGATGAAACTTAGGTATCTCAGTTCAAGGACCACCTTCCTCATCAATAATTGGGTGGGCACTAGCCCCAGAGTACTGAAGGGTAAAATTGACCAGTGGGGCCATAGGGATGTGTGAACCTTAGTAGGGGCCACTCTCACTGAGTCAGTAGGCAGTCAGCAAAGAATAAGGTATACTAATTTGATTACAGCAGGATGTATTAAAAAGAAAACAGACCAGCACCCTCTGATTTAAACAAGGTGTTCACTTACTTTGTGTCAAGTGTGTGCAGGTCAACCCTCTGATCCTTCGTGAGGTCCTTCTAACCAGTGCTTCTCATACCTGTAATATGCTCTCATTTAATCTCACCTATATTACTGAAGCAGCCAGGCAAACCCTAAATGAACCAACCATTAGCCACAAAATGGCAATGGCTGAGATTCTGAAGAGGAGCATATGAGCAGAAGAAATATGGCGTCCAGTGGCAAGGAGTAGGTGTAATGTATTACAAAGCTACTTGTTATGTAATATCCTGCATTGCACTTTACTAGTCACAGTGTGTAAAGCAATTTATTTCCAAGTCAATTATGTTATCTGTTAACAATAAATTAAATACAGTCAACATTTTGTTAGCAAAAGAACAAATTGTGGGTACAGCTTATTTTCAACAAAGAAATTATGTGACTAGGTTTTCAATACAAAGACAACACGAGATAGTTACACAAAACACGATTTTAAAACATGGTAAAATTGTTATTTCCATGCATTTTCAGACACAAATTTGATTTTCACTAAAATCATGGAACCAGTCTCTTATTACATATTTATATGTCACTATCATTGGTTGAAACAATTTTTATAGGAAACTACCTTATGTACATAAACAATACCAAATTATATGTAATCTCAGTTTACTATAGATACCGCAGTACAACAGCTGGTAGCCATAATGAGCCATCTTAACAATAAATACTATTCACTGCTGTGCCACTCATAATCGGGAAAAAACAAGCTCCCAACGGACAGCACTAGCACCATGTAATATCACTAATCAAAATATTTTACTGTGACAGACATGGTAATTTGATTCAACAACTATTTACATTTAAGTTTATACTACATTTCACAGTACTCTACTATGGCATGTGGAAGGGGAAGAGAGAAACCAATGGTTTTACTTCTGCCTTATGCATCAAATTAATGAGTCAAACAAGAGTCCAAATCCAATGTGCAGCACCGTAAAAAAGAAAACGATGCCACTTTCTACTGCCTGAGATTCATACGCATCCTAGTATAATTGTACCTGCCAAAAGGTTGCATTCAATTGAGATATATTGTCTGTTGAGAACCTAAGCAACTAAATATAATGAATTATTAACATTTTTCCAGTGCTGTATGAATGTGTAATACTGCTATGCATTAAAATAACCAGATAATCATATACTACAATGAACTTCAATTTCTTTATACAGCCAGTTTACTTGTACACTATCTAGTCATGCTCTCAGCATTGTGGTCTAAAATATGCTGAGAAATTAATAACTTAAGAGATATTCATCCTGTTTCTCTTTTCAACAATTTCATCTCCTCCACATAGCCATACCAAAATTTCAAGCACTGCATGTCATCTAATTGCTGCATAAACAGCAGTCTAACCACTCTGCACTTTACGGCATATTTCATCTGTGAACTCGGAGCATTTTGCAGATCCTCCTAGATCCCCTGTACGATACTTTGGTTCTTTGATGGTGTTAAAACAAGCTTGCTGAATTCGCTCTGCATGCTCATTTAGATCCATATACCTCAGCATCATAACACCAGATAAAAGGAGTGCAGTTGGGTTAGCTTTATCTTCGCCAGCTATATCAGGAGCTGTGCCATGAACCTGAACAAAACGATACCAGTTAAAGGAAGGCCAAGCCACATACTAATAAACATTTTTTATTATCTAGAATAACAAATTAAATGTAACTGAATTATCCTTATTTCAATACTGTCAATTGTTTCTTCTTCCACTGTCAGAGCAAGAAGTCCACAACATCAAGTTTCAGGTGGAAGTGCCTTATATGAAATACTATTTTTTACACATCAAATCAACATAATAAAACTTCACCAGTAAGATCTTTACGAGCCCAAGTACAAGCTGCAAGTGAAACAGTGTGCTAACAAAATGCAGTCTGGGGCCACATGTTATAAATGTGAAGACACCCAGGTGAGGCATTACCAAAAAAGTTTCACTCTAACACAAAAAAGAACTTACTGATTCAAATAGAGCTCCATTGAGACCAATATTGCCACTTGGTGTTAAGCCTAGTCCACCAACTAGACCAGCACACATATCTGACAAAATGTCTCCGTACAGATTTGGCATGACTAGTACATCATACTGTGTGGGATCCTGTACCATATTCAGACACACTGTGTCCAAATATTTCTCTTCAAATTTCACATCTGGAAACTTCTCAGCCGCTTCACGGCAACAATGAAGAAATAGGCCATCAGACATTCTCCTGCAGATGATAAAAATTATGGTGGGCTGCATGTAGAAATATTACCCAATTACAATGGTTATTATAATTTTGAACATGACAAATTGTGTAGTTTCATTTGTATGACATATATTTTAAATCTGCTTCTACAGGTTAAAGTGTAACACAATGTACAACAGATATTAAGATCGAACAGACGAAAGAGGTCGAATGTTTACAAGGGAAATGACATTTTTAAGGATATCAAGGGAATGACATAAGCAGGATAAGAGGACTTTGAAATGAATGTGTAGTCCTATGTCATATATGCTCAGTTAATTCAGATAAATTTTAGACAAAAATAGAGGATTACATAATTGCTTACCAAAAAACACAGTTAGTGATAAGGACTAAATATTTTTATGGTGAACATAAAAATTAGTACAAAATAACAGATAACATTTTTCTACTGTGCCATAACTCAGGAGGTTAGATGCTGGCTTCTCAATGCCAAGATCTTAATTAATTTTGTAATCATGGACGAACAGATATTAGTTAAAGATTTGTGAAATAAATTAAATTTATAGTTTTCACATAAAAATAACACAAACTACTGTCATTTACAATAACATACTCTGTTGTTCCAGTCTTAAAATGATGCTAATACAGAAAAATCTTCCAAAGATGTTTCCCAATTGAAGCAATGACAGCTACATAAATATTTTTATTCCTGTAAATCTAAAATAAAAATAAAAACACTCAGCTGTTGAGTCATGTTCAAAAATGTAGTGATAAACTTATGAAACTAAACACAGGCCAACATTAGATATAATACAGACACTATAAATTACAGCATGTTTAAACAAGTTAATATTTTAAAAATGTAAGTTTATATTTCTAATTAAGCTTAATGGTCTTTATTTTTCACTTCACAACCAAAACGCAAAACATTATACATACATACATATATAAAGCTTTAATGCATGTTTCAGACTGAAATAATAAATTTTATTCTTACATACTTACATGATATTGGCTTTATGGACAGCTGTAACTTTGTGGCGGCCATTCTCCTTTGTGTACCTGAATGCAAACTCTGCCACTCTTCTAGATGCCTCTTCAGTGATAAGCTTTATACTCTGCACCACTCCATCCACAATTTCATGTTCGATACCAGAGTATTCACCCTCAGTGTTCTCACGGATAGTCACAACATCTACATTGTCATAAAGAGTCTCATACCCTTCCAATGATCGACAGGGTCGCACATTTGCATACAGATTGAATTCTCTGCAGAAGAAATCAATATGATTTAAAGTTAACTATAATTTATATATTCTGTTTTATATCTCCAACAGTTACTAAATGATGATATGCTTGTAAAAGTGATTAAAAATTTCATAAAATGCTGATATGCTCTGATGATAGAGCCAGCACATCCTTTTTACAGTTATGGTGCAATCAGTGATGAATGGCGAAAATATTGTAGTGAACTGTTAAGAATGGAGAAGGAAGCAGTTATATTATAGTCCCTTAAATTATGTAAGTTGCATGGGATTACTGAAAAAAAATACCGACTGAGATGAGAACAACAATTGGGCCAGAAGTATTATTTAATTTGAAAAATTATCAAAACTGCCATCCAAGCAACAATGGCATCATGTAATAATGTTATACAATGTACTTACCAGTTAAGAATAATTTACAACAGAATATAATTTTTTTATCTTACAAGTGCTTGTGCCTCTGAAAAAATTCATTTTTGCAGATCATAACATTATCTCTGGGCTGATGTTCATAAGATATTTCTCAGAAAATTAAGAACACTTACTTTCTTAATGCCAAATTCAATGAACGATGGCCTTTACCAACTGGAGTCATAAGAGGACCCTTCAATCCAACTTTGTTTTTGTTTACTGAATCAATTGCAGCCTGAGGGATTCCAAACCTGCCATCAGGACCTCGTACAGGAGTTACATCCACCGACTCCCATTCAATAGGCACCTGTATCACAAAACATACAAAATGGGTATCATGAATACTGGACAACCCACTGCTAGAAGTCTGCATCTGATTATTTAATATACTCAGTAGAGTAATAGCAAACACTACTCTGTGACCTGACAATATCATAAAAGAAAACATTATTCCAGTGCAAAATATTCGAAGTCTATGTTTTACTGTAGTATTGTGTGTCTGGGTACAGTAGGAGGGGGATAACTTGACTCACAATTCATTTGATTTAATTGCATAAACAGCCATATAATAATAACAATTTTCTGTAATTATTTATATTTGTAGAAACATACAGACTTCAATACACACTAGTATGCATGGTGATTTACACATAAACACAGAAAAAATTAAGTATGTTCATGTTTTGATACCAGAATGCAGGGAAACATTGTAACAAATAAATTAAAAAATCCTTCCTAATAAACTAACTAACTAGGTGGCTCAGGGAACCTTTAGTATCATCACCGAATTAATCAAAGCCCTCCACCGGTCCCTGTCCTGGGCCAGCAAAATCCAATCGCCTTCAACTCCTATTTCCCAAATATCCCGCTTGATATTATCCTCTTATCTATGTACAGTCTCTCCTTCCTAATACCTGCAAAGTTAAAATATTTGGGAACAATAGTAATAAATCCAAATGATGAGGACTGGAAAGAAAATAGTGGCAATATCAGTGTTATGTGAATAATATTTTACTGATATTAGTAATAAATCCAAATGATGAGGACTGAAAAGAAAATAGTGGCAATATCAGTGCTATGTGAATAATATTTTACTGATAATCCCAAGGAATAACAATATCCAATTTAGATTCCAAACAAGTATTTAACAAGTTTTCATCATACCCCTGGAAGGTGACATGGCAGACAGACTTGTCTGATTTCTACAAGACCACCCTACCACCTGCTGTTTTCTTCCTTCAAAGAGGTTTCTTCGTCTTCTGGAAGAGATTAGTCAAAAGAACAAGTTCACAGCAGGCACAAGCACAGACATTTCTGAAAAGTGTGGAAGTTGTATCCTTACAATTTGTAACACAGTAAAGGTAGCTTGATTTGTGACTAATCTGGTGTATACAGAAATGGTCTGTGATTAAAGATCCCAAAATTATATGAACATTCTGCTGGAAACTATAATAAATCAACAAAAAAGTCTGGGAAGAACTTACAATGACTACTTTCCTTCAAGTGTTTCAATGTATATGGTGAGGTAAGCAGGAACTACAGTAAGAGGTGATTTAAACACTGTACAACGTGGCTGTACCAGCCAGACTTTAACTCTACAATTAGCAGTTTGGCAGTATATGTGACATTAAGTTGTCACAGGCAGCTAGACTGTGAATACAGACTGCAAAGGTTTGTGTTTATACAATTTAGTGATTTATGCCAATGTGTAATTTCTACTAGAAAAGATTTATACTACATTAAATTTGACACATAAACCTCCATTTTACATATGTTTGTAATTTTTGACGTAAATACGCCTATATGGAAGGGTCAGTGTCATTCCGCAAAAAAGTGTAACGAAAAAGTGACAGGAAAATGTGTAAGATGGTTACCTAGGAAATATCTACAATTTGTAAATATGGACTGACAACAATGGTCAGCTTGTATGCATTGTTGTTACCTAGAAAACGTCACCTGTTTACTCTGCATTGTTGTGTTACATTACTGCCGTCAACAATCCGCTTTCGTTATTGCGGAAAGAGCTGAGCTGTGAATCGCTTGTAGAAGAAGTGTGTCGTAAACAAGAAAATTTTGTGCTGGTAAAAACGTTTTAGAATATCACAAGTACTTATCTTATATAAGAATTATTAAGAAATCTATTGTTGCATTAATTTGTTGCGTCATACTATGTACAAGATGGATGACACTGAAGCTAAAAGACTCCATAACGTAGAATATATGTGACAGTAAAGAAAACGTAAAAAAATAGAAGTATTAAATAAAGAACTCCAGAGTGTATGGTCAATGGTGAAAATTTTTTAATTGTAACCACAAACCTATTGATGATTGTAAGAGGCTTATTTTGAGTCATTTGAGAAATTATACAAAGATGTTTTCAGTTATGGACACAGAAAATCCTAATACAATGCCGATAATATTGACAGGATATTTTAATATTGTTTTAAAGAAGGAGGAAAATCAAAGCTTTCTCACATTTATGGAGAAAACTTTTGGCTTAATGTTGATGTCAAATCCTCAATTTAGTACTACTAGATCAAAATCTTGTATAGATATGGTGTTTGCACGATATGTTGATACTCTAAAATGTACAAATTTTATAACATATTTCACCTACCACAGACCCATCTTAAGCATAACTAATTCAAGGTAGGCAGTACTGTCTTACTCAAACTTTAATCAATTGTAAAGCGGGTATAAAGAAAATATTTAGAATAAAGCCACTATATAAACTCCTTACTGTATAGATGTATTTACGTCAAATTCTCCGGAACCGTGGTTCCACTGTCACTTTTTGTGTATGTAAGTGGTTCACACAGAATTTCTCCGAGTTTCATATTTCCTTCATATCTACCACATCAAAATGTGTAGCTCCTACATTGTGTTGCACACCTCATTCTGGCACTGCATTTTAATTATCTTAGTTAACACTTATATACCAAAGCAACAGTGGTATTAAATAAATAAAAATAATGGACAAACAAGTGAAGCATTCCTATGCTGAACAAGACCTGATTTGAGAAAAAAGTAAACTACCTCTTCACTGTATGCTACATTCACATCCCACCCAGATTGAAATTATAAGGAATTAAGAGTTAGCAAATTTTAATCATGCCATCAACCAAGCGAACATAACCTTAAAGTTAATAAAAGTAGACTTCTAAGACAAGTTATATAACCAATAGATGTATTACCAGAAGTAATACGACCTACAACCTGAAACTAAAATTACATTTAACCATCTTCCTTACATTAGCAGCAGCAAAGATTTTCTGAACAGCAGCAGAAATTTCTGGTCCAATACCATCACCAGGAATGATCGTTACTTTCCGTACTTCGCTGCTATAAAAACGAGCCAATGGAGCACCATTTTGTACCTACGAAAGGAAAGGAATGTAGACTATTATAAGGACAAAGCATTTAACCTTAATTAACAAATGTAAATTTTGTGAAACTCCCGGTCTTGAAGAGCGATGAAGGAAATACTTGGGTTCATATCTAAATCGAAATAAATTTCAATGGTATTTATTTCGGGGCCACGCTTTCATAATTTTTGTAATTCCATGCAGTTCTTAACTACAGAAGAAAATAAAAATAAACTGAATGTAATCCGAGCCTCAATGCGACCATAGGACTAAAGGAAAATACCGATAACTTATGACATAACGGTATATAAAAACAATGATTCCACATTTATATTTTTTTATACTTTTTCGAAACAAAAGATATTAGAATGAATGTTCTAAACTACAAAGTTGCAAACTTAAATAAGAAGGAACTTACAACTCTCCTCATAAACTGTGCAGCCATCTTGACGTGTAGAGGCAGCTTCCTTCGAAAAAATTTGGCACCACCTATTGATGAGTTGCAAAAGTACTTTCCGTTAGTTCTACGAAGATGGTACTCTAAGTAAACGTTAGATCGCGCTGCCAATGCGCTGTTCGGAACGAAATGCGCTATCAAAAGCCCATCACGTGTCACAGCCCTTTTTCATTCGTCATTGCATTAAATTCTTGATTTTGCTATTTTATGAAAAAATGAGGTGTCAAAATGTTTCTGGCATGTCCTTTTGTGCCTTGTAATGTTCATGTCATAATTTTATTTGAAGCGGATTCGAAATGTACACAAGGTACTTCATTGCATAAAACCTAAATTTAGCTTTCGGTTTGATGGCAATTCTTATGAATGTTATAAAATCCTCTCGGGCGATCAGTCCTTTCAATGTTAACTCAAAAACCAACGTTTCGCAGACTAGCTCTGTCTCCAACAGCTGATCGCTGGACAGGATCCTATATCATTCATGCTCCGTAGAAGTTCTAAATCTTACATAACCAATAAATTATCCAAGTTACACGTATAAAATTTGATACGCAGATCGATCATAAACATATCTACAAATACAGTGGGAGAAAAGCAGTAAGTGGATTGAGGAAAATGGAGGCTGAGAATCGGAAGAAGCCAAAGACGTTAACAAACTGATACAAGTCTTACATGATACATAGTCGTTCAACTGGACAAGAAGTTCCATCCATTTTGTTCCACTCAAATTTCATTGCCATGTACAGAAGAACTATATCCTGAACCTTGTCTAACTACTAGCGTTCCCAGCCTGGGAACGTAAATTGTGTAGTCAGTCCTACGAACATTCCTGGTTGGATCTCAAAACTTGCAACATTGTAAGTAGACTTGGCTATGTCTTTTGGCCTATTTAAGGGAGCTGCAAATATTGAAACACTTTCTCTAGTGTTTTGGCAAGGTCAGCCTGAGCTGTCAACCCGGAAACTATAACCATAAACAGCAATAAACATTGTTATTGTCAAGTGCGTTTCAGCTTCGTTTTCAGGCCCCTAATCAAAGCTTCTCACATTCCTCGGCATGATGGGTGAGAATTATGTGAATCCACTGAAGTAGGGGAGACAAATTTTTCTGTGTGGTCATTAGTTCACAACCATGGCTTCTACCATGTCAAATGAGCTTCCAAATAAGAAAGTAAAGTTAATTCTAAGGCCTATTTAGGCATTTAAGATATTAACTGCATTTTTAAAGAACTCTATGTATTCTCTGTTATATTCGAATAAATATGGCTTTTATTTTGTCAATTTATCATGTTTCCTTTAGATAATATTAAAGTTTTCCGTAGAGCGTGCACAAAATTTTAAAAACCTGCAAGGAAACTCCGTAGGGCTACCACCACTATGCCATTTAAATCCCCGTCGTTTAAAGGCTAATCATCAAGAAGGATTCCAGTCCATGGAAAGAAATAAAACATTCCGTAAAATAAGTAAAATTAATATTTTCATTTACATTATGTATTATTTCAGAACTCTGACGTGGGCATATTCTTGCACCACGTTCCCCTGTAATAATACGGCATATACAATTGTATTCGGCATCCTTATTCAGCGGCAATGCGGACAAAACGAAGCAGTAAGTCAGTGCTTCTGCTTGGTATGAAGGACCATCGGACTAACGCGCGTATAGGACATATCGGTGGTAAAGCTTGTCATGAATCCATAAACAAATTCTTATAATTTCTGTTAGCGAGCGTTAAAACGACGATAAAACCACCAATGAGACAAAATTTTCGGCCAGACCCTTGATGATCAATTTGAATAAGTTTATTATTGCAGTGAGTATCAGATAACAAATCAATATTTCCACGCAGAAATATCCCGCAGAGAACGGTGTGTATCCATAGCGCTGGCTTAACACCATGTAACTGGAGCATCCTTGTTAAACAGCCACCAGAGGGCAAATGTGTGTCCATTGTTCAGATCTTTCAAAGACTTGACAAGAACACAATTACTCCATGTTATGTTGAGCGATTGGCCTACCTAGATTTTCAGAGCATATTTTACTAAAGTTGCAGAGTTATTGGGTGTTAAACGAGGTGGTACACATAGTTACCACTGCCACATACAATTTTAAGTTGCGTATAGAATGTTTGATTCCATCACTAAATGAACTAGCAGAGTGATTCACGTGTATCCCTGTCACCGATAACTCCCAATTACGATTAATGGCATGCGCTATCGATTTTTGAATTTTTAAAGCTGGTTTTGAATTGTTAATAAACTTCATTTGGTATGTCGAGGGTGTGTAGGAACTATTTGCAGTGCCTGAGGCAGCTTCACTAAGAAGCCACATGATGTGGGAAATAGCTTCTAGCTTTCTTGTTTACTTGTTGAGCAGACATAAGGCTGTCTCCTCTTTGCATCGTGGAAGATTTACGCTCTCGTTAACGCCTTTAAGATCTCAGTCTGCTGGAACGACTGCTTGGACCCAAATACGAAAGACTCGGGTTAAGGAGTTTGATGTGAAGTAGCATCATGTCTCTTGTTTCGAGGGATTTGGGAACCTATTTTAGAAAAGCCCGCTCTTCGAATTCTGAAGTGAATTAAAATAAACTCAATATACTTCTGCAATATTATAATTTTTAATGGTAGGTTAACAAGGCTACATATTTGAGAATGCTCTGTTACGTATTATATAAAATAAACGTGTACTCTCTACTTATTAAACTCAGAATAAAAATAACGATAAGCTAACCAGTGGATAAGTTAATAATACAGAGAGTTATATGCTGTAATAACGATAAGTAATTTATTTTTAAGCAACGACTCTGAAGTTCTGTGGTTAGAAAGGATCAACCCTACACATCATCGCCTTGTTGGCAGAACATAACACATTGTCTAAATAAAGATAGACCCATTTTTATGTGTGAAATAATAGATTCTAGAAGGTCCATTTTAGTTCAAGGGACGATACAGTGTCGCCTTCATCTCCATGACCAGGATGCCATCTGTCGGCACTCCCGCGGGAGCAGGCGGAACATTCATCTGAAAACAGACCGATAGCATTTCAATAATGTTGCCAAAGGTTATTGAGAACAATAAGGGAAATGACTCCAAAGCCATTAATTTGGTCTTAGACAACAAAAATTATCAGTAATATGAGCAGCGTATAAAACGCAGGATGTTACATGTAAAGTCTTAGTTAATTTCACTCTTACGAAGTGCACAGCGTTCTATGCAATGAGGCTGTGACGACCGAGTCATTGCGATATAACAATATCGTATAGCCTACGGAGGATGACGTATAGGGAAAGCAGGGGCACGTTCCAACAATTTTAGATTTAATTTTTTTTCTCTTGATGCTGTTTTATGATTACACTGAAACTCGTGACGCATGTTAATTACACATTCTTTTGTGAGCTTGTAAAAATAATATTAAATTTGCAATATGATTAAAGTATAAATATGAGTTAATTGCTGCAAACTGGCCCGCTCTTGGGGCATGTTGCAACTCAATCTGAGTAATAACGGCACTCTATGCATACTTAATGAGTGTCCTGAACAAGCAACATGTGACCACAGTTCACATTTCATAAACTGTACCAAATGGTCTCCAGTCGGCGTTTGGCTCAAACCAAACGCCAAGAGATGTCGCGGCCTTCCTTTGACGAGCTTACAGAAATTCCTTTTCTTGGTTCTCATGATCGTTCTTTTCAGCACTGTCACTTTCTTGTTCTTCTTTTCGTCTTTTAAGACTCATTTTTCAGGTGTCAGTCAACACAACGTCTTTTTTCACTCTGTTCTTTGCCGGTTAGAGACATTTCGCGGCCCAGCCTTTGAAAATGGACGCATATCTTCGGTAGTCTGGTAAAAAATTTACCGAAGTTTCAGAGGTACTTACTACCTCCATCATCAGGGCTTATTGCAGCAAGGACCTCTGAAACGTCGGTAAATGTTTACCAGACTACACGGCGCAACAACCCTGAGGACAGCCATCTTCAGACTCACCGCCGTGAAGACCTCAAATCTTAATAAATTACTGTGATTGTATATTCATTGTACAGAATGACACATTTATAACAGACTTTACTGTAATAACAGATGTTTGAATTCAAGAAGTGGAATTTTTCTTTTTGTAGCTTATGTGGACGCATACCTCCAAAAGAAAGGCAGGTGATATTAGTTATGTAAATGTAAGTATAAAGGTTGTAAATAGAGAAAAGAATAATACATAATTCATTAAATGGTGCACCATATATAGGTCCTTGGCCTTATTCGCTGTCATCTCAGGAATGTACTGTACCATTGGTGTAAAGCCATTATATTCATTGAATGGAGGGCAATACGCACACATGAATAATGTATACGTTTTAGTGGAAGTGTTAATTAACGCGATGAAACGCCAAACATTTATGTTCTAGAGAATATGATAGATCTGATTTGTCGTTGCCGTCACTTAATAGAGATGTCATTCCGATCGTCATTTATCATTTCCTTTTTGTAAGTAAAAATTACAAAATGCATTTTCGATGTGATCTGAATGATCGCATTTATTGAGAAGATTGTAAAATTTACTTTCCAGCAGCCGGTACACATCACTTATTTATCTTCATTTAAAACGTGATAAATAGAACGAGACGTATATGATACGTATTTGGACACAGTGCTAAATCCACACAACTTATAAGATGAGATTTTGAAAAGAAAGGGTTCTTTTGCCCGAAGAATAAAAACGACCTGCATACACCTGTTTGTATCAACACATAGATGAAGTTATGTGAAAAAACTATCTTAAAGGCATTCTGATTAAACAGATTAAGATATCTTTGATATAAAATATGAAATATATATTAAACGATAAAATAGTTCAAAGCATTCTGTTTAAAAAGATTAAAATAAATGCTAACCAAAATTTTTTAAAATAATTTTATCAGATAACGCATATTATATATTTTATGCTTAATATAATCTATTTTAACAAAACGTCTTGAAGATAACTGTATCACATAATTTATATGACCAGAATATTTATAAGATAACTATTACATACCTTGACATCAAGCTTTAGACAATAACTATTTTATATAATTCTAGCTTCAGACAAAAGAATTTTTAGAACCTGAATATGGTCACTCTAGACCGAAAAATCTTGCTCAGGTAATCTTATGCTTATTAAAGTACATGTATTGTTGTATGTGGCGAATTATTATTCTTTATACACTGAATAAATACCACAAAAGAAGGCAAAGAATGAACACAGCTAAAGGCACATTTTTTGCCCGTATTTCGATTACGGATATAAATCTTGTAGACACGAACTCGCCGATTGAATGGCAAAAGAAATGAACAGTGTTCAACAGGAGACCTTCCCTTTTTGGTACATTTAACACCTTGACCTTTTGACTCATTATCTTAAATGTTCCAGCATATTAATACCTGTGTGAACTTGTAAAATGTAACAATTCCAGTATCATTCCGTATAGAGCTTAGAGGTTTCTAGTGTGATTTGTCTTTTGAATGCAATAAATTTGCATTAGACTAAACTTCCGAGACCTAGGCGTAGATGGGAGGATAACATAGATCATACAGGAAGTGGACTGGACTAATCTCGTCGAGATTACAGACTGTTGGCGGTCTCTAGTGAACACAGCAATTAACATCTGGGTTCCAGAAAAGCCGAGGATTTTCTTGACTAGTTGAACGACTATTAGTTTTAAAGAACTCTTCTTGACTGAGTCAGTGAAAAGGCTTTGTAAAAATGGAAAATAACAAGCAGATGTCTGTCTTCTGGGGTGTAGCACCGTGTAGTTGCTAGAAGATGACGGACGTGCCAATTTGGCACAGTCATCGCCCTGATGACGGAGGCAGTATGACCTCTGAAACGTTGGTAAACACAGCCCAGAAGACGGAAATCTTTATTGAGATCATATTTTCGGTGTACACACATTTAAATGTCATACTGACTTACCAACACTTGGTAGCCATGGTCGTTTCTAAGGGTGAAAGTCCCAACTTGACGGTCACCATATGGTTGAGCCGACATCACTGGTGTCCCTTGTTGATCCAGGATTACTTCCGCTTGCTGTGGCTCCTTCCTCATCACAACAGGCTGAGTTAACTGTCTGTAGGATCCTTTAGGACCGTTCTCTAAACGAAACACATTTTGTTGATTTCTTAATGGTAACGAATACTTCATATCTGTCCCACGGTAAGGAATTCGACCATTCCTTGGATAACGCCATACGAAATCGGATAGTGGATATTTTTCAGGATTTATGCCAGAAACAAAACCGTAAGGTTTGAATGGTTGATAAAGAGATTCACGAAACTGGTTTGAAATATCTTTGAAATCTTTTGGGATGTTTGGAAAATCACCGACAACATCTAATGGTTGCTGATATGGTCCCTGGTATGGGTAGGTGGTTTGTTGTAGATGATCCAAATTTGAAAACCTGTCCGCGGGATTTTCTATGTAAGACTGCAATGGAGTAAATCCAGAGTAGTCTCCTATACCAAGTGTTCTTAAAGAGCTTATTTGATACGGATAGGGAAGCCCATTTAAATCAGACAAACGTTCAAAATAATTTGGTACCGCAATGGTCGTGGGGTAAAAACCAGAACCAGTGTTGGTTGTAAAAGGTTGTTGATGAGGACTGAACAAGTTGGGATGTTGACTTGGAGGCTCTCCTTTACTGTTCACCAATGGAGGTCCAGCATACCTCTCTGGAAGAGCATTCAGACTTTTTCTTGGCGTATAATAAGACACTCCATTCTTTGGATCTACAAACACCCCGATGTTAAGTTCCTTTGATATAGATGACGGGTTTTCTATCTCATATGGGCCAGGTTCAAGCTGACCGGTGTTAGAAGTCGGCGAATAAGTTCTTGACGGATGATCTTTGGTCAGAAGATCGCTGTCATCGCCATCATCTTTGACTCCAACTGCAAAACCAACATCAAGATCCCTTGAAGACGGTTCTTGAAATATTCTAGTACCTGGAACAGCTGACGGATCGGCGATGTTCCTACGGGATAAAACATAGTTTTGTCCGGCAAGAGAAAATATCTTCTGCAGTAACTGCTTCAGCTGATTTCCATCGAGTCTACTGTCAGTATCTTTGACACATGCAGCAGCTATCAGCAGCAAAATGAACTTAATGACACATCTCATCCTGGGAGCGTCCGTCTGTGGCAGGTGATGCGAGAAAATGAATGTCTGGACAGAAGAAATAACACATATCACATGACACATAAGCCGACATATAAATAAAGGGTGAGTCGTAAAAAAGTAACATACCACTATTAAAAACGAAAACATAGGTTTGTAGGATTGTAGGTGGGTTTGTTGGTTCGTGATCATTTGCTGTGAAGGGATTTTGGACCTTATGGGATAATGTTAATGACTATGTGATCACTGATATATGACATAGTATATGTATGTACTTCTATAAAACGCAGCACAATTTTTATGATCACAGTTTGAGATCATGTTTGATATTGCGCTTAGATCGTATTATTTTATTTAACTGAGCAAAGACAGACAATGACTTTATTTTTTTGTCATAAAAATTGCATAATTTTAATTATTATATGCTGTTTTTGTGGAAACAAAGACTGTCCAATTATCCATGACCTATTGTTTACGTACATGCACTCTTATAGACTGCATCAAAACAGATGTTTATGTGTTTCCGCTTCGAAACTTTCGTACCTAAGCAAAGATTAATAACAATTTCATTTTATTATATGCTGCTTTATTTCACTTCTCAATAAAATGTGTTTTTAATTAAGATTTTCCGGTCATTGTGCGTTCAAAGTTCATCTTCCTACATCCAGTAGTTAGTTACAACCATCGAATCGAAATCAAAATAATGACATCGCGCCGAAACCAAGTTGTTCTAAATTCTTAACAAAAAATTACCTAACAAAATTGCATGCTTATGAAGAATTAAAAATCCTTCAGTGATCCCAGTGTCGCTCTCACCTTGCAATCTCTCGCTGCTGCCATGTTAATATTGAAAATGTTGAAACATGGAGTGCTATCTAGAGGTATGATATTCATATTAAGTGTCATAAAAATGTCATGTGGTTAAAATGTTTACGAAAGATAGACATACAGACAAATGGACTGATCCTTTGTTAGGCATATATTTTCCTATTAAATTAGGTTAGTATAATAAATATAAACAAGAACTCTACCGAATGAAGCGAATAATAAATATCATATTCACAAACTGTGTAGTACCACGATTCTTCAATTATATTGTCAATGATGTGTGAAAAGAAGTTTAACTACACAGTAGTCGAGAAGTCACGCAACACATTTTAAAATATTTATTGAAGTTTTCAATTCAATACAATTAGATTGGTTTCATAAACCCAATATCGCTGTGACTACACAGAAGCCCACGCAGGTCACGTCGTGTTGTAATCTGCTCGCACCAGTCCGTCAAGTTGTCTTTCAACAGCCGGAGTACAAGGATGTCTTTTTCACAAGTGCAACAAGTGTTCTGCCTGGCATCACATTTTTACTTAACTTGCCAGAATGAGTCTAGGGACACATATCCTGATCTTCCTTTGCTAAACAAATCGACAAAATCTCGTCCAGTGAACCGTTCCCGTCAATGAAGAAAATCTTCACTGGGCTGCATAAAACATGAGGAAAAGATTGGATACATTTATTGCTGAAAGCGGCAGACGTTTCCATCACTTAACATAACATCGTTTTTATTTTTTCTTATTTCAATGTTATTTATTTTTTGACAAATAGAATATGTATTAGGAATGGTTTGCATGTGTGTTCGATTACCCTGTACAACTGACTATTTATCTTTCGTGACGTCATAATCATCCTACATAAGCCTATATTAATGGCGCTATGTAACCAGAGA
>NW_019060477.1:22490-40214 GCF_000696155.1 Zootermopsis nevadensis | reverse complement strand
AGCAGTTGCGGGGATAAGTCACAAACCTTAATTTATATTCTTCTTCTTCTTCTTCTATGGCGCGACAGCCCGAAGTCGAGCCTTGGCCTCCTTTTAATTTCTATTAGTCTATACAGATTTACGTGTCTCAATATCTTATGTGAATAAGCCTAAGAAATGTAAGTTTGTGACCTTATAACAGAATTTCAGGTACGAAATAGCGTACCCTGGCAAGTAGGTAAAGGATCATAGGAGCGACATATGCTAGAGTCAGATATTTTATTGCTTGCTATTTTCATTATATAAATTCATAATTCGCACATTGTACCATATTTTATTAAACTTGAAGGGAAGAAACCTTTTAGCAGACTTAATGTAAATGAGGTTATAATATTAAAATAGATCTTAAAACAAAAATAATTGAATAGGATGGACTGGATTCAATTATCTGAGGACCCGTGTGAACAGAGTGACTATGAGCGTCTGAATAGAGACTATAGTCCATGGTGTTGAACGACGTTCTTAAATGACTCATGAATAATGCAAATCTGTACAATATGTGGCTGGCTTCTGGCTTACAACTTATTTTCATCTCGGGGCCCACCTGTACGTATGTGTCATCCACCACTGCATATTTACAGTGGGCAATGTTGGAATAGAAATAAAGTAAGGACAAGTGAGGAAAGGTAGAATGGTGACCAACTATAAGATAGCTCCATGGAGCAGAGTCCTTCTTGGAAGGCTGGTTTACTTTTATGAAATCGGAAGGTTCATTACCGTGTTGACAAAAGCCCGCCAGTAATCCCTGTCATGAGCTAGATGAAAAAGTTCACACCGCCCCATCCTATTTCCTTAAGGTACATTTTAATATTATCCTCCAAACTACGCCTAGGTCTTCATGGAAGCACGATAAAAAAGAGAATGGAAGAATGAGAAAGAAGGAAAATATAAAGAACAGGAGAAAATATATGAAAGAAGAAACTAGAAAGGAAGACAGAAATGGAAGAAAGGAAAGTACGAAATGAAGAACAAAAGGATGAAATAAGTTTGGAGGAAAGAGTTAACCATTTGAAGTAGTATGAAGTTTATCTAAATAATATTTAAGGAATCAATTCTTACACCGAAGAAACCACAAGTCTCCATTATGAACATCCGTTAGTTAAAGATGACGCTGTTTATTTTGAGAATCACATAAAAGTCATAATTAAGATCTGACAGCAAAATGCAGAGTTAATAAATAATAAAGTAGGTGACGTCTGTATTTACCACAGCGTTCTAAAGAGTCCACGAAAAAAGGAAAAGAACGTCCCCGGCTCTCCTGTATTAAATTTTCCTAAGTTTATTGCGAACAGTTATTTTCCTCTTACATAACCAACTGTTCCCGATACTTACTCACAGAAAACGCGTATCGTGATCTCATGGTGTTTGATTGACTGCAGTACATCGGGGATTTGTTTGGGACGCTGCAAAGCACTGCAATCTACTCGAGACGCAAATATTGACGCTAGTCTGCTGCAGACTTCATGTGAGTCGTGTGTAGATGTTTAAGTTCCTAAGGCTGTTGGTTTCGTGAGAAAAATACCGGGGCCCGAAGGAAAATCTGAGCGAAACTCACAGACAGACAAACAAACAGCACGAGCAGACCATCGCAGGAACAAATAGTGTAGCGTGCATAGGACTTACTGCACCACAAGAAACTGGACCAAAGAACATAATGAGATGAATAATTTATTCTCTTCATTAAATATTAATAAGTCGACCAAATTATCGAGTGTGAGATGGGATGGGAATGTAGCACACGCGTGAATTATAATAAATACTCCTCCCCCAATATTGTCAGGATGATTAAGTAGAGCAGAATGAGATGGGCGGGGTATGTGGCGCGCATGGATGGGATAGAATTATGCACCGGGTATTGGTCGGGAAGCCTGAAGGGAAGAGACCGCTGGGGAGACCTAGACGTAGATGGAAGGATAATCTCATTCGGGATCTATCGGAGATAGGATTTGAAGGAGACTGTATTTTGTTGGCCCAGGACAGGGTCCGGTGGAGGGCTTTGGTTAATTCGGTGATGAACCTTCGGGTTCGGTAAGCCATCTAGTTAGTTAGTTAGTTAGTATATATTTTAGCCGGGTAACATGAAGGGAATATGCAGATTGAAAAATAATATTAAAATAATTCTTAAACCAGTCTTAAAGAAATGTAATATAACTGGATGTATTGGATTCATCTGGCTTACGAAGGGAGCAGTAGCTGGCTTATCTGAACACACTAATTGTCATTCGAATTCCATAATAGGTGCCGGATTTCTTTAACTGGGCAAATATCAACATGGAGCACGACTCAGCTACATGTTAGGAAATAAACGGATTCAAACCCGAGATGTAAGGCGTGAGTAATGCAGCTACGCTAAATGAAATCCTTTAGCAATACAATATTGCGCCATCACAGACATACCACGGAATGTTGTTTTCTATTCCTTATCGCTAATATCCGACAACCGTCCCAGTACCTAATAGCAATGTGAGGTTTCGGAAGATGAGCGCACAACATGTCTTTTCTGCTGCTTTACGCCCTCCCTCCCCTCAAACCTCGCATCTTTGTTGTTCCCATCCTCCCCACGAAGAATAGCTTCTCTGTGGCCGCGCAAGGTAAAGCTGGATTTACACTGCGTGTTCGGACTCTTGAATATGTTTGCATGAACTGCATAAAATAAAAACTTAATGCGGAGGTCACGTTCGTCCATGTTGCATCTTCAAAACTACTGAAGGGACGTTCATTACATCTGAAACAGCTGTATAACATTTGTCGAACGAATTTAAATTTGTTTCTTAGCGATTCAATAACAGATAGGTGCATCTTACGTGAAGCTCAATAAAACTTGATTAATATGTTTCAGTAATGGTTCGTCGCACAAAATGGTGGTTTGTTACATCAAATACAGAGTTAGTCTAAACTTGTAAATTATTTTTGAACCAGTTTCTAATATATGTAAAATTATATCGCCTATAAGCAAATCTCTATTTTTCGTATCCGGTCGTGAGACTACCAGTACCATTGTTACATGCTTTTACTCCATTCCTTTAAAGAAACGAAGGGCCAGGACAGGCCTTGAATAGATCTAATTCAAGTGGTCGAATTAGCACGAAACGTTCCCCGTTAGCTGTTGCCGGAAACACAACTAGTTTCGGAAATATATTTAAAAAACTTATGACAATGAAAATTTCCAAAATAATTATTATAATGATGACAACAGACCACTGTCAAAACATGTACAGTCCTCGTTATGCAGTTTTCTCCATCCTCCTGCTCTCAAACTCCCTGGATATGAGAGACCATATTTTATACCCACATAAAACAAGAGACAAATTTATAGATATATCAGACCAACAGAATGTTTTATTTGTTTTAAACTGGTGTAAATTTGTTGTTTATATGTACAAAGATTTTCATTTCATTTCCCATAGAGGGTGTATATTTTTAAGGCCCTGCTTCTTACGTTCTTATTATATTATTTTCTATAAAATAAGTTATTTTTATTTTCTAAAAATACACGCATAAACAACGTACGATTTGGGATGTAAAGGCGCGTATAACCGTAACTGCTGGAGCCCCTCAAAACCCACAACTCTCCCAAGTACCAAGACACGCCGAAGAAACTTCAACGGGCAGTGGAGTTTCAAAATGTTTTAATTTCCGTTTTGAGAGATGATAATTTAAAAAGAAATTGCGCTTTTTATGTACATAGAGGCCTTGCGAAGGGCATAATATCCTAACAGATTAAGAAACCTACCACGTGCCAAGGCCAAGGTTCTTCAAGGACAGTAGGACCACGAAGAGAGAGAGATAGGGCTCAGGTTGAAGAATCGGGCACTCCTCCCGTTAAGTTGGGTTGACCCATAAGGCGCAATTTCGCTTCACTGCTGTAGGGTCCAGAAAAATCAGTGTAAAATAAAGAACAATCAGTACAGAAAAACCACAAGAAAGTTATTCAGGCATTTTGAATGGAAAACGATGCTGTCTTTCGAGGTGTGACGCGAAGTCGTCATGGTGTGAAGCGGTCTTTGAGAAAGACACGCACGGAGTGAAACTGAGAAGTTTCTCTCTGTTGTAATAAATCAGATTATCGTCATGTGGAAGGAAGGCGTCCTGCATTACAGCGCTGTCTGTCGTCACTTTATCTCGTACAATCCTCTCAACAAATATTACTTGCTCAGGGCGACTATGAGATTCAGCTGTCTTCGTCAGCCACCGAATCCTCATAGTAAAATCACGCGGGGTTCAAGAAAGAAATATTTCTATAAGAATATTATTTAAATATGCGCGTACAGTAGCAGCAACACTCAAAGAGGGGAGGTAACCACGCGCTATTTCTGCAGCTTGAAGGCAATCATTTCACACACGATAGATGGCGCAAAAGTAAAGACTGGGTTCTATCTCCGTAACACTTCGCTTCGCGGTGTTTCCCTCCCTTGTACTTGGAATGGAAAACAGATCGCGTAGACACAGAGACCAGGGAAGGCCTATGTTTAAGGGTATCTTTGATTTGGAACGGGAACTAAAGTACTCGAACGAAAGGAGGAAGAAGACTTTTGTCCTGCTGTGTGCCTAAGTTGTAGGTGCCAATAAGTAAAGACAAGCTCATATCCTTACGTACCAACAGTTTTAAATCAGCTACCTTGATTAAGGACGCAGAATTTAAAACGATTTGATAGCACTAAAGCGCATTTCCACTCAAATCGTATGAATTCTTCAACTTTAGCTCATAAAATACACTACCTATGTCTCTCCACAGTAAAAACTATTTGTTCTAATATGAGATTCAGCATTTTTAGTAATTTCTGAAATTCTCGACTTTAAAGTAACAATCCGAGGCTTTCACGGCGGTGAAGGTGTCGATATTGTACAGCCGCGAGGACTTGAAGGAAGATAAAAAAAACGTTTTAGAGGAACATAAAGTCTACATCTTCAAGGCTTAAGTACGGTTGTACCGACCAACTAACCACTCACAAAGGTAACTAAGGGCGGAGTCTGGTACAAGCCTATGATGTCGTCCCTTGCTAGATTAAAACAGTCCTGCATACGAAACGCATAGCTAGAATTCGAAAAAAAAAACCTTGCAATCGAAAACTGGAGATGTGATTATACTAACGAGATTGATGTTTGGCTGAAGCCCTTCACATGTTCATACTAGGGGTTAAAACTACTCGTGATTCAATCAGGTAATTTTCCTTTGCGGAATGAATCTGGATGGCTGTCCAAGAGTTAAACCCAGAAGGGTTGGGATCGCCTCTGGGTTTTGGGGGGGGGTTATCATTTTGGCTAAAGGTCTCCGTGACTAGGGGTAGGTGGGCCGTATCTCTTGTAAATTACACCCTGCCATTTGCCCTACGTCTGAGGCAAAGCTCGGAAAGCTTCAGTCAGTAATTGGGAAGTTGATGATTTATTTAAGGTTGGAAGAAGGTCAAGGGCAGGGGAAAATTGACCAACTAGAGACGAGAAATGAAGACGAAATACTGTGGGTCATTAGGGAATCCCCATGCGAGAAACAATTCACAGAATTTTAGGACGTTATCTATCTTAGTCTACCAGAATCTAAACATTATTTTACTCCCAAGAGATCAATACAATTATTGTTATAGGGTTAAATGTTATTTCTACCTCTGCGGCAAGCACGTGAAAATGTGTTAACTTTAAACGTCTGAAGTTTTAACTGCCTACTCTCAGCCAATAAGCAGACCAGGAGTTGATACATGGTTTGTTTACTATTGTGAACATAAATTTTATAGATCTACCTGGAATCAAAATAAGTTACACGTTAATTTATTTTAAGAGCTTTCTCTTACTCGACTTTCCTCCCTGTTTGTCATATTTTTTTTATTTTATTTATTATTTACTAAACGGCGCTCTCAGTTACATTGATTAAATGGTTTCTGGTTAACATTAAGTCATTTCTTATGAAGATTGGTTGTGGGTTGTGAGGATGGAAGGTGGATAGGAAAGGCCCTAGATGGTGTCCAGTTGTCCATTTACGGACTTCGGTATTAGTGGAATGAGCCTTCAGGCTTGCTACCATAGTGTCCATTAGTTGGTTCTCATACTGACAACTTAATTGAAGTCGGGTAAGTTTATTCAAAGACAATAATTGCATAAAGAAATATTTCTTGTTATTTGGGACCCTAAAAATTACACTTTTGTGTAACAAATATTGATATTATAATCTACGAGGAAGTAAAGAAAATTATTGACTATAATATTCCCCATAAAGGGTTCACTTTCTTGTTTTATAATATTTATTATTATATTAGTTAGTTCTTGCCAAATACAAGGGTGACTACGATGGAGGAGGATAAGTTGGGTTGGCGTGAACCGGGGAGAAACGCATGCAAAATTTGGTCGGAAAACCTCGTCTATCTAACGATAGGTTCTACTTGTGGGTTACTGTGAACAGAAGCCAAAATCTCCAGGTGCCATACTCTCACGTCGGGACCTGAGCGACCGTCAGCTTCTCAGAAGAACCCTGGTCCATGACGTCGCAGTACACGTGCTTCCATACTTGTTCTTCGTGCAGTAGCATGGGCTGCAGAGCGCACAGTGCGGAGTGTGACAGGTTGCATCCAGAGTGGTGGATAATCCATACGGCAGAAGCGATGTGACGCATTGTTAAGAGGCGACGTAGCGGACGGAATCCACAGCAGCAATATGAGTTGATTCCCGTGGTAACAGCGGCGAGGATTGATTCGCCACAATGCAACCTGTTACTTCCGCTCGACATAACATCTCCTTCTTTGTCTCACAACGAAACAAAAAGTGTGGCATTATTGAAACACGGAGAATTGTTAACAGTTGTAGATTTCATGGAACACAGTTTACCGAATTCACGTTATGTTCCGTAGATCGAATTCTGATTATTCCATAACGCTCTCTCAACTGACTCCACGGAGCAGAATCTCTACTCGGAAGATGATGATTAACTCAACTGTTCAAAGAAATTCCTCGTCTTTTTTGGAACCAGATACGAGAATCCACACATGAAGACGTTATTTATTTAAATAAATTTTAGTATTACATCTTCCCATCTACGAATAGGCCTTTTTCTTTGGGATTTACGAATTAAATTTCTGAGCATTTCAAAACTTTCCCGTGCGTCCTACATGTCCCGTCCATCTTATCCTCATTTATTTAGTCTCTAATAATACTCAACAAATAGTGCACATTTATAAACTCCTCATTTTCAATATTCTGCCGCCTCCTGCTACTTTTTCCATCTTAGGCCCAAATATTTTTCACATAAACCTACTCTCCAGTACCTTATAATTGTATTCTTCCCTCACAATATGTGAGAAAATTTCATACCTATTCAAAACAAGAATCATCATCTTTGACTGTGCGTGTCCGAGAACAAGGCGCTTACAAGGATATTCTGACCTGAAGGGGAGGAGGAATTGAGGGGAAGGTGGAAGCATTTAGATGATGAGAGGATGAATATTTTTGATCAAATAAAGGGGGCAAGACGGGCGAGGTATATAGAACGAACAAAATAATAAAATGCATACATCATAGTCAAATAACCTGAAAGGAAGAGTCCATTTGAGTGACCTGGACACAGATGGTTGGGATATAAAATTGTACCTTAAAGAAATAGATTGTGAAGACGCAGATGGCATTCATCTGCTCAGGGCAGGGAACAATGTCAGATTTGTTTGCACAGTAATGATCAGTTCAGTTACACAAAACGTGGGTGATTTCTTGACCATAATAACAGCTTTGAGTTGTATACATTTCTCAAAGTCTGCCATTTTGACAATTATCCATCCGTTTAGTAATAATAATGCTCACCTTGTTCACAGCTCTGCAGACGTAAGATGCATATGTATGAAAGATCTAGTTACTTCATCCCAGACCTCTACAGCGACTTCTGACATCCGGTTGGACAGTTGACACTGCCATCTCTTGCAACTCCGAGGAACAAAGTTTAAGTCTGGCTTCTAACTTCTACTTGACTTGTTTCTGACCCCACTAAAAGTCGCAGTTTCTGGATGGAGCTTAAACGCCCTTTAGGGACACACCACGCAGGGCACTGGAATGCGAAGCTATAATATGAATTAAACTGACAGCAAGGAAGAGTTACTTGTCTCTTGCAACACTCTCTTAATGCGCATTATTGGTTATAATCTTAACCATATCATCTAACAGTTTCTAATTTCAAATAAAATATTACATTTATTTGTTTAGCTCGGTCTTTTAGAGAGTTGTTAAAATCCAGTTTTTCTGAAAACTTGTTTATTGAGTCATACCCACAGCTTGCTGAATTCGAAATTTAGCACGTAGACGGAGTCCTTCTGTCCGTCGCTTCGTCAGTCGGTCAGTTAGGCCGTTGATCAGGGAATCTGTCCGATAGGTACGCCAGTCAGACATTAAAGTTTTCGGTAAGTCTGTCGGTTCAGAATCAGTGAGTAAATCATAAAACACGGAGTGAATTGTGGAATGACTGTGGTAAAACTTGGACAACTAAGCAAAAAGCTATCTTAATTCAAAACAGTTCATGAATCGTTGACCGTTTTCCTTATGTCGACATCGACCAGTGCTTTTGAATATTTCGCTTCTACAACAGATGAGCCCAGTCCACATCCTCACACATTCTTTAATGTCAATTTTTTAACACTTAACACCAATTCACTCCTACGTCCCCTCAGTGGTAATTTCCCTTCGAGTTTGTCGACCAAAATCGCGTCCACATGTCCAGATTTCGCATCTGATTCTCCTTGACTTGATCACCCTAACCATATTTGGTAAAGAGTTACGAACTGTGAAGGTCGTTGTTATGCAAATGTCACAATTCTCCTGTTAGTTCCTTCCTCTTGGGTCCAAGTCTTCTCCCCGCGCCCCGTTCTCAAACATCCTCTTTCAACGCTATTCCTTCGCATCTGATTCTCCTTGACTTGATCACCCTAACCATATTTGGTAAAGAGTTACGAACTGTGAAGGTCGTTGTTATGCAAATGTCACAATTCTCCTGTTAGTTCCTTCCTCTTGGGTCCAAGTCTTCTCCCCGCGCCCCGTTCTCAAACATCCTCTTTCAACGCTATTCCTTTACGGCGAGAGACCAAGTTTTACACCCACATAAAACAAAAAGATGATTGTCTATATCAATTAACTGTTCGAAACAAATTTCCAGTAGGAACAAGTGAGCCTATTCCAAATTGCATATTTCTTACAACAAGCATAAAATTTTCTTCCTATGTACTGTGTAAAATTCGAATAAAATATACCCATTCTCTACTAATAAACTTGCCATCGATCTATACATCTTAATTCCTGTCTAATAACATGCCCCGGGTTTTAGAACTGTATTAATATATATATTTCCGGTTTAACAATATTTACACATTTTTCCGGTACCCTAACAAGCGCCTGAGCACTGCGGGTCCCAACTTTTCGTTGGCTCGATCTATAGACATTCGGTAGGACTCCTTGGACGAGGGATCGGCCCGTCGCAAAACCTCTACCTGCACACAGGACAACACAGAAAAACGCGGACAAACATCCATGGCTTGAGTGGGATTCGAACCCACGGTCCCAGCGACCAAGCGGCAGAAGGCCCACCCCTCAGACCGCGCGGCCACTGCGGACCCCTAGAACTGTATTAATGCCAACAATTAAAGTAATTTCACTTTATGTTGAGCATTTCTGTTATGAAATCATTGAAGTAGTGTCTCTACGACGTTTACCTGTCTGTATCAACTGTAGCTAATAATCCAACACGATTCATCGAACTTGTTTCAGTTGCCCATATATTCGCACTAAGTCCATTGTCAATAATTCGTCTGCACGCTTCAGTATTCCTTTGTTTCAGTAACGAAATTCTGCAGTCCCCTATATTGATACGAATCCATCCCTCATTCCAGTCTTCCTCTCTGACAGCTGGGAGTTTTGGCTTTGTTAAAGAATTCAAGGGGGTGGAGGGGTGGTGTTAGATGAGAGTTTGACCTCTGATTGGAGGGAAGTTTTACTTCCTACTACCGTCACCGCTGCACCCCTCCCACCCTTCCCTTTCGGCCTGAAAACCCAGGAATTGTGATAATGAGCTTAGTACGGAGACACACGCAGACATTGCTATAGTAACCAATACAGTTTCTATGGTTACGAAAAAGAATGAGCTGGGATAGCTCATGTATATATAGTTCACACCTTATTTCCTTTTTTAATCGACTCGGATTATTCACTGAGTCTGCTTTGTGTCACATTTTTTTTATGGACTCGTCTCTCTCTTTCTTCTGAATCCACCCCTTTTTCTGAACGCTTCGCTGGTTATTTAACGCTTTCCAAATAACCAAAAGTGGTAATGCTTTAACATAGTCCCTTCCTTTTTCTGTTCCTCTTTTTAGAAGGAAGGAAAGAAGATGATATAAATGAACTGATTTGAACGAATTTTTTGTAGTCTGTAAAGTTTCGCTATGGTCAAAGGCTCCATGACACAAAGTCGAACGCTTCTAAAGAGACGATACGCAACATTCAACACAGTTACTAACCGTAATGGCTATTCTGTGTGACATTTAATCCGTGGTAATTTTTAAAAAAACTGACCCAAAGCATACTGCACTTACTTTGGACGGTTATCCTCATAAGCAGAAAGCTGTTATAGCCAAATATTTAACACAATGTTTAAGACAGTTTTATACTTTTTAAATTAGTTTAGGCACATGTGCTTGAATGTGAAGTAACTAATGGTCGAACTAAAATAAAAAGTGAAACGTAAATGTAATGCTTGCACCTTGTAGGTTTTTATTGAGGAAATCTGTTACACTTCATACGTAGCCACCCACATTCAAAAGAGTGAAACATAATTTAAGTCAACGGGAACCGAATAGTTGGCGAGGTTCTTATGCATTTCGATACGTAGAAGGAAAAAAAAATTAACGAAAACTTTGTTTAAATGGAATAGGAGTGTTACAGTAGTTTTTGTTAATTTTGAAGAAAATTAAAATATTTGTAAACTTACGCGGGGAATATGAAAGTAATTATGCAAACAATACGCTATGTCTGACCCCACTCCATTCGCTTCTTTATTTTAAGGTAACTGGACGGTTGTGGGTTTAGTGATTTTCATTCGATTTAGAACCCGTCATAATGCTAAAGAAAAGTGAAATCACTATATACAAATATTTCAGGTGGGGCATTTAATGACCAACTGAGCGACTATCGATGTCTTAAGAAGAACTCTGCTCCATGAAGTTAGTTAAAATATCATTACTTAATTGTTTCTCTATGTGTAATAAAGATTAAAAATTCAAATACACTTAAATGCGTAAAATTATTCCAGAAACCCTATCCCAGCGTTTATCAACATATGGTACGCGAACTACGTAAGAAAGACAAAAGATAATATTAATATAAATAAGTTTTCCATGAACGCATTTGTTAGTGGTACGTTTAATGTGTTAAATTAAAATTAGTCGTACGTCAGCGAAAAAGGGTGAGAATCCTTGCCCTAACCAAAATTTAAATGGCCACATAAATTAACTTTTAATTTGGTCAGTTCCTCTAGCAGCAGTTACATTATTCTCTATATTATTTATTTATTTCTTAAGGACTTTTATATGACATGTATTTCTCCTGGAAACAAAGAATAAAAGCGCCAATTGATCTGAGGACACTTCTAATCTGTAACTTTCATTAGAAACTTTAATGAAATTTGTCTCACATCCACATTTAGTTTCACTACTCACTGTTCACGTGGTGTCAATAAATTCCCTGTGAGACTGAAATCAGTAAAACAATTATCCGTTGTAATTCCCCTTCCGTATTCGATCGACTAGTTCTCTCTGGCTTGTTACCGTTTTTCCGAGGTACACTTCGAAATAAACACGGTTAACGAGATCAACAGCCACCCAAACCTTAATTCCGTGCCTACCAGGCATGTTCTTCACGCGCATCCCGAAAGGCCATCTGCCTCGATATTTTACTAGCTGTTCGTCATTTGTGCAGATTCAGGCTCAAACATCACTCAAGTGCTACACTTTTTTCCCAATTGAGACAAGATTATTCTTTTCACGTCTAGCAAGCTTCGTATTCTTATCAAGCCTCATATAAAAATGGCGAAGTTCGAACAGATTTCTGGACATGATTGCAGCTTGCATCTCTAATTTTTTTTGATATTCTCATATAATATAAATTAATCATCAGTTTCGCTTGTATAAACTTGCCAAATTTTGTACCCCAATTATATATTTTCAAATCCCTTCACTTGGCTGTGCAAATTAATTTTTACCTGAAATTAGAGGACCTTAAAATATTCATGTACACAAATTTTCACATCATTCGGTTTTAGAATGTAAGAATTATAAAGAAAAAAACGAAGTTTATGATACACATTAAAGCAGGGCTGTGAAGTCGGTACTAAAGTCTCCGACTCCGACACCGACTCCTTCATGAAAGTTCGATATGAATGTTTGTCTGCGTTTTTCTGTGTCGTGCCGTCCTGTGTACAGGTAGAGGCCTTACGACGGGCCGATCCCTCGTCCAAGGAGTCCTACAAAAATGTCTATAGATCAAGCCAACGAAAAGTTGGGACCTGCAGTGCTCAGGTACTTGAAGAACGGGTCGTTCCCAGTATCCTTAGTATTTAAATATATGTCTAATGGTTATTGCAGAAATCTGTTTATTTATAGACAGTTTGTACTCTTAAGGTACTGGAGCCAAAGTTACAAGGCATCCCACACCATGTGGCTCAACGCGTCGGTGAATCTCCCTAAGGCAATGTCCTACATAAGCGATAACAAGCGAGCTATGCGAGCTGCATAAGCAGCTCGGGGTGTCATATGAAGCGGGTAATCGTTTCTTGTGTCCTACGTGAGAGACCGCAATAGAAGCACACGGGCTTCCTGCGCATGCACCTTCCGTCTATTGCACAGTCAGAGCTTTCTTGCGCATGCGCCTTACTGGGCAGCACAGCGACTCAAGCGAAAATATTAAAATATTTGATCTCGGACTTTCGGCGCTGACCGCTTCGCTGTAACATAGGACAGCGCCACACAAACAGCCAGTTTGATATTTCCGCTACACCCACGCAACTCGCACCGCTCGCATTTAATCGCTCACGTAGGACACCGGGTAAGCGTGAGGCCGCCGGCGGCCCACACGGTAGCGAAAGTGTTCTTAAGATTTTATGTCGAGGTCGGAGTCGGTACATTTTTACCGACTCCGACTCCACAGCCCTGCATTAATGTTCACTATTCTTAACATGCACTTGCTTGAAACAATTTTATTAATTCCGGTGAAATATAACGATTACATCTAAAATTCTCTAATCTATTCTATTCTGTTCTATTCCGTACAAAACATATCTGAAAACCGTTGATCTAAAGTATCGGGCTTGTGGGTTGCTGGTTATATACCAGCGTTCTAAGGAACATCGCCTCCACAGATGCAGAACAGAACACGGCGCGCCAGTACTCAGGTGTCCGCTGTCTCACATCGCCGTCATAAATTTATTCATTGATATAATCTACGTTTAATGATATGATGGCAGCTCTGACTGGCCCTTTGATTTACTGAGGTTAACTGGACAAAAATCCCTTACAGAATCCCGCATATCACGAGAAGTAGCTAAATATAGTTGGTCATTGTGAACAGCCTTGCCAATTCAGTCGCTTTGCGGCTATCGGTAAGTCTTTGCAATCGACTGGAAAGTTTTATATTGCAGTGTACGACAACGCCCCAGTCATCTGACCTAAGCGAACTGTAACTACGTAATGTCTGGTTTTCATTGGTAAGCCTCCCCTCTTTATTGAACGTTCCACTCGTTCTTTCTCTGCTGAAGCTTCGCATCAGACAGGATTTGTGCAAACAAAACCTCAGAAGTGAGAAGAACTGCGGATTGCGTCGTCTAATCTTTCGAGATTACTTCTGTCGCAGTGGAAAATGCAGAATTTTAACGAAAAATATATACGAGCATCGGGAAATTGCTGAATGTTGTTACAGAATGTGAATGAAAAGATACTAAAGATTTAAATATAATTTTTTTAATATTTTGTATATATGATATTTTTCTTCTAAAACATACAAAACTCGTTACTGTTGCTGGATAGTCTGAAACAATTATAACTGTTCACATATATCACTGATAAAAAAATTCCAAATATGATGCTTATGATCATAAATCTTTGTGGACACGAGTACGGGGTGCTAAAATGTAAGCTATAACAGAATTTGTTAATATTTCAGCACATGCAACAATTTAATATTAACATCAACAGGCTTAAACTCTGTCACGATTTATTGTTATACGTCGCACCAGAGAAAAGAATATTGGAGCCATGTTTGCAATAAAATAAGAAAATACGATTCAGTACTCAGAAAAAAAACAATGGGCCTACATTGCTAAAACTGATTCAAATGCGTAACTGAGATCGACAAAAATTTTTAAGAAGTGTAGGATGCGAAAAATTAAACAATCATATATCAGCCGACTGTACGGATGTAACATATAAAACTAAAAAAAATGTCGAATGTAATGAATAAACCAATGACAGTTACATATTAACAAACAATATCAGCCTTATTACAAGGATATACACGAGTCTGTTATTGAAAACATACGCATGGATCTCTATTGTACTCACCCACTAAACTGATTATTTACAGCCTGTCAGCTATTCATTGCCTTGCTAGACAAAAATAACTGCATCTGTTTTAAGATCTGAATACCAAAGACTTTGAAGAACAGACCAATGAAAAACTTAGGTACCTCAGTTCTATATTTGTGTCTACTCTGAAGCTGTAATTCTCCTCGAGGTTCCCCAATCAAAATTTTGTAAGGATTTGTGTGTCATCTATGCGTGCTACATGTCACGCCAATACTAAGTGCACACCCGTGCTGTGGGACGCGGTCGAGTTCTTTGATACAACAGTGATTAGTCGGCGCCACTGATTGGAATTCTGTACACAACCTGGCGAGTGTTTGATGTACCTCACACCCTGCTACCAAATTAGACGGCCGCTGCTTCGCCTGACACACTGCAAATCAATTATTAATTTGATGTTTGGAGGCTCAAAGAGGCAGCTGGGGACGAGTCACTAAGGTTCGGATCGCTGTCTTTCATCTGCAATTTCGCATTTGACGTTCAAGGTTTCGTAATCAATTGCATGTGCTAACCCTGAAGTATCATTAATTGTATTAAAACGCGGGAGTAAAGCTCACATATGAGCTGAATTATTTATAAAACGTAGTTGTAAGACATTTTAAATGACTAAAATGGTAAAAATTAAGCAAGATGCAATGAGTGTGATCTTCAAGTACACTAAAATTCCAAAGGCGTTATTTACGCGTCATGGATGATGACGTCAGCAGGGAAAACGAGGGAATAACAAATGTAAAAATGGTATAAAAGAAAACTATGATGTCTTGTCATTGTTGCAACATTGCGAACCAAGGTTATTCTTGTAATAATGTATTGAAGATCGCGACAGACAGAAGGTGTTTATGATGATTCGATGTTCTCACAGCGGTGAGTCTGAAGATTGCTGTCTTCTGGGTTGTTGTGCCGTGTAGTATGGTAGATGTTTACCAACGTTTCAGGATGATGGAGGCAGCATGGACCTCTGATATCTACCAGACTACACAACAACCCAGACGACAGCAATCTTCAGACATAAGGCGTTCTTCGTTGCGGTAACCCTCAGCAACTGAGAGAGTTTACGAGTAAAATTCATCCAATGTAGACATGAGAGCTGGATCGGGATGAGCAGGGCTCAACAACCATCATGTCTACTCGTCTATGGCAACTGACAAATCAATGTCTTCGAGTGAAAACCTTAGTTTTTTAAAATATTCTCTCCCGCTTTCTCTCCTTCTCTCAACAGACTTGGAAAAGTACATTTGTAACTGATCTTTGTTAAAGCGACACCGACGCGATTGAACGTCGGGGTGTAGGAAAGAAGTTTGGAGCGAAATATTACATTTCCCCGGTTCTTTAAATTCTTTGAATAATGTACCGTTTTGTTTAATTTACACTCGACACTTGTAGGACCTCAAGAGCTACTGATAGTAGTGTCTCACCTCTTCCCTGTACGGGCCAGATGGGCCAGATGTAGATTATTTCTTCCCAACAACTGATCATGATGGCGAGTTCTTCGTGTGAGATACCCCTAGCTAGATGAATTTTTGTCTAACTAGCCAGTTTAGCTAATATATGTGAACCCCTAAGGATGAGATCTGGCAACTTTATCCGTGTGGGAAGATATCTCGGAACCTATGTGGACACCAGATCCGAAAGTATCGAAAAGTCTCTTCCTGGATTAAAATTCTAGTTGCCTAACATACAGCCAGAATCTTTACTAACAGAATTGTAACATAACATTGACCGGGCTATATTGAACGCACAGTGCTTTTAGTCTTATAAATTTCCTACCAAGTTATTAAAAAATTACACCTGTTGATTATATGAAGCACAATCCTTCTCCCGATGTTAATATTTTCTTAGCTCGTGACAAATTTTTCCGCCTTTTTATAAAAAAATGTTCATTACCGGTTTAAAAGGAATCTCCTACTCGACCCTATCCTGAACCAGATAAGTTTGGCACACAACCTCACAACCCACTTACTTAAACACTCGTTTCAATGATATTATCACATCTACGCTTAAGCTGTTTGAATGTTCTCTTACTCAGTTTTTCTGACAAAAATTCAGAATGCATTTCTCATCTGTCGCATACTTGGTTTTTCCTTTGTCCATCTCATTCTTCTTGATCAAATCATCCCAGAGAAAAATGAAAGCAATATTTCCGATGTTTAATAATTTTGTTTTACTCTCCGACAGCATTTTTCAAGTTTTTATTACATTTATGCGATGTAGAGAGAAACTGTTAAAGGTCTATTGACCTTCGTGATGCAGGTCACATCAAACTGTAGCTCCGTGTCCTACCTGCGCTTGCGTAAATCATATCGGATCTTCATGTTTCTGTCATGTCAATACGTTCAATTTTCTCCCCTTTTTTACAGGTTAATTAGTTAGGGAAAATAGGATAACGCCCCAAGATAACCCACGTCATCAGAAATTTTTTCATTTGTACGTGAACAATGTTTGTCTTCCACTATCTACTTGACAGTCAACATATAACGGATCAATCGGTGAAGTGATATGTTAGTGACATCACTTCCACTACAATAAACCCGAAACATTATATTATATTCAGTTCAAACAATTGCGTATCTGCATTCCGTCATATTACAGTAGGCCTAATCTAATATAAGCTAGAATTTGATTGTATCCTAATTAGTTACGAAAAACATAAAATGTAACGGCTGTTTGGAATAAATTCCATGTCTTGTTAGAAATGGTAAAAGTCATGGTAAGAAGTCTTAGTGCGCAAATAAGTACCTCACCGTGCATTGGGGAGTAGACTAATAGCTCAACATATTCTTAACCTCTACACCATAGATATGGGTGAATGGTTATAGTATTAAGTGAGCCATATATAATAAATTTAAAAATATGCCTGAAGAAGAACGAAACAAATTGGATTTTTCAAAGTGACATGACCTACCAGCCACGCTTTTGGTGTAAGTACGAGGTGCGATAGGAAAGTTTCAAGACTGTGTCAATAGAGGGCGAACCGGATGTAATACGAGCTTCTGCCGCTAGGGGGTGCGGCCTACATTCATAGTGAATCAGTGTGCCAGCCGGCATCATCGAATTAGCATTTGTTTCTTAGTTACGGGCGGTTTGGTAGTGCATTACACCG
>NW_019060477.1:1776-22329 GCF_000696155.1 Zootermopsis nevadensis | reverse complement strand
GCATCATGACAACGCGCCAGCGCACACCGCCCTCAAAGTTCTGCAGTTTTTGGCCTCAAACACCATGGCCGTCATCCCGCACCCTCCTTCTTCGTCGGATTAAGTTCGTGTGACTTCTTCCTCTTCCCAAAGATGAAAATTCAGCTAAAGGGAAGGAGATTTGAGACGATAGAAGAGATTCAGGCAGAATCGCAGATGTTGCTTGACAGGCTGACAAAGAAAGATTTCCAGGGATGCTTTCAGGCTTGGCAGCGGCGCTGGGATCGTTGTGTTCACTCCCAGGAGAACTACTTCGAGGGTGATGGATGAATTTAATACCTGAGATAAGTGTACGGGTTTTTATAGGCGCAGTCTGGAAACTTTCCCATCGCACCTCGTACATTGTGTTTCTGGAATAAGCAGGATCTCAAAAGTGTTGAAAGTTTAGCGTCCTACTGTTTTATTGTCACCGAGAAAGAGCATCAATATTCCAATCAAAACGCAGAATCTAGTCGATTTTGATAAAGATTTTGTTCGCAAAATTGCGTTTAATTTTGTGATAGGGGAAAAATTTCCAACACTGAAAAAAATAACACTTTCTCTTCGAGAAATAATTTCATATCACGGCGAAGTTTCTTCTACACTAGAGTACTAAAACGTTTAAGCTTCAAGGACTACAAAAATTTGTTTGATTAATCTGTTTTATACATGTTCATTAAATTCGTCTATTGTGATGCTGACGTTAACGTCTCTCTCTCTCTCTCTCCAAATAATCTGCTACGCTGCTGCTTCGAGCGAGTGGTGGCAACATCGCAGAAACTTATATCGGTTCTAAACTCTAAACGTCAGGAGATTTGAATCCTACAATACTACGTACATATTTACTGACATCAGTTTTCAATATTTCTTATTTGCGCATATGTGGGCCGATGTGTACACGACATGATCACAGATTGAGAATATCTGAGAACAAAGTCCTGAGGAGAATATTTGGACAAGAGACAGAGAGAAACAGATAAGTAACACGAGACTGGAAGAAATTGCATGATGAGGACGTTCACAATTTATTCGAGATTATTTGAGAGTCAATTTCCAAATAAAGAATTATAAAATCGTGCCCCTTTCATTAGACGTATTATCGAAACGCAAGCGTCTGCTGTCTTTTTTTTTCCTGGCTGACCGATATTCACAAAGTTCCGCTTTAGACGAGGTTATTACCACAATATTATCACGGTAGCAAAAATGTGGATTGTAGTATTTCGAATTGTGACACGGTTTAGTCTTCCAGGTAATTACCATCGTTTCAGATGAATATGTTACTAGTATGATTTGAGATTTTCACAGCGGTGAGTATGAAGATTTCTGTCTTCTGGGTTGTTGCGCTGTGTAGTCTGGTCGATGTTAACCAACGTTTCAGAGGTCATACTGTCTCCGTCATCAGGGCGATGAGTATGAAGATTTCTGTCTTCTGGGTTGTTGCGCTGTGTAGTCTGGTCGATGTTAACCAACGTTTCAGAGGTCATACTGCCTCCAACATCTGGGCGATTCATCTACCAGACTACACAGCTCAACAACCCAGAAGACAGAAATCGTCAATATATTACTTCCACCTTAGGATAGAAGCCTACCTATTCTGTATCAAATCCCAGACAACAATCTACGGTTACGATATAATTACAATTAGACGGACCCTCGAAAATTACACAACCTGAATACCTTCTGTGGGAAAGTGAAAATAATATGGCGGCCGCCGAAACAAATGGACCTGTATACAAAGTCACCTGTTAGGAATCTAATCCATTATTTTTTTAGAACTATTTGTTAAGCGCTAAGACAATAAGAAGAACAACGAACAACGTAATTAAATAATTCTCGATACGGCACAAAATTGAGATTGCTGGTTTGTTAATGCATCGCGGTACAATTAACGATTCGAATCGGCCTCTTTGGAATGTTTACTTCTTCACAAATATTCTTTATTTTTTCTCATCATGTCCTCAACTCTCCTCTCAACATGATAAGTTTGACATCGACTCTTTTCTCTTTTCCCCTTTTTATCCCACCCCACATCACCCCCTTTCCGCCTATCTACTCGCAAATTCCACTTTAATTATCCGGCATTTGCCTTGCTGCGTTACATGGAGTGAGGCTCTGAAAGGCCCGAGCTCAGCCATGAGAGTGAGTGGGGGAATTAAAAAATCTGGTGGTGCCGAACGAACGAGGAAAAAAGCTGATCTGCGAAACTAAAATAAAGCAGCAGCTCTCGCTATTCTTCCAGGTCCCTCACCCAGGGCTGTGAAACCTGCGGTTTTGTCCCCGATGTCCAGACCTGGATTCAACAATGCGTACTCGATGAGTAAGCTTAGTGCATATGAGTTGGAATTTCTCTGCTTTCAAATAACGGAATGACCACGCTGAGGATTTTGGTAGTTTCATCATAATTTTCACATAAATACACGCAGAAAGGTGGCTGTCTTCTGCCAGCAGACAGTCAACTTCATACTCACCGCCGTGAAACCTGAAATATTACCACACACGGATATATAACAGGCAAACAGAAAATCATATTCAAAGTATAAAGGAAACGGACAAACAACACAGAAAACAGTCAGCGGTCTAACCAGCATCTAACAAGAAACCAGAAAACTAGCCAGCAAAATTCTAGGCTTTAAAACCGCCCAAAGAAAGAACGATTTTCTTACGGAATCCCTAGACTAATCAATTGTCTCCGCATTACCCAGAATATTCTCTTTAGATCCTTTTAAAATTCTCCTTTCCCATCTCCGTTTCCATCTGCAAGTCGCCTAACAACAGAACATCCATCAAAATTGCGGTGGTTCAATATATTTTTTCTTTCTTAATAGCTTATACTTGTTCCAGATTATGGAAACCTGCGATGTACTGGAATAGTAGAAACGGGGTTTCCTTTAAGATTGACTAATTCCACGGCTCACAATCCTTGAAAAGCTATTAGTCGCTCACCTAATCAAGAAATTGCAGGGCATTTAAGGAATCCGAATGTTTGTTACCGTTTTCGCAAGAATCCGCTACCGGTTCCTATCCTAAGTGAAGCGAATCAAGTACACGCCTTGCCTCCTCTGCTTTTAAGATACAGTTTAATATTATCCTCCCATCTGCTTCTAGATATTTTATGCACCTCTTACCTCTCATTACATCTTCTTCCTGTTTAATTCTTAAATTTATCAACCTATGGTTGAAGACAACTTCATCCGCATAATTCATAATCCACAATACATTTTTTTTAAATCCTTTCAAACCGTGTAGCAACTCAATGTAAAATTACATATATAACAACTATTAATACTGAGCAGTAACATATTTATAGACCATACGCGTTTCGGCAGCAAGGGGTAATTTTCATGTCTATAAATATAGTACTGCTGAGTGTTAATAGTTGTTGGATATATAATTTTACACAATACATTTGACATTCATCAGCGATTCAAAATGCTTGAAGCACAATTAACTGACTAGCTGAATTCAATAATTCAACCATGTTTTATAAATAGGTTTACTTATGTCCGAATTTATAGATGATTACGAATGAGCAAAGGATATTTTGTAGTATCATACTTACGAAAAGAAAACACGGAAATTCCGGCACAGACCGGTGCTAACAGTTTGGTTCACCACAAATCACGTACTGAATGTTAGATTCACAGGGGGCCAGTACACAAAATAAAGGAAAAATAAAACTTCGGTAAATAATAACAACAACGAACAGATTTTTAACTAATTTTAGTCACAGAATGTTAGAAAGAACGAGCACGTTTGATTAACGAACACCAACAATCCAATTTTATGAAATTAGGAAACATATTGATAAATGCATAAAATAAATACCTTATACAGACGAAAGAAACCATTTTTTTGTATGTGCAGTTGTATGTATGATGGGGGGGGGGGGGGGGGGGGGGGGGGGGGTTGTTGTTGTTGAAATTGGTAGTTGAAGTAATCCCACCAACACTTAAGAAGTTTCTTTTTTGTTCCAATAACAAAACTCTGTTCGACTTTGGGGCAAATAATTTATGCTTAATAAGCAATGCAGTAAGTAGCTCAGAATTAGAATCAACTGGAGATTTTCAGATTCAGCAAGAGTATCTTACAGAAATCGAATGGTACCTACGGTATGTTTGGTGACAGTAAAAGATAATGCAATATTAGTGTTGTTTAATCAAGCGACAAAGCCTTGGAAAGCAAGACAAAATACGTACATTAAAGTTGTATATCCAACTCCTTGTCTGAGAATTTGATCCAGCCTGTTCTTCCGCCAGAAGAACTACCAAAGGTCCTGCTAAGCTAATCTCTATTCTGAAAGCAGTGCTGGGAGGACTTTCTATTTGTCAAGGACATTTCTAATCTTTCTCTTTAGTGGTTCAGAATTTGTATGAGGCATCACGAACGTCGCGAAAGATTGCCCCACGGACCGGCCAACCTGACTGAGATTTATCGTGGTTTTCCTTATTCCCTTCTTGAAAATTCTGGGACGTGGACTTACATTTGGGAACGACCTCTTCTTTCCATATCCTTTTAAATTCACCAATCATAAGCATGAGCTGCACTATCGACAGCGTCGTTAAATAAACCATACACATGAGCTACCATAACTAATTTTATTTTATATCCTTTAGGTCCTCTAAACGTCTCTGTGAGTGTGGTCGTAGATAATACGTTAACACCGACACTGCTTTTCTCTCTTTCGCAGCTTTTGCAGAATTAAAGGACACACAACTGGAGGAACATTTTTTGTGCCAAAAAAAAGTAGCCGTGAGAATCGAGAAAGGATTTAAGGTTTTAATATGAATAATTTTAAAGAGTCCAGGCCTTAAAGTTACAAAACCACAATAAATGTGACGCAACATACGTTAAACCATAAAAATAATTATATTTATTGATCTATATACAATGTAATCACTTATAAAGTTTCACTGGAATTTTGTTCAAAGCAGAGTAAATTATTTATGTGCTTTCAATACGTTTGGTGTCAGAGCCTGAATACGGTAACCCCGGTTCAACTACATTCAAATACACACATAATCGCCCTTCGTTTTTCTTCTGCTTTAATGTCTTCTCGTCCTTCAGTCATTTCATGATCCCTTTCAATCCCGTACCACCAACATTTTATGTGGAAGCACGTGTCTCTTTCCGCCACGCCAGACTCCATTAAAGACTCCGCAGTCCCAGACAGCGTCGTTTCAGTTCGTTTTCGTAACTGCGCGTTGCAGCACACAGAATCAAATCGCTTGATTCACTAAGGACAGCCAATATCTACCTATCGACTTGTTAGTTAAATTAACAATATTATTTCCAAAATCAGTTTTCTTATAATAGTGCCCATTATTCTAACTTATTACATATTTTGACTAGGATTTGTTAAAGGAGTTCATATATGGATATTTGAGAGCAGAACATATCTTATGTATTTCAGTTATTTGCTATGAGGAAGAATAGCTATTCAATTTTGCTTCTTTTCAATAAAAATAGGCTTACTGCCTTTTCAAAAGAAAAATTATTGGGACACATAATTGTGCATATTTTCAGAAAAGAAGTGGCATATTCAAAAGGGTACTATAATAGTTAAGAAGGCACTCATGAGTAACACTTGATTCAGCCAAGAAAAAACCGCATGTTAAAGTCAATATTTTTAAACAAACTTTCGGTCATAGAAAATTATACTGACGGTTTATCGATAAGGTTATTAATAAATAAAACAACAGATATGATTTTTGGTAAAACAGTTTAATATTAACATTAAATATAGGCTCTTTACGATTATAAAATTAAGGAAGAATTAATTAAAATTGATTCTTTGATGAACGTTAGAGTACAGGTCGACGTTTAGCAGATGAGTGTAATGCCTTCAGAGAAATGAAATTCCTTTGAAGACAACGATATAAAGGCATTTGAGGGTACAGTGGCAAGCGGAACTGCGTACTGTCCACAGATCACGAGAAAAACCCTGCTGTGCCGCTGTGAGGTAATCTTAAAGCTGTACCCATTAGAACACATGAAAGCCTGTCGTCTGTTGTTCGTTCAGTGGTTGTGGAACGAATGCTTTTAGGATCGGTCGTCACTCACCGCGAAATCTTGCCCATGCGCGTTTAACGAATTTCTAGCAGGGATTTTCTCCTGGTCTGTGGACTGTACACGTGCCAGCAAAAGCGCTCCCTTGCACTCTTCGTGCCTTGCTCTGCCAGAATTCTGGATTTACCCACCTACTAGGTTTCTGTAATTGCTCCCATCAAAAGTTACACAGCAACTATTGTGAACAGAGTTCTGGAAATTGTCATTTTTAACATCGCGTCTGCTAAAACGTGTTTAAAGAAATATGTAACGCGAGGATAGATCCATATAGTGTATAGAGAAAAAGAAACATTTCAGACAATGGATAAAAATAAATTAGCGCTCATAAAAGACGACATTAACATTTTAAATTAAAATAAAATAAAATTTTCTTTCTTCATAAAGCCCATCCTCATTGCACGTCACAGGTACGCTACTGATTCACACAGACTTTGCAACCAAATGAATGCCGAAAAATACTGTCGAAATCACATCGAGATGCTTCCTTCGTGTTTCGTATGTCACGAGCACTCAGGCCGTCGTCTGTGTAACCGGACCGTTAATACGACACTGTTCACCCCTAGCACCTGATTACTCGGACTGCATTATTCTGAAAACCGCTGCTTCTCGGGAGCTAGATAGATGTATAGAAGTTGTGGTTGGTAGCACTGGAAACGTATTATTCTGCTCCTCTAGTGTTTGCTGTTCAGTGTGCATCATTGTTAAGTGTCGGAGCGAAATCTGAAGGACGTGCACACGAAACGTTCTATAGGAGGACCAATAAAAAACGTTCTTAAAATATCGTATCGGAAGGGAATTAAATTGATCGGTGTTGGCAAGACTTCGGCGGGCAGCACACAGTTTATATTATCAGGATCGATTCCAGGCAGAGGTAGGAGATTTATATAAGACAGGTCAGGTCCAGAGCCTGTCCAGCCTTTTACCCTGCATACATCGGAGGTCACATGTTAAATTTAGGTTCTTCTTGTACGACAAGAAGTAAGTCCATTCAATTCAGTTGAGTAATAACAATAAGCTATATTATAAGCTCTAACATGAAAGAAGTGCGTTGATCACTAGTTCAATTCGTTACTCGCGCGTAGGGGATGGATAAATAACTGGTTACCTGCCAGTCCTCCCTGCGATTTGTATCCATGTATGTTCTGTGCCGTTTGAAAGAACAAATTTGCTGTAACAATAAGCATAACAATTTGACAACGGTTGTTTCCAGTTTAACGGGTACCACTCTGTCTGATACCGAGGACCTACACCATTACAGTCATATCCTTTCCCTGAACATGTAAGACCTCTCATTTGTGACTCAAGCCAGACTCAGAATTTGAACCTCCTACGGAAGACATGTGAGCTTGGAAATAATTAATTTATTTAAGTGCTTGACAACAGCCAAATAAGGCCAATAACAGCCAAGCACTAACAACAGTACAGAATAAAATGTAATAATAATAAAAGTAAAACATTAAAATACAAAAAACAAACACACAAACGAACTACATATATAAATGTACAATATGAATAATAATTCAATTCATTAATTTAAGTGTTTGCCAATAGCAAGAAGCTAATAACAGGCAAACACTGATAATATATACAATAATAAAGGAAATAAAAATGAAAACTATAACGCAAACAGATTAACTAAACTTATACATGTACAGTATTAAATATAACAGCCAAAAACAGGCAAGCCCAAAATAGAAACAATATTATACACAAAGAAAAATAAATGAAGAAATATATATAAAAACAAGTAATCCACCTAGGGAACACTAATATAAATGTAAAACGTTAAAGGAATACAAAAAACAGATAACCAAGCTAGATCATCTACCAAGACAACCTATCTAGAGCATTTTCCTTGTTGAGAACGTTCGCTCAAGGGAGACAATGTTTATGCTAAATACGTCCAAAGATTTACATACGTCATTTGCAGCGATGACGCACCTGGCTGAAGGACTGTCTTAGCGCACTGCTCACACTAAAGGTAAAAAATTCTCTATTTGCCTCGCCGGCACACGTAAACCAACAGTGTCCATAATGGCATAGCAATTTATTTTGCCCTTAAAGACATTAACAAGAAAAACGTATCGAGATGTCGTCGTCTGTAATAGAGTGTTCTCAGATTTTAAGTTGATAAAATCAATTCATATTTGCGTGGAATATTAAACTGAAAAAATCTGTAATTGCACAAGGAAGGAAAGCCCGTATTAAAATGTATCTTAAATAAATAGGTTATGGAAGTGTAAACTGCATTAATCTGGCTCAGTAAAGAGTTATTATGGACAAGGGTTATGTAATAGTCGGGAAATGTAAGTGAGCTACTACTAGCTTCTCAAGAAGGGCTTTGCTTAATGGATTTAGTTAATTAACATATTAATGTGATGTAGGTTAACAGGCAAGTGGAATAAGGTGGTAATGTCAGAAGAGAAAATAAAATATTTTCCAAAACTGACACGAGTTTTGCAAAATCTTTAATTCTTGGAAGTTGGAAATACAATCATATATGTGATATAACGCAATTGTAGGCGAGTTCAGTAAATATTCAATTCTGATGAAACTGGAATTAAATTTAGTTACAGATTTGTAGAGTTTTATTTTACCAGAGAAAACTGAAAATCGCAGAGGAGGTAAATATGCATGAGGCTTTCAGAAATCTTTCCAGCCATTAAAGCTTTAGGACAATTGTAGAGGAGAATGACTGAGTGGTAGTTGGTCGGAACAGTTGCTGCTTATGTAGGAACATGAAATGGAATTGTGTATGTTCTCAAAAAGAGCATTAACAATGCCTAGAGAGGCAGTACAGATTGTCTGCAGCTTACATTTATTTCTCATGATTATATGAATTATGTCGGATTACGTCAGATATTAAAATAAATAAGTTGGTAGACAGAACTACATTTCCGTTTTATCGGAGAAAAATACTACAAAGAACGTGACGAGAAATATAACGCAATACAGAAACAAAACATTTAGCGTTTCTCTTCGGCTTTCAAAATTTCGATTTAATGACTAACATCTCCGCTCTTTGAAGTATAATACGACACAAGTACAGCGTGTTATAAAATTAAACAACTCTGTATTTTGCCAACAGAGTGAATTTATGGGTTTCCTATGATTCTAAAAATAAACATTAATCGACTGATATTTGTAATGTTTACGTGTTGTGTTTTATCTTAAGATAGCTATTAAATTCTTAAATATTATTTAGGTGAGTTTTGTGCTTCAAAGGTTTAGAAAAAAATGACGGCAGTTCCTTGTGTAAGGATAGAAATGTCCATACGATATATCCTAGAGCAGTGTTTCTCAAACCTTTTCACTGACGTACCACTAATTCTAATTTAACACATTAAATGTACCACTAACCAATTGCGTTCAGGGAAAAATTATTTGTGTTGATATCATCTTTTAATTTTCTTACTTAGTTCGTGTACCACCAGTGGTACGCGTACCACAGGTTGCTAAACACTTTCCTAGAGTACAGATTTTTTCGCTGAACAATTACGTTCTTATGACGAGGCGAAGTCTTTGTTATTAAGAGTTATTTGCACAAAGTGCATAAACTAAAAACGTACAGAGCACACCATGCCTGTCTGTCCATTCACATAGTTCAATTCGAGAACCACTGGAGAAATGTATTTTACTTTCATTCTACTAATAACAGTGTCAAAGTTCATGCGAGACCGTGTCAGATGGAAATAACTATAGAGCCACTTAACGTATGGTTCTGAAATAATGAAAGGGAATCTAACAGATCACCCCAAAAAACTTATATTAAGGCAGCTTTTTTGCTAATGAAAAAGAACATGGCGGCAATGCAAAGTATTTCCTTAGCCTTCAAACTGACAGCGGGAACTAACAAACCGTTCGATCTAGAATGTGAAATTTATCATCTAATTTCTATTTTTATTTAGCCTTAAGGTTTATTTAACGAATCTGTCAATACGTGAGACTATAGCGTCGGAAAATTGGTATGTGGATTGATAATAAACAAATCCATTAACTCTGAATAAAATATTATTTTAATGTGACAATTAAAATCATCACGACGGTGCTAATTTTTGAGTTTATACCGGACATATCTAGCGCATAATGTGATGAGGCCTTCTAAAAATAAAACCAGTACATTAATAACTATAATATTCTATAATATATTTACAGTTTTAGGTAATAATGAAAGATGTGAGCCAAATTGGATGCAATAACAGTCGTCAGCGCAACAGGCCAACGCTCTATTCAATGCGCTAAATTGTTGTAATACTGGTTTGTACAGAGTGAGGCAGAGTTAAGTCGCCATTTCTAAAGATGCACTAGTCGACAACAGTTTATTTAAATTTATTGAAAGTAATGAGGATTGAAAGACAATTGTTTGCCATTATAAAGAACGCCAATCCTCAAAAGTAACACTCGTCAGATGTCGTGTATCAAGGATTCATAACACTTTCTATTACATACAGTATCATAGCCAGTGACGTAGCATTATTTAAAATACACAGGAGATCTCGTCCGTCACTTTGTAAACTGAAGCAGGAGTATTCTCTAAGGAATTAGTGAAATAGTTTTCTCATATCTTGAATACTATTGCCAAACAGCAGAAGTTCATGACCACTCAGCTAGTCAAGAGATACCCAATATTTTACGGAACACGACGGTTCATTACAATGTTAACAAGAGCCCACTATTTTTTCCTGTACTGGGTCAAACGAATCCAATCAAATCCTTGCACTCTGCTTCTTCAAAATTCAATTATAATTGTATCCTCCCATCTTAGCGTAGTTATTTTAAGTGGTCACTTCTCTTCAGGCTTTCTGGCCCAAATTCTGTAAGCATTTTTCATATCTCCATGCTTGATACATGTTACGTCCATCTTATCATCGCTGAAGAGTGAAAATTATTAAGTTTTTTGTTATGCAACAACATTTTCTACTCCTACTGTTACTTCCATGGTATAATACAATCTAAATTGCTAAGTTCTTGTACCTTGTCCATCGTCTGATGTTATAAAATACACACCGTGGAATGGATGACATTTATATGCTTTCTCATAAACTGTACAGTTAATCTTATTATTATCTTTTGACGACAAAACCTGATCCCTCAGGTACTTATACACACATAGTTGTTCTACCCTAGACCGTCCAGTGATTGAGACGCTCATTCTAATGGACCCCACAAGGTATGGGCTGCAGTCTAAACGTTGAAATTGAAAGAACAAATCCTTGAAATGCATTAAATGTCTTATGTCAAAATATACATGTTTTGTCTTCTTTCTGTGGCAAGTTTGTAATCTACAGTCACAAACTTGTACTTATAAGTTGCATTGTTTAATCGCGTTGATATGACTAACATAAAGCAACTGTAATAAAGTTAAGTTAACTGAACGTTACATAAGTATATATAGAACTCGCCAGAGACGGAAATGTATTGGTACTGAAAAGGAAGTAATTAAACATTTTAATTAATTACCATGGCATTTATATATTGATATATGGGTAGAAAGTCATGTCTCTCTTTATTAAAAAATAAATATGTCTAAGGTTTCAATAACATTTCAGCGGGAAATATTAATAAGTATGTCAAAGAGTAAAGTGTCATAATTTTAATTTCTCGTTTTTTTAGTGAAGTGAGAAAACACGTCATTGTAAATAGCTTTGGCGTACTGACAGGAAGTACACCACTGCGAGTTGAGTTGATTCATTGGATGTTTCTAACACTAGACTACCTTTTTTTCTCGTTGTATTTCAGTTCTACATTTTGTATATTGTATTGCATGGTAGTGCTAAGACTTACGTACAAGGATACATAGTAATACTGATGATAATTAGATTGTTATTTGAAACATGTTGTTCAGAAATATTTACATCGGTGATCAACTGCTGTAAACACGATAAAGCAGTGTGAGCAGTGTAATTCAACTGAAAAAGGCGTGTGAAGTGAGGGGAAAACCACTAAAGCTCAGTTTCATTTACGACTGCAGTTCGACAGTTCAACTTATTTTTTAGCGTGTAAGGGGAAATTGAACTATATTTTTCAGAGATTATTTAATTTGTTTCCACAGCATTCGGAGCCGAACTGCCTATGTCTTTCTTTAATATTAACTGACTATCACTAACCTCAGTGATCACCTATAAAGTCTATGTCGTACAGAAAAATGCGATGGCATATTTTCATAAATTTATCTTCGTTAATAACAATACGTAAACGCGTCACATATACACGAACAATAATTGAAAAGTGAAGAGGGATTATGATCAAAATATAAGGCTTAAAATGATTAGTGGTTTATAAATGAATTTAACAGATGTCCGCAGCCTATAACAAGATTTCTTTTCCTCAACGGTCATAAAGTGATCAGTAAAGGTTAAGTTAAAGTCCTTAAGTTATCATGAAACAAAAGAAGAGCGTTCGGAAATATTTTACAAATTAGACTCATTATTTTTTTAAAAAATTATAAAACTAGGATTTTCTGCAACATTTTCACATCAGTTTACGTGATCAGAATATTTACGTGGAAGCCCTTGTTTCAAGTCCAGCCGGAGAGACTTTACTTTTTTAAATAGCTGCGGTAACGGTGAGTTACAATAAATATTTAATATCGTCTTCATGGTGGCTTTTATAGTGTTCACTTATTTAAGTATAGAATTATTTACATCGTTCTGTTAGTACTTCATACTGAAATGGTAGAATAATATATGTATCAGCTTGTAACGAACGAACTCTTGATTTTATCCCTTCAACTACACCATCCTAAAGAACGTCATCGCCGTGTTATTTAAAAATACTGATTCATGTTTACTTTTTCCCCCATAGTTGCATGTAGTCCCCGCTCCCTTTTTCACCCCCCCCCCTTTCAGAGTAGTGGCAGGAGCTTGCGGGGATCCTACAGTACTCAATATTGCGCGCTTGTCTGTCTTTCTACGTACGTTGTATCGTCAACGTTGCCTGCCAAAAAGTAATTTACATTTTGGAGTGTAGAAGTGAGGCGAGCGAACACTTTGGGTGTGTGTGAAGTGAACATAGCGACTGTCTGTCTGTCTCCCAGGACCGAGTGAATGCTGGGTAATAATAATCGAGACTGACAAGGACGTCGATACCTCGGCGTCACAGTACGCTGTTAATAATAAACACACTCATGTCAGGTATTTCACGAAAGAGCAAATATTTGAGCCCTGAGCCTGTGGTACGAGGCTTCAAGTGATGTTTTGTCGACGTTATCGGTGCTTATGCGGCTGAAAGAGGAAACCAGCTTAAGCTGCAATAGGTCTGTTCGGTTGGCCGCGATGTTTTAAGCGAATTCTTGGACGATGGTGTCAGAATATACCTTCGCTTTGAAATACAGCAGGGATAGTTCTTCCTGCTGTACATCGTACTAGTTTGGATGTAGACATTTCCTTGTTATTTCGGACATTTCCGATGGTCAAGTCGTGACGTAATCAAGCCCCGACTTCCAATGTACTTGTACTTACAGCCTGACGACCGACTTTCCATAACGATTTCAGTGAGAAGGTTAACCAAGCAGTGAGCCTTAACCACGTGTAGCCGTGATTCCATCTATATATATATATATATATATAAAGTCTTCTATTCACGGTTTTATACCAAAATGTTACAAGTCTTTACAGCCTCTCACAAAAAAATATTTTCATCAGGCACTTTAAGAACACGTTTTCTACAGGACAGACTTCGTACGTCTAATGAAAGTAAGGTAAAGCTGTTTCGCTGCACAACATGGAGGCGGTTGAGTGAAGAATTAAGAGTTACGGATCAAAATTCTGAGCTTGTATTCTTTTTACAACTGGAAAGTTAACTTACATATCAATCCGGTATACTTTAATATATCTTTCATAGTTATATTCCGCATCAGAGGTTAACACGAGTTTTATAAATAGAATCTAAGGCAATTCACATCGTAACTGGCATTAGACATGTGGCACTTGGTACAAAGATTCTCTGTTATTTTTTACCCTTATATTTCGGTCATTACAAGGCGATTTCTTCGCCTTATATTCAAGAATAGAGTAAGGGAATACGATAGAACTGCGACATAATCCCCTTTTGCTTACCGCAAACATAAATTCAGTACGTAATTTTAAAGCGAATACCAGCAGTGTCAATGCCGACATTACAGATCTATGGAGTTATAAAAAAAAACGAACTTGCTACTGGGAGGGGGTCTTGGTTTGATAATGGAGACACTATCCATAATAAGCTGCATTCGGTAACAGGTAACATTCCAAAAATTCTGTTAGAACAGTTACGATTCACCACGTATTTTTATTGACAGGATAATAGACTCCAGTGACGAAAGTTTTACCCGAACGCTTTTAGTAACTAACAAATATGAAATCAAAAAAAAACGTTTATCTGAATGCAATCGCTTGGCTGATCACTGTAAGGAAGGTACATAACGCACTGTCACAGGAGCGTACCGTATATCCACACTTAGCTGCATTTGCCTGAAATTCTGAGAAGGGCAGTGTTAAGTATTTGTGAGCAGAGACGTGTCTGCCTACAAAGAACAATATTTGAGCATAGAGTGCTGAGAGGTGAGGAGATCTAGACCTAAGAGGGAGGAAATGGCAGCTGGCTAGAAAAAACTGCTCACTGAGGAGCTTAATAATTTGTACTCACCAACAAATATTATTAGCGTAATCAGATAAGAACAATGTGATTGGCGGAACATACAGCACCACAGGAAAAACGAGGTGTGTGTGAACTGGATTAATCTCACTCCAAATAAGAACCAACGGCGGTCTCATGTGAAAACCGTAATGAGCTTTCGAAGTCCATAAAATGATGGAAATTTCTTTTCCAGCTCAGAGACTATTTGTTTCTCAACAGGATCTTTGCTCAATGGATTTACTAAACGATCCAGAATCCGTTCTACGGACGTTAGTTCTGGCGACGTGATATTTCAATTAGATAAGATAGTCGGAATATAGGCACGTCAAAATGACGCATCAGCTTGAGTAAGGGCTTCCTTCTCCTTTTTATTCTTCTTCTTCTTCTTCTTCTTCTTCTTCTTCTTCTTCTTCATATCTTCCTTTATGTTTCCGTTCCTTATCCCGCCCTTGCCCTCCATTACTTGCATCTATCTATCGGTTTAAACTTATCCTTTATGTTAATCTGCAGCGTCGAATACTTTCCTCCGTGCGGAAAATAACAACTGACTGTCTCGCAACCATTTCTCTCCGTGCCTTTGGGAGTGAGAAACTTTAATCTCAAAGCTTGATAATAATCAGTCATTATTAATAAGTAACTGATAGTCATTTCTTTGCCAACGTCTGAAGCCCGTTAAAATACACCAGGAAATGATTCCGTTTATATTACAACCCCTCGTTCTCTTTATTGTTCTCCCTTAGCCCTTTCGTCCCTTTATCTCGTACCTCCAATCTCCCGCAAAACTTTCTTCCTTTCATTTAGTCCCACCTTTATTTGCTGCTTCCCTTTCTACTGCAGTCCTTTCAATTCTCTTTTAATATTCTTCAACCTTTGCTACCTCCCTCACTGCCGTTTCACCTTAATCCCTTTTTATATCAATCATTACATCTCGTTGTCTGTTTGGATTTATTACACATTATTATCCAAGTACCAGTTCAATTTCAATGTCCATTACAAAGACCTTATTCCACTGAAATATCTATCCCATGTCGTATCGAAATATCTGTTGAAATCAAATAACCTCATGCCAAATCATTCTTTGGGCCCATGTACAGAATATTTCGTCACCTAGCATCAATGCGTTGAACTTTCTGTATATGATGTGACACACGTTACGTTTTTTGCTGGAAGGTTTTCAGCGAGGTCCGTGCCCATTCCTCTGTGACATCAAACAACTATGTCAAAACGAAGTCCTTATGATTGTACCTAAATTACCAAGGGAACTTCAATTAAAATCTTACACGAACAAACAGGAATACCATTAATAGAAATCGCATCAAGGTAAATAGCAAATTCTCCTTATCAAAGGTCGGAAAGCAATGAAAATTTCCGAATTCTATAACTTGAACATCAGAAAAGAGGTTTCCTTATCGCAAGTTAATCGCTATTTATGATGTTTGGCAACACTGTGTGAATAATACACCAACAAGTTTCTAATTGCAACAAATATAATATAATTAGAACAATATAAACAAATAAATCACCATAGTAAAGTAATTAACTATTTAGAGGAACACACCTTTAAAAACAGTAAAAAGTATAGCCGTCCCGCTACACGCCATGTAGGTCGTTTGGGGGGAGTGGTGGTATAGCTCCCAATCATTCTTTACCTCGGCACTAGATGGGGTGAGTAGTCAGCATCACGCCCCGGCCGCGCTATACCCCCCGGGGAAGGGTCCCCGGTACCCACTGGAGGTTGGATGGGTCCCAGAGCCGGTCTGGACTCAGAGGCTAGAGGAAAAATCCTCTGCCCCCGTCGGGGGTCCAACCCCAGGCGTCCAGCCCGCAGCTAGTCACTGTACTGACTGAGCTATCCCGGCTCCACACACCTTTAAAGCTGTACCTAAATAAGAATTATACACATGGCATGTATAAAAATCTTGTTCTTCCTCCCACAAACAACATGAGGTATAAATAAGCGTTTCAGCCGGCCAAACTTCTGAAGGCGTTTCTGAGGGTTCAGTCCACAGGTGGTTGCAGAGATCAGTTCCCCACGCGGGACCACATCAAGAATTGGAAGAAATGACGAAGATCAGCAAAAATACACAAAGGCTATCTGATACAGTGTAAATAAATGAACAAATAACCTTCTGGCAAAAAGTAGTGAAAAAGAAAATCTGTTACGAAATATATCAAATTTCCTATAAATAAATTAATTAATTAATGTAAAGTTTCTGCTATGTAGTTTCAACAGCGAAAAGTTCTCAACGATTTCATGTTTTTGCCTAACATTTAAAAAGGACGAACGGGCATGCCTGGGTTCCTTCACAAATGATAAGCTATTTATCACCCCCTCTAGCAATTGTAGTGCATTTCATTTCCAATCCATTCTTCTGTCCGTCTGGCTTCAGTGACAGCTTGAAATTGTGTTTCATACAAATTATTATTTCTGCACCGTTCGTTTTAATTTAATTATCTTCAAAATATAACTTTACGAGTAATACAGAAGTATTGAAAAACAAAAATCAGTTTAACCACATACGATTTTCAATCACATCTTTGATTTTAAGAGATTTTCATTTATGTATCTTGTTTCTGTTATATGTCACTGTGCAGAAGCAGGAATCTTACCTCCTTCATCTTCAGGGTGAAATGACAACTCAGTGGAAGCTACTAATGTTTGCAGTACAGTATACATCAACACGGCGCCGTCGTCGAGAAACATGATATACGAGGCGCGTCCCAAAAGTAAGTTTCCCACTCGTCCCACAGCTAGCAAACCTTATATTGCGCGAAGCGACTGTGCGTACGTGATAGAGCAATGACGTAGCATGGCGCATGCACTAACGGCACTTCCCGCGTTCTCACAGTAGCATCGTTGCAGCTGTTGAAGATGGAGGTTCTTATTCCAGCCCCCGCCGACTGTGAAGTGCGGTCAGTGATAACGCTAGGCCGCACACGACTCGACGGACAGCAAGTCTCCTGCACAGGGATTCCAAAGTTGGTCCCACGGTATGACAAATGTCTCGATTCCGGTGGCGAATATGTTGAAAAATAGCTGGACACTTGCTGTATCTGTTGCAATAAATATTTCCATGAAATTGTGTTTTGTTTCTGTAAACGGCCCCAGGGAAACTTACTTTTGGGACGCGCCTCGTACTTACGTAAAAACAGGAAATTTTCTATTCTGCTTATGAGATATTTAACGACGCTGTCAATAGATCAGCTTCGACTGATACGATGAGTAATGAACAACGAATTGTAAAAGATTTAGAAGGAAGCGTTCGTGGCCTTTTTTATAGGAATTATACTGACATTTTTGTTGTGAATGGACTGAGAAACACCACGAAATATCTGAGATGTCCGGTCCAGATTTAATCTCGGATTTATCAAGAAACCACCCAGTTCATACAGCCTCAATAGGTCTGTACGGAGTTTTGAAAGAGCAATGTTGGCACAAACTGCTAAACACAAAGCTTATGCGGCAACTTCTCTGTCTCGTTTGTTACACTGGCCAGTCTACCAAACGTACAACGGCATTTTGTTCATATAACATTCAATCATCCGCTCTATTTCACAGACCATGTGAAGAGGAGAGGGGAAGGGAATAGCCTAATTTAATAAGAACAGATGTCCTGCATAATATATTTCCAATTGACCGATTTTTATAAAACGTTGTATGATTAGCTGCCATCATATAAAACGACAATCATCTTCTGCAAATTTAATTCTCTACCTATAATGTTACCAACATCTCAGAAACGAAAATAGCAACAGATAATATAAGGTCTTCAAAAGTCGCACGGCAACTGACCTTAAAATCTTTGCACTTTGTTAAATTAATTAATTACCTTTTAGAATGTAAAATAACATGGCGACTGCGCGATATCTTATTTAGCTTTTGATCTGATGAAGACTACTGATTAAGCAGTTGAGCTAGGTTGTGAAACTTTGCGTGGTAATAAATAATACAGACACGTTCAATTGATGCATGAAAACGTATTTTATGTGTTAACAATTACAAATATATCAACAGTGTAAAATGAGGCCATAACGGCAATTAACTTTGCAAGAATCCGAAATAGTGAAACGTACGCACAGAATGGATTACTTACTTCATTGCAACAATGATGGAGAATTCCCGTGACTAATTATCAGTCTCTCAGCTCGATAAATTGTCTTGCTGCACATTTCAGTTTTGGTTTTTGACGGTGTTGTCAGCTGTATTCCAGCACGGAACGCCGACGTCCTGCTAATGGAAACTGAAGGATCACTCGCCTCGCTTCGCTTCATGATCGTGTTTTGTTGTACAGATATCGTAATGCAGTAGAATGCTTCGAGCTCCAGTAGACGGAATGGTGGTACTTGAGGGGAATCACTACATAGTGCGACACAACACTCAAATCACAATCAACAGCATCACCATTATATTTTGATCACTTTCAACATTAGCATAACAATCTTGATAAATTGATCTTGATGAACTGTAACTACGTTCATCACTGTCATTTCAATTTCCTGTTGCCTACCTATGATAAATTAATGTATCTAAGTAATTTCATGAGGCAAACTCTTTGTTCGGAAGCTGACAGTCGCTCATGTAGTCAAGAAACTCCCAGTCTACTATTGGACTCGAATGTTCATTACAGTGTTCACAAGAGCTCGTCATAAGACCCTTTTCTATCCAACTGAATCCAGTTAACATTCTAACACCATGTTTATTTAAATGGTTCATTTATTTTCAATTTTCCGAGGTATAACTCCATGCATGTTTCAACCTCGGAACTAGACGGATGTGAGTTTCGGCTTCACGTTCCGTCTTATTTATCCCCGGGGAATGGTCTTCCTGTATCGTCTGAGGCTTGATGGCACAGAATAAATCTGAGTGGGGTGGTAAAGAGAAAGAATTAATGTCTCTTTCAAGAATCGAATCGTGTTTTCCATCTGCACCGAACTAATTCAGATCATATTGTTACAAAATATAAAAAAAATATTTAAGCTTTTCTATTTGTATTCAGTAATATAAAAAGTCTGTCAACATAACCGGCTTCATAATTACTTGTGATTTTTTAACGACGCTGTCGGTAGCTCAGACTTTACTGCATCGTTCGATTCTAGGACTCAGCGAAGACCAGACAGTCTTACGACCTCTGCTAGGTATTTTAACGCGGAGCGTTATAACAGCGTGAGAGAGACAAAGGGACAACTGAGTATTTCACATGTGACGTGACCCTTGTGACGGTGTGGCTGGTCCAGGGAGCAGAGGAAAAGAAGGGAAGCTGTGGACCGGATCTCGTGTTCATCCCAGTCGCTAATTGGCGAGCACAAAGCGGCCGAATATTACCATTTTTATTGTAACGGTCTGTTATCATGCGGAACAATGTCGGAATTGGGGCCCATTTACTGGGCGGGAGGAAAAGAGAGGGAGACGCCCTGGAAAGAGATAAAACTCCCATTTTTTTCCTGCGATGCGTTCTCCCTCTATAAAAATCAATATGCATACATCGTAGCTGCAGCGTTCATATATGTACTGAAACTCAATTGTCTGTTGAACAAGTGTAATAATAATAATAATAATAATAATAATAAATTGTTGAACTCCTGTGAACATCTGAAGGACAGGCAGCGAACAGTTCACCACAAGATATCGCTGCGGGCCAAACATCTGGCCGAAATGAACGAAATCCTAGATGAATTCCTAAAAGATGATTCTGATCTGCTTATTATCAATTGCGCCGTTTACGCTGCAGCTGGGTTATTAGTAACCCCAGCCCCGTCTAAGGTGGCAGAAAAAGCTGAGCAGCAAACAAAACGTCTGGACGCGAAGTTAAAGTTGGAAAGGCAACTGGTATCCAGAATTCACTGCGTGATTGA
>NW_019060475.1:52911-77336 GCF_000696155.1 Zootermopsis nevadensis | reverse complement strand
TGGTCTTCTGGGTCGTGGATTGCCGTGTGGTATCGTAGGTGGATACCAGTTTTCTGGAGCGATGTATTTTCTCCACTGTTCGCGTGGAAGTGCCGAACGTTGTATGAAGGTATTGCACTGAGTCGCAGCTTAGAGGACCACAATGCACATTTTCACTGCCTTGAAAAACTCATCTTAATTAACAGATATTGATAATGTGGCAGAGTTCGAGTGTTTAAAAAATGAAAGTAGCATTCATGGAATTGATTGTGGTCTTGGTGCAAGCAGCGACGGTTACATCTGTATGATCCTTGACATTGTGCGGGTAGTCAGTGGCTGTTCCAGATAACGGTGAACATTTCTGCAATTTAACCCCATTGTGTGGTTTGATGTAGATGCTACGTCTGGCACTTAACTTCCCCTCTGCGATTCGACGTATACCCTGCGTCCGGCTGTAAGCCTAATTTATACAGCCCATAAGTATGGAACGAATAACGCCTGCGCGATGAGGTTTTCACTGGTCTGTTGTGAAAAGAATGAGCTCTCTGTTCATGCAGAGGCAACGTTGCATTTCCCCCAGCTGTGCCTGTCAGTCTAAATATAAATGCGTGACCTCATAGTTATCATGGCTCGCCCTTCAACAAGTCGTGCGCTCATGGAGCTTGAACAGATACAAGTTTTAAATGAAGTTTTAGAAGATGAAAGTATAAGTGAATATAGTTCGGACGATGATAGTGTATTTGACAATGATTATACACAGTTTGCGACTCCTGGAACTTGCGTGATTAGTGATAGTGAGAGTGATAATGGTAGTGACGAAAGACAGGATGAAATCATACAAGTAGGATTTATCGAAAAGTGCCCATCCTCTCACATTTCGCTCTAGGATTAGGAAGTGGCAAGATGTTACAGTGGACGAAATGTACGTGGTTTTGGCTCTTTTTATGGCGATGGGCATTGTACAAAAGCCTACCCTTCTTATTATTCAAAGAACCGGCTACTGTCCACTCCGTTTTTTTCTGAGACTTTACCTCTGGAAAGACTAGAAGTAATAAACAAATTTATGCATTTTGCAGATAACAGTAAGCAAAATGAATATCAAGGACCTCCCAAACTTTTCAAAATTTATCCAGTCATTCAGCACCTAAATAACAAGTTCCAAAATCTGTATCTTCCGAACCAGAACATTGCGATAGACGAGTCCTTGACTCTATGGAAAGGTCGTTTGTCCTTCAGACAATACATACCCCTCAAGGCTGCCAAATTTGGCATGAAAACGTATGAACTCTGCGAGTCTAGCTCGGGCTATGTTTGGTATTTTCTCGTTTATACTGGACGAGGCATGGAACTATCGAATCAGTTTGTGACTGCAGGAACAAACAAACAAAACTGCAGCAATTGCAGTCAAACTTTTAGAACAACTTCTTGGTCGTGGATGGACAATTTTTATAATTCACCAGATTTGGCTCTGTTCATAAAGTCCAAAAGAACAGACTGTGTTGGAACTTTACGTGCTAACTGGAAAAATGTCCCTCCTGCAGTGAAGAATAAGAAATTGAACAAAGGAGAGCACTGTGGTCAACGCTCTGGAGATGTGGCAGTTCTCGCGTGGCAAGACACGAAGCGGGTCATCGTGATATCAACATACCACAAAGATGATATGTCTGAGCCAAGCGAGAAGAGATAAAGCCTGAACCACCAAACTAATTGTTACAGGATCAAGTAATTCCGGAAGTGAGCAGTTGTAAATACTTGGGAATTATCTTAAGCAGCGATTTAAGCTGGGCTGATAAAGTAAATTATACGGTGAAGAAAGCCTGGAAGGCACTTCATTTTACAATGCGTGTTCTCAAAAAGGGGAATAGTAACACTAAAAGTCTAGCCTACACTTCACTAGTGCGTCCGATTCTGGAATATGGGGCAGCGTGCTGGGATCCGTACAGGGAGGGGCAGATAAATGCGTTAGAACGGGTGCAAAAGAAAGCATGTAAATTTGCATATCATAGGAGCGATTCGAACTGGGAAACCCTGGCACAGCGTAGAAAGATAGCACGAATATGTGCTCTCTTCAAAGCGTACACGGGAGAACGGGCATGGAAGGCTATAGGTGACAGATTGCAAAGGCCGTACTATCTGAGCAGGGTGGATCATATTCAGAAAATTAGGAGCAGAAAGCAATGGACAAGATATCGGAAAATAATCCTTTGTAAATAGGAACATCCAACTCTGGAACCAGCTATCTGCGGATTTTTTAGGGACTCTCTCCTGTAAACCAAGTACTTTTAGGAAGATGGTTAGAAAAGTGATAAATGAGGTGAAGAGAAGGTCCTGATGAAATGTGAGTGCATCAGTTCATGACGTATGTAATTCATTACTGTTACTGTCTTATGTCTAGTTGGTATTAATTTTTAAGTTATCTACTTTAGGTTATGTTCTGGGGCCCACCCAGCCTCCTATCCAATGGGTACCGGGGTCCTTTCCCGGGGGTAAAGCCGGCCGGGGCGTGATGCTGACCACTCACCCACATCTAGTGCCGGGGTCAAGGAAGAGAGGAGCTATACCTCCACTCACCCCAAACGCCTACATGGCGTATAGTGGGACAAACTTTACTTTACTTTTACTTTAGGTTATGTTGTGTTTATATACTTGTGCCTTATGGTTTTGTAATCTTATGAGTTGTTTCATTCTGAGTGTGGTGTGTGTGTTGTTTTGTTTGTGTCTTGTACCACCACTGCCACAGGGCATAAACCCATTTGCAGTTGATAATAAATAATAATAATATGACATTTGTTGTCAATTTAGGATTATTTTTGTTGACTAATTTTTTCCCTCGCCTGTAGGAAGATTTCCTATCTATTTTCTTTTGTTGAAGCAAACCACTGTGTTTGTGGCCATTGCCTTCAATATCATAAGAATTCAGTTTCTTCCATTCTATTCTGGATCAGGAAGTTTATAACATTATCTAGTAGAATAATGAACAGAATGAAATTACACAGACTACTAATTTACATACGTTTATTATATTTTATTTATCGATAAGTTAGATGAGTTAATGTGGAATAAATGGAGCAGCTCAGTCAGTATAGTGACTTGCTACGGACTGGGTGACGAGTTCAATCCCTGACAGGTAGGAGATTTTCCTCTAGCCTCTGTGTCTAGAATGGCTCTGGGGCCCACCCAGCCTCCTATGCAATGGGTACTGGGATCCTTTTCTGGTGGTAAAGCAGGCCGGGGCGTGACACTAACCACTTACCCCTGGCTAGTGCCAAGGTTAAAAATTAGTAGCAGCTATATAGCACACAGAGGGACAATAACAATACAATACATTAAACAAATACATTTCATACTGTTAGTAAAGATTTCACTTATGCAAAGGGATCACAAAACCACATTACATATGATGGTATGGCTCCTACTCTTACGTTGGAACTAGAAAATGACTTCTGGAGTGTATTTGCTAGGTGGAGGTATTTATGTATTTGTGAGGTGTACAGTGGTGTTAAACATTTAATAGTATCTCATGGCTGTATGTATTCAGACAGGTAAGTGTGGTGCATAGTGTATGTAATTGGCAAAAATCATGTGTAGGATAAACTGAAATGTATAGTGCTGTGAAGTTTTTAACAAAATCACGTGATTATAATTATGTGTCGAGATGTAGGTATCCCTGACGATAACTTGAAAGTATGGTCGATGGTGTTTTGGGTTCATAGCATATGTTTTGAAGATGGCTGCCATGTGTGTTACGTATTTGGAAATTTGAGGTTATGTATCTGCTATTGATTTCGAAAGTGACTTGGTGAGATTATGGTAGGTGTGTGTGTTTTATTTGAAATAGTCGTGCTGTGGTAGAATAGAATTTGGCAGTAAGTGCGTCGTGACTGTTAATGTGGGGTTAGTATTGATCTGGAAGTGTGGAGGTTAGGGTTTCGAGTTCAAATATTTCTTTGTGTGGTAGAATTCGGTATGCCTATACGTATAGGTTGTAATGAATGAAAATTTGAGGTTAGGTATCTGTCGTTGATTTGTGGGAATTGATAGGATATAGACGCAACACATGTAGCACGAAGAATTTTTTTTTTTCAACTATCACGACCAAAACTTAATGTCCATGTGGCCAGCCAAGACGAAACTGATAACATCTTCCTCCCAAACTGGTGGCTTTTCAGAGGAATGACCCGAAGACCGACCCTGGGGCCCACCAAGCCTCGTATACGTTGGGTACTGTGGGTCTTCTTCGGGAGTTTAAGCTGACATTAAGAACGCGTGGAACTGCACATGGAGACCTAAAATACATCGTTGTGCCATGCATGACATATTAAGCTCACAGACAACTCCACATTTTGACCATCTTCATGCCTTTATTATGCCACGTTTTGATAGTGTGGTAAGTGATATCTCATTTTTACGTTCTTTGACTTCTATTCTAGTCTTTATTGAAGTCTATAAATAGTTGATATACTGTCCCATTTTTTCTCTAGTATCTGGTGAATGTAGAAATCTGATCAGTTGTGAACCCACACTGATGATCCCCCTTAATTTCATTGGCATATGGAGTCAGAATGTTGGATAATATTTTGTAAGCAGATGATAAGAGGGAGATTCCTCGATAATTATTACAGTCAGTCTTATGAATTAATACAATAGTATATTTCTTCCACTGCTGTGGCATTTCCTCCTCATTCTATATAAAGCAAATAAGTTTGTGTATCTCGGAAAACAGCTTTTCGCCTCCTGCTTTAATCAATTCTGCGACAATCTGATCAGTACCAGGCGATTTATACTTTTTCAGCTTCTTGACAGCATTCCCCACTTCAATAAGGCTACATTCTGAAATGGCTCAGCCTTATGTCTATCTATCTGCGTAATGTTATGAACAGCAGAACACTTCAGGTGAATTAAAAGGTATCAATTAGGCCACAAGGAATCATGACTTGGGTTTTTCGTGCCCAGGGAGTTTGAATTTCCTACTGGCGTTTGAATACAAAAACATCAGAAGTGGAACTAGTAATTTTTCAATAATGACTTAAACAAGTATTTTACTTCGTAGGATTTGAGGTTTTCACAGCGGTGAGTCTGAAGATTGCTGTACGTATATTCATGCACGTGTGTTTATTCCTAATGAAATATTAATGCATTTCACTGTACTGATTAATCTGTTTTAATCCTACGGAGATGCCAGTAAGGAACTTTAAACTTCACGTAAGCCCATTAATATACAGACAGCTTCAGAAAACGACATACAACTGCAGTATTTTTAACCTTATTTTTGTTTCATTATGCCTTTTTCTGAAGTATGAAATATCAAGATGTGAAGAAAACAAAGATTTGTCCTATTCTGTGTGTGGATGTGAAATGCGTTATCTTACTATGAGGGGGTAACTTGTTTACAAACTTTTAACGCGAGATGCATAAAATATTTAAACTGGAAAAAATTGGGAAGAGGCCATGAAGTACTTTTGGTAGAGTGAAGTATGGATGTCTGAACTCGTAGCTAAGATTGGGGAAACAAGGAAAGCATACAGAATTTTTGGCATAAATGCATCTTGAAAAACAGATATATGGAAGACCAAAAAATAAAAGTGAGAATGGCAATGAGATGGAAGGTGGGAGATTGATGCAGCTGGCTTAGGATTGTGTCGACTGGCAGACTTTGGTGGTAAAAAAGTAAAAGTAAAGTTTGTCGCACTATACGCCATGTAGGCGCTTGGGGGGAGTGGAGGTATAGCTCCTCTCTTCCTTGACCTCGGCACTAGATGGGGGTGAGTGGTCAGCATCACGCCCTGGCCGGCTTTACCCCCGGGAAAGTACCCCGGTACCCATTGTAGAGAAGGCGGGGTGGGCCCCAGAGCCGGTCTGGACGCAGAGGCTAGAGGAAAAATCCTCTGGCCCCACCGGGGATCGAACCCTGGTCATCCAGCCCGTAGCTAGTAACTATACTGACTGAGCTATTAAACCTTAGGGATATGCTCCAAGTTTGTTATCTGCAAGTTTTGTTGCCTAATCTAAGTACATAATCAAGTTTTAGAAACACACATAGGGTGAATATAAATGGATTGTTCTTATATCATGACTGGTTGTGCGACACATCAGAGTCATGAACAAGTGGAAGCAGTGCACATTTCCTCACTTCTGTGTATATTAATGTAAACATTAACATTGATTAGTTAAATGGTACTACATAAAATGGTGACATATTTGTGCATCTGCGTGCCATCAGACCATCAGTTGTGAAATATCTGCTTTATGTATTACCTCTAACAGTTACACAAGCTGTGCCCCTAAGAGCAAATATCCCTACTAAAATTTGATATGCTGCTCCTGTGGCCCTATCCCAGCTACACGACCAGACCATCACTGCTGGGCGTTTGATTCCGCTGCCATGGAATCGGTGACACCAGTAGACGACCTTGTATTAGTCACGAAATTCCTTGTTATATAATGACCAAAGTTGCTTGCTTATTTCATGCTTCTTAGGTTCAAATATTTTGAGACATTTCCGATTTGTGTTCCCTCCACAGAGAGATAATTTTTTTGTGTCCATACAAAGATTGTACTGCTCGTTTTGAAAGACATCTGTAATGCGTTCCGTGGTTCTTGTTCAGGCTGTGCGCTTCCTCCGAGGTATGAGCCAAGGAGTGACAGCAGTGTGAAGGGACATGAATCATTTCACAAGCAGACGACTCCCGGGTCTGATGCGGGGCGATGCCACAGTCAAGATGAAGTTGCAACAAAGTTCAGGGTAACTATTCTCGTGTAATTAACTCCGAAGAGTAGGGTCTTCCTTTAACCATCAAAGGCACTCAACTGATCAAGAACAAGTAGGTTCATTACCGTGTTCAAAAGAACATGCCACTGGACCTTATCCTCAGTCAGATAAATCCAGTCTGCATCTTCAGAACCCTCCCAAGTTGTCCCCATGCAAGCTACCATCTCGTCTTCATCGATTCAGTCATGAAGTGCTCAAGATGGGAACATACACGGCTGTCGTGTGTCTGTCTGTTTACATATTTGAACTCAAGAACTGCTGGAGAGGTTTTTATGGAGTTTGGTATGGAAGTTATGCAATTATAGACTGCCACAGGTACATCCTTTTCATTTTATTACAGTTGATAATAACATTACACATTTGTGGGATGAGAGTCACATTAAAACAAAAAAAAAACTAATTACAAATGAAATGTAGTAATGTTCAAATGTTCTGGGGAGAATTTATTGAAGTTTATCAAACATTGGATGAACACTATGTAAAATGCTGCCTTGTCCACGCTGAAATAAATGTTGAAATCGTATGCTCCAAATATTTCAATAAAACTCGATGTGACTCTTTGCACTGTCCTGTAACCAGTATTCTATCCAAACTCTGGTTTTCCTTTCTTCTGCATAATACTTTTTTACAACACCTGGAATGTTTTTCTGTTTATCTTGTCATTAAAAAACGTGTTGAATATACCGAAGTTCACTGCGATCCAAGAACAATGTTCATATGTGGGTGGATGACGAATATACTGAAGGATGAGGTCCATGGATATTTCTGGACATGCTCATATTATACTGTGGCCCTTAACAGCCAGCACTCTCTGGTGTCAGAATATACATATATCTGAGGGACCCTGGCATTGAAATAACGATGTTTAACATGGGTTGTGAGGCCAGGCATGCTTGTAGGTCATTACAGAGAAATGTAAAACCACGATTATGTGGGTAAAAGTGTAAAGACTGAGGTGATAACTTTCCCAAGAGAGAATGGTAACTAACTACAAGTCTATGAAAAAAAAGTTTGAAAAGCATGGAGAAAACTCACTGAAAGAGAAATGAATTACTTTCTCCAAGAGGTAATGGGAACAGAGCATGAAGTTTACCAATCACCTCTGCCTACTGCCAGTATTAGAATGCATGGAGCTTTACCTTTATTCCCACATACATCTTCATGGCTTGCTTAAGGATAGGGAATTTGGTAACTGATTTCTTCTATCCTACAAATTTTATTTCTTTCAGTTGGTATGCTTAGCCTGAAATCGGGTAAAGGCAACAGTGAAATGAGGAGAGAAATGCGAACATGTGGTACCGAATCATTTACGTGCAAGATACCAAGAAGCAGGAAGCCCCCATGTGAACATGGAATTACCTAAAGAACTGGTGAGAATCTCCAAGTCTGTGCCAACTTTCAATGTTATTATATTACAATGTACATCGAGCCTGAACTTGAGTAATGGAAGACGTGAGATTCAGGGAGAAATGAAAACACGTTGTACCATAACTTCTGTGTGCGAGGTACGAGGACGCATTAAGCCTGCAGTGAAGAAAGAATTACCTGAAGAACTGGTGAGAATCTCCAAGTCCGTTCCAACTTTCAATGTTATTATATTACAATGTTCATCGAGCCTGAACTTGAGTAATGGAAGACGTGAGATTCAGGGAGAAATGAAAACACGCTGTACCATATCTTCTGTGTGCAAGGTACGAGGAAGCATGGTGGATCTGATATCCATTTCATTGGTGCCTCAAACAAATTTTACACTCCTATCCCGCAGGATTTCGGTGTAGAAAATCCACCAGTAATAAACTCTGAGGAAATGTTAAAGCAAAGACAGAGATGTTGGACAGCCTGATGGAATACAAGTTAGTGAAAACTGAGTCTGATGCTCATTATGCTAAGCCACCATTCTGAAGAAAAAATTAGCTAAAGAACTGGTGAGAATCTCCAAGTCCGTCCAAACTTTCCATGTTATGATGTTACAATGTTCATCGAGCCTGAACTTGAGTAAAGGAAGACGTGAGATTCAGGGAGAAATGAAAACACGCTGTACCATATCTTCTGTGTGCAAGGTACGAGTAAGCATGGCTGATCTGATATGCATTTCATTGGTGCCTCAAACAAATTTTACACTCCTATCCCGCAGGATTTTGGTGTAGGAAATCCACCGGTAATAAACTCTGAGGAAATGATAAAGCAAAGACAGAGATGTTGGAAAGCCTGATGAAATACAAGTTAGTGAAAACTGAGTCTGATGCTCATTAAGCTAAGCCACCATTCTGCAGTGAAGAAAAAATTAGCTGAAGAACTGGTGAGAATCTCCAAGTCTGTGCCAACTTTCCATGTTGTAAAGTAGAGCACTGTCGGTAATCAGAGTGTGCATGCTCACTGCAAGTTTCGTTTGTGGAAGTATTGAATGATTTCAATGAAATTTGGTATTTGATGTGAATTCACTGAACGCTGTTGGGCAAATTTAATTTCCTGCCGCATTTGTCTAATTAATCGCCATTTTATATTACACTTTTTGATGTGACTATGCAATAGAAAGAGGAAGGACTATTTGCCTATGGAGCAGCATGTTCATATGTGCAATAAATGAACAGTACAACCTCTGGGGGCTTATAAGAAAGCAAAGAATGTAAATTGAAAACTGCTTAAGTTTTTACTTCAAGAAAGCGTTGTGGAAGAGTACTCAAGACGCGATAGTCCGCAAGGCAGAGTACCGAACTCAACTGGTGAATATGTGGACCCAGTGGAGGGGAGTGATGTAACTGATTTCAGGAGAATAAATAGTCCCCTTTACTCCCACAGGGGCAGTTGAAGCCAACTCAAATGCCAGTGACACAGTTACAGGTAACATGACATTAGAAACCACAGAAATATTGATCTAATTATGCTGTACTTCTCAGTATGGCAGTTTTTAGAGAATACGTATTTTGTTCAACGAAATATCTTGAAGCTATATACGCATCATGGTTAAATTAAATAAATTCTGTTCCATAAGAGTCTTCTGCTGTCATCCTCAGTAATCATTTAAAGAGTCAGTCAGTCATAAATGAGTCAGTGTAGGAACAGTAACACTAGGTTTGTTACATTTGTCGATTAGAAAGTTATGGCGGATGAAAATAACTGGTGGCCGGTGAGACATAGTTTTGTGTCTAATGACATTGATGTTCTAGTAACAACTATGTTTTTACAACAGACTGACATTACGAGTATATTACTGAGCACGGAGAAATGGGGTGGTGCATCAGTAGTTTAATGTTTCTCGTGTATGCCATCCAAAATGATTCGGAAGCAACTGTACATAACTGTGGTAAGAAACATGGGTTAACTAATGTTAGAAAAAGAGAAATAGTTTAACAAAAAATGAACTATTTATGTCTGACCATGGATGTGTCAAGTTTAAAACCTGATCATTTGACTTATTTTGCCCATTTTGTTGCTGTAAAACATAACAGTTTAGTCTGAGTTAAACTGTAGGTATTTATAAACACAGTGTGAAGGAAAATGTCCAGAATTGGGTGGAAATGCCAAAAGGTCCAGAGATGTACAGCATTAGAGAGATTACATAGAAGATTGTGTTACGTATGAAGTTTGGATATGATAAAATATGATATTCATGATTACAGTAAAGCTATTTGTAAATGCAGTGAAAAACCTTCAGGTTCTGTAACATAGAGGTAATTTCTCTATCAGTAAAATTACTATATACTACTGAAGGAAGATCTTGCACAAAGTAATTTGTACATTACAGACATAAGTCATAGAGAGGTCTTGGACTGGAATCTGCAGGGGAGAAGGAAGAGAGGGAGACCCAGGCAGACGTGGCGAAGATCTGTCCACACTGAGACACTGGAAGAAGGAAAGAGCTGAAGATCACCTTATTCCAGAAGAAGCGGGCTTCAGACCAGGGAAATCGTGTACTAGTCAAATTCTCAATCGAACTCAATTTATTGAAAATGGTTTTGAGACCGTACAGGCGACTGGGGTGGTCTTTGTTGACCTAACAGCAGCATATGATACAGTCAATCATAGATCACTCCTTAACAAAATATACCAACATACACTTGATTACAAACTAATTGAGCTCTCCAGATCTCTACTGGAAAATCGGCGCTTTTATGTCAACCTACGTGGGAAGAGAAGCAAATGGCGCACGCAAAGAAATGGCCTTCCCCAGGGAAGTGTTTTAGCCTCATTACTCTTTAACATCTATACAAATGACCAACCAATAGCCTCTGAAACACGAAGTTTTATTTATGCAGATGATTTAGCCGTGGCCACTCAATCTAAAAATTTTCAAACAATAGAAAATACTTTGAGACTAGCACTCAAATCATTGACAGATTATTACCAAGCAAATAAACTCTAGGCCAAGTCTTCAAAAACCTTTTTCATCTAAATAACAGGAGAGCAAACTACCAGCTAGTGGGGTCGAAATAAACTAACCAACTGCCACAACCCAGTTTATCTCGGTGTTACACTTGACTGCACACTCACCTACAAAAAACATATTGAAAAGACCAAAGCTAAGGTCAACACTCGTAATGGCATCTTACAGAGAGGCTAAAAACTACAAAATGGGGAGCCAATGCTCATGTGCTACGCACCACAGCTTTGTCACTTTGTTTTACTGTTGCTGAGTATGCCAGCCCTGTCTGGGGAAGGTCATGTCATACCTCAAAACTGGACAATGCCCTGAATCAGAGTTGCCGACACATTACTGGCTGCCTTAGGCCTACAAGGATTGACAACTCTACCTCCTTTCTGGAATTGCTCCACCAGATACCAGAAGAGATGTCCGTGCCAAAGAAGAAAGCAAATGGAAGACCCAAGACACCCCTTACATGGGCAAATTCTCCCAAACCAAAGACTCAAATCTAGAAGGAACCTCACCACTCCAGGGGAACCAGAAAGATGAAAGAACCAAGCTATGGAAAATAAGAAGTGGTGAAATAGACACTCAGGACCTTCAGGGTCTAGAGCCCAAGGAAGTCCTTCCTCCAGGTTCTGAATTAGACTGGCCTACCTGGAAAACTTTAAACAGACTCCGTTCCTATACTGGCAGGTGTGCGGCAAACCTAATAAGGTGGGGATATCCTTGTGTGTCTGACCAGTGTTCCTGTGGACAAACACAGACAATGGATCACCTCCTGGCTTGCCCCATCTTAGATTCTCCCTGCACAAGCGAAGATTTGGCTACACGTACAGACACTGCCATTCTTCATGCCCGATATTGGATTAAAATATAGTTTTGTTGTAAATTTACCTTTATATTTATTCTATACTAAATTTTCCTCAACTTCCTTTTTTTTTATTTCTATTTTATTAATATTACTCTATTTAATGATTTATACTTCGAATGGTGTGTATTTGGATACAAAATAAATAAAATCACGAGCGGTAAAAAATCAGCAGATAGCACTGAATAGGAAGAAAGTATCAGCTCACATTTATGAGTGAAATATGTGATCATAACATGGACACGTGGCTTGTGCAACTTTACTGCATAGCTTTCCAACCTTAGCATCCTGCTGCAATGCTCTGTTACTGATGAATGCTTGTGGTACATCTCAGGGCAAGTTTGTGAAATATTTATATGTGGGCTAAACAATATCCACATTCCTCTGAAGTAACATAGCGTCCACCTCGTGTCATGATATGGGCTGGAGTCACCACGAGTGAAGTGATCATTGGACCATTTTTCTTTAATGTGTCAGAGACTACTAAAAGTAGGCAACTGAAATCCGATTGAATACCGCAAATATCAACAAAGACGGAGGTTTTATGCTAAGCCGGGACTGGTTTCCTGTGTTGAATATGTTGTCTAACCAGTAAGCTGAGCATAACAAGGCAAGCTCGTGATGTCATCCACCAGTCACACGGGGCTGGAGCAGGTATATATATATATGATACGGTGGAGAGCCCCAACCACTTCAGTACCCTGAGGACGAGGACAGAGATGGACCTCAAAATGTTGGTCTTTTCGTGTTTTAACCACTTGATGCGGCCGATAGCCTGAGATTTTATTATCTGAAGCTGTCGTCCAATTGGCTAATTACAGATCTTGAGAATGTGGATCTTCTTAAAAGCGTAATTCTGCAACAATACACGGCTCAGGCACATTATGCTGGTGATGTGCATGCTTTTATTAATAACCAATTTCCACTGTCGAGTGGACCAAATTGGACCCCTCTCCTGGCCTCTCAGATGTCCACACTTGATCAGCCACATCTGATAACATGTTTCAGGCTTTTGTGAAAGAACAGCTTAGCACATACACATGCACTGTGTTTCTGAGTTAAAAGGCAAGAATCGCTGCATCGTCAACACCAGCGATGCTCCAACAAGCTTCCAGCACACCTGACGTTGAATGCAAAAGTGTTGATAATGGCGGTAACCATTGAATTCTGCTGAACATGTAGCGAGTGACGTGACGTCTATTAATGCCACGGCATTTGCATTTTATAACTGTCACGTCCCTTTGTAATTAAGATGTTTCCGTACTAAACCACTTCTCTTGTGTGTTGTACGTTCTGCATAATCTGATCACTAATTTGGCCATCCCTGGACCTGTTCTGTCTGCGCTTATCTGCAGAATCAAAACACAATGGGCAAGAAGCTGAGCTCTGACTGAACAGCAGGCTACTCAGGTACAGCTGAAATCAGCTGAGAACCACATGAAGGAGGCGCAGGACAGAGCTAAATCCTTGGAATAAGTCAGCAAAGCAGCTGTAAGTAATAAGTGCAGTCCAAAGATTTTTGTAATTTCATGTCTTGAGCAGAATTCCTTGTAATGACAGCATCTGTCACTTAAATGTAAGAGGTAAAACAGACATGAATTTGTTGTCTTTGTGTGGCTAAGCACCACACCAAGAAGACATACATGGGGCGTGGAGGTAAATTTCCACGTATTCTTAAAGTCGGCGCTACCTGCGGGTGACCGGTGCCTTCCACCCACTGGTCACTTACTGCAGGAAGAGGTCACCTGTTATCTGCTTAACAGGACGTTTGGTGGTGAGAAACAAAAACAGGTTTCTGTCCAGTCCCTCCTCATTCGTTATAATCATTCCTGTAAAAAGTCACCATAAGCTTGAGAGTGAACTTCTGTCGTCTTGCATTGGTCCTGGTTCGATTCTTTGGCCGGAGATCAGGAATATCATTCTTTGGTTGTTTGTTTGTGCGTTTGTTATAGTCTCCTCCCCTTTTTTATCATCCTGTCCAGGAAAGCGATGAGATACATCCTTAAAATAAGTCAATACTGGTTCATTCCGCATCTTTGAAGGTTTAAATAACCATTCACAGCTTTGGTTCCGTTGAGCCATTAAAACATTTCTTATTTATTCCTTTCTGCATCTGCATAGGTACTCATACCTATGTTCCCATGTTTCCCACCAAAATTGAGTATTCATTTTGTAGGCTTTTGCTACAAGTACATGAACATGAACTTTATCAATCATCGTTCCAAGTATTTTACTAGATGCTTTCTTCATCTCACATAACAGCAGACAGAATCACCAGTAGGCCTGTACATTCTGAAACTCACATGTATCCGTTTGCTTAAAGGCCAAAGGTTTCGCAACACTGCCTAAAGAATGTGTATCTTCTTTCTTGTGTAGCGGGATGAGGTGCTCGTCCTCCGGGCATCACCAACAGCCGCCCGTAATAAGAATGAACAGTTGCGAGAGCTAGTAAGCCGGCAACGGCTGACGACCGAACGGACGGGTTGTGTGATATGTCAGCAATGCAAATTCTTGTCCTTAAAAGTTTAATGATTTTAGATATGTGAAGAAGCTTATAAATGGTGGGTAGTTAAGACATTTGAAATAAAGTGGCATAGCGTGTTTCAAGGTCTAACCTGGCATTTGTCTGGAGAGACTGAACAAAACCACAAAAAGCCAATCAAGACTTCCAAATTTCGTTTTTAAGCTTTGGTTTATTCTATTAAATGCACTGACAGTCCTGATTAATCAGAGCAGTTAACCTGATAAACCTTACACGATATCAGTTGAATTTACTTTATCACGGCATTATGGGACTGGTTAATTGAAACACCGTCAACATACGAAGTTTTAGTGCACTCAATGACGCAGACAACTTTAAATGCATTAAGTCATTCAAAATGCAAAATATACGAATCATTTATGTAACTGCTGTTCATTTTCAAGGTGAAGGAGATTTCAGCGCAAGCGAATGACATGAAAAAATTGTACTCGACAATAGAAAGAAAAGTTATTGAAGTGAAATGTTTGAAAGAGAGATTCAAAGAGATGCAAGAGGAGAAAATTAGATTCCAAGTACAACACGCATTCCGTGATGCACGCATTGCGCGGTCGAAGCGTGAATTTTAGGATAGAGAAGGTCGTCAAAAGGCCATTAGAGCAGGACTTGAATGAAGACGTGGAATTATCAGTTGTGAAATTATGTAAAATTGGATGGCGCTACTGAAAAGCTTTCCTGCTTCTTGTATCCAAAGATTGATAATGAGACCCTAAGCACTGCCAATGTAAAAGTGTATTCAGTTAACAAATTTTAACTTTGATGACTGTCTTTGGGGATGAAGCCATACACAGAAGTTGTCTGATGCTTCAGAACGCTTACTGCCTCCATCTTCATGGCAGTGAGCAAGCAATACCAATTCTGGAACAGAGTAGGAAAGAGAGAGCAAGGAAGCTATCGGGAGAAGGAGCAGACCACAGTGAACTATTTTGTTCCTTGCCCTGGTCTCATTGGAATGGCCCGTCTTCACAGTGCAGGGTTGACCATATTTGCAGGGCTTGATGTTGTAGAAGACCCACAGACTCACCGTTGTGCCTCGTCAGCAGACTGCTAATCCTGTGGTGACCTATCCGATGGTTACAGCAACTTTTGTGCCCGAAGGTGGTCCTGAGAAACTCCATGCCATCATGTAGGGATTCCTGCAGGGTCACAAATTCTAACGTAAACCCCCACCACAGTAACCCCTATGTCACTTTCACCTCCCACAACCTTTCTAACAATGAGGTTGCACTTTTCACGCTGGTGCACGCAGCAACATATTTGGTGACTGGGAAAACTGGAGATTCTCAGGGCCACTTTCAGGTAGAATGGCTACGGCGACTGGCCGATCCGATGATCTCAGCCCATCGGAGGGGGCTGTCTCAGCCCCAGCCCTGGAGAAACCAGTCTCAGTCGCCATCCTGTTTATCGGCATTACCTTCATCTAAATCGGCATGCTTCTGTACAGACACGTCAAGTCTGTGGTCCTTCCCCAAGGAAGACTGCCATTTCTTTTATCCTGTGGACAACTTTGGACTCGTCTTCGTTCTCACTGCCGTAAAAACCTGAAATATCACAAATGCACACTTCAAATTACATTCTATGAATCTCACTAAGCATCTGTGTTATAAGGAAAATATTAATATCAATTCAAAGTGGAAAATAAATTTTCCAAATTTCAATGGATTCGGGAATTAAACTTGGGTTCTTGAAAATGAAAGTTGGTTTTATTCTGTGCACTGTTAGAAATTATTATTTCTTTGATTAACGTTCTGTTGGATTACAAAGCTCAGTCCTTAAATAAATGTCATAGTTCACACTGTATAACTTTTCTGTTGTTGTGACACCGCTACTGTTGGTATCTTCATCCCAAGTGCTAATAGTCCACTGCTCTAGCTTCGCAGATTTAAATAGTCGTAGAATAGGGGTTGACACCCAGACTTTAGTTAGCTCTGGACTTGGAAGTTAGTGATATGCAAATATGACGCACGACCAGTTGGACCAAGCATAAACTCTGTCGCATGCACAGTGAAGGATAATATACTGGGCTATTCAAAAAGATTGTCGGGGTTTTGTGAATTTTTGTGGGGCAATGCATTAAACATACGACAATTATCATTACACTGGTGGATAGAGAAACTCTCAAAGTTTTGTTCTGTACCGCCCGCCATCCAGTAGTTACGCGATTGGCCGCCAGGTGCCAGATTTTGCAATATGGCGTCTAACGGTAAGAAGAAGGCTCTCGAATATCATCAAAGTCGGTCCGTTACCATTGTCCAACGGCACTTCCACACGAAATTTGGGAAGGATCAAGTATTTGTCCTCCCTCTACCTGCGACTATCCCGGATCTGAAGGTACGTATCAGAGTCGCCATTCTGAACATCACCGCTGACACGCTGGGGCATGTCTGGGAAGAAATGGACTATCGTGTAGATGTCTGCAGATTGACAGATTGAGCATTTATAATTCATGTAAAAAAACTTTGAGAGTTTTGTTACACAATAAAACAAGATTGGTATTCCTACCTCAATTGTACTACGTAAAGTGATTTTTTAAAACTCCGACAATCTTTTTGAATAGCCCTGTAGTTTCCTGACTTATTTCTATGCACTTTTTCCCTAATAATTTGCAATCTTTCAGTGGAGAGATGTTGTAAGAGCACAGAAGTTACTATTTCTCACCCCTGAAGGGAACTCCCTTAACAGTGCGTCTGTCCCTCCCATACAAGTGTGGAAGGTACTACGTGAGAACTGGAGATGAGGTTTAGAAGAGTGGACATAACAGAACTCCTGTCATCATGTTTTATTTATTTGTAGTGTTCTGTCTGACGACAGGTCCATATATTATGAACAGGATCCTTCCAACCTCTTCAGGTTGTCAGGGACCTGCTCATACATATATACATTCTTGGTAGATGATCCAGAAGTGGTTTGCCATTGCCTTCTTCTGTGTGTGAATGGAGTAATTGTTGGGATGCCACGGAGAAACCGGGGAAGCCCCCGGAGGAAAACTCCGTGTTGCCTAGACCACGGCCTTGCCCAACACAAGTTATAAATTTGAGCACCACCGGCAATTGAACCCGGGACCCCAGGCTTACAAGGCTAGTGTTCTGTACTTGCAGGAAAGTCACTTGAGGATATATCCTGCAGCTGTACAGCATGGGATTGTTCCAGACTCATGTATTTTCAGTGCCATCTGATACTGTTTTACCAGCCAATTACTGTAATGAGAATATAACTATTTATGTGATGTATCTATTGTAACAATTTAAGTAGTCGCTGGAGCTAGCCCTCGTCTTTCCCCATTCCTCACTCCTTAACCAACCCTTATTTACCTTATCCTTCCCACATTTCTTTACTTTGCCAGTCCCTAGTCATGATTCATGGTCACTTTCTTCGTGCCAGTGGCTTCTTCTTTTCAGCCTTTAAAATTTTGGATTTAGATTTTTTGTGGTTAGGTGAGCTGACCTATACTATGTCTCGAGGTTACTGATACACTTAGGTTGGTTTTGTTTCTCAGTGCGTTCATGATTATCATTATTCATTCTGTTGGCTGTTACATTTGCCTATGTTGACACAAATTCCCATTTTATTGTCATATTAGTCCTCATTACTTTTGTATATTGTACGCTACTCACCTAAGTTATTTCTGGTCCCCATTCTATTTTGATATTCAATTTGAATACCTAATAATATTGTACAAGCTTGTACATTAGCTGTACATGTCATTTATTTACTGCTGTGAATTGGCTATCTCTTATTTAATTCTTAATGAGCCTGTCTTTATGTTGTAGACTTATATTTATCAATACTGTTAGCAAGTCCATGTTCGGTCAGTCCGTCACCACGACATGGCACATGGGTTGAGAACAACAATAAGAAATCAAAATATTCACAAGGAAGTTAGGAGGAGATTAAATTCTGGAAATGCTTGCTACTACTCAGTTCAAAATATTTTGTCTTCCCGTCTGATTTCTAAGAACCTGAAAATTAAAATATACAAAACAATAATTCTGCCTTTTGTTTTGTACGGGTGCGAAACATGGTCCCTCACTCAGAGGGAGGAACACAGATTGCAGGTGTTTGAGAATCGGGTGTTGAGGAGGATAATTGGGCCTAGGAGAGAAGACGATGGGGCGTGGAGAAAACTGCATAATGACGAGCTTAAAAATCTGTACTCCTCCCCCAATATTGTCAGGGTGATTAAGTCGAGAAGAATGAGATGGGCGGGGCATGTAGCGCGCATGGATGGGACAAGAGGTGTGCACCGGGTATTGGTTGGGAAGCCTGAGGGGAAGAGACCGCTGGGGAGACCTAGACGTAGATGGGAGGATAATCTCAGGCGGGATCTATGAGAGATAGGAGTTGAAGGAGACTGGATTTTGTTGGCCCAGGGCAGGGTCCGGTGGAGGGCTTTGGTTAATTCGGTGATGAACCTTCGGGTTTCATAAGCCATCTGGTTGGTTGGGTCCACTATTTGGGAAGCCTGAGGGGAAGAGACCGCTGGGGAGACCTAGACGTAGATGGGAGGATAATCTCAGGCGGGATCTATGAGAGATAGGAGTTGAAGGAGACTGGATTTTGTTGGCCCAGGGCAGGGTCCGGTGGAGGGCTTTGGTTAATTCGGTGATGAACCTTCGGGTTTCATAAGCCATCTGGTTGGTTGGGTCCACTATTTGGGAAGCCTGAGGGGAAGAGACCGCTGGGGAGACCTAGACGTAGATGGGAGGATAATCTCAGGCGGGATCTATGAGAGATAGGAGTTGAAGGAGACTGGATTTTGTTGGCCCAGGGCAGGGTCCGGTGGAGGGCTTTGGTTAATTCGGTGATGAACCTTTAAGTTCCATAAGACATCTGGTTAGTTGGTTGGTAAGTATCTGTTCCATTTCGCTGCTAGTCATGCCATCTGGAACCTATTCCAATATGTAAATGCAGGGAAGTTACAAATTAGGTTACCGTTTTGAAGAGGCTATAGCAATAACACAATCGATAATATCCACAGTAAACTAAACATAGATGCATGGTGCATACCTTAAGTCTTCATCTACAGGTGCTTGATGTAGTTCCCTTGGGTAACATAGCAAATATCCCAACTGCAGGAAATCTTGTCACACTTTCTCTGCAGCATGGTTCTATCCACAATGGTCACGGTAGCAACAATTCAGTCTCTCAGCAAATCCAGTGTCTGTGGGTGAGGCAAAACATAAATGTGATCCTTGACATAGCCCCACAGGTGGAAATCTATTGGAGTAAGATCCGGTGACCTTGATAGCCACGAGATAGTACCGCCTCGACCAATCAATCCATTCTTGGGAAAGTTGTATGGAAGAACTGTCTCAGTTCTGTGTGAAAATGGGGGAGGAGCGCCGTCCTGCTGGAAGATCACTTGTCCCTCCATGTCCTGCAGCTGTGGCATATGGTAATTCTCGAGCACATATAGAGAGAAAAAGCCGGAAACCGTGCGTTCCGCGAAGTAAGGACCGCATATTCGATCTTCGCTCATTGCACAGAAAACATTGAACTTAGCACTATCTCGTTCGTGTCGCGATGGCTCCGTTCCTCAAATTCTAACATGTTGTCGGATAACCTTTTCCAGATAAATACAATGCACACTTCGCTAAAAATTATTGAGTTCAAGAAGTCGTTATCACGTTCCAAAGTTTCTGAGCAGAAGATGCGAAGGGAAATATTGTCAGTGGGCGGCCGGCGGCTTCACTTTCAGACGCTGACGTAAGATTTTCCAAATTGCCGGTTGAGGCATGTGCAGTTCACGGCTCACGCACTCTCTCAATGCCACCATTGGATACACGAGGCCGACCCTGGCCCTTCGTTCTGTGAACGACGCATGCAGTGTATGCAAACTTCTCGTGCTACGTACGGATACCAAGCCGTGTTTCTGGGATATCTGGTGCGATGAAACTTCCATCGCTAATGGCGGCCTTAACTGAGGTCTCCAACCACAAACAGCTAGCAAAACGCTCCTCTCTTCTACACACATCCATGGCAGCACTGACTACTACAGCGCCGTTCAGCGGGAAATTAATTAACTATTGGGCGCAAACTTGAAAAGCCAATGCTTCGAATACTGCCTGTGTTTGCTTGTCACGGCCTCTTCAAACTCGTAACCTAATTTGTAATTGTCCTGTATATATATTATAGGGGCTGCCACTATAAAGGTGAAACATTTTATTAATTGGTAATAAGACAGCGACATATTTTGTTACATAACCTCTATCATTTGAGTATAGTTTTAACATCCCAAACAAAGGAACGTTAACCGTAGTGTTTAACATATGTCACAGTAGTGCATGGCTAGCTGGATTGGATGTAAAGAATGACACATGGTTGATAAAGATTACATTCTTCATACATATGTATTTAATTCAATCTTTATCACATTTATTTGGCATGGCAGGTTGTATTATCTGTTGCAGTGGCACAGCTTCATGGTCATGCCGCAGTCTATAAAAACATATAACAGGAACAGTAAACGATTTGTACCATCTGCAATTTTATTGTGTATTCTGAAAAGTTTGGATTTCTCTCTAGCATAATTGAAATGCATACTTTTTATGATTTGAAAGTGTGTGGTTGTGTTGTAGGTCTGAGAGATGGTGCTACTGTAATATCGAGTCATGCCATTTTTCCTCATGATGGTGGTATGGAGGCAGCTGAACCTGTAGTAGGATTATGTTACCAGCATTCAGCATTATTTTCACAGTTTATGATTATTACCTCTAAGACAGTGGTAAGTGAAGCTTGTCTGTATCCATTGAGTTATTTGGCTTGTAATGGGTTGTCACAAAATAACGACAAGGAAGAACGTAAATTGCATGTGTTTAGAAACAGAATTATCAAGAAATTGTGGTAGAATCAAGAAACACACGTAAGACGTTGATGTGACAACCTCTTGGAAAGTATCTTTTTGAAACATGAAAGAATATATTGAAACAGATTTTAGGAAACTGGGTTTTGGTAATGTTGACTGGATTAAACTTATTTAAGGTTGTATTCAGTGTGAGGCTTCTGTGTTAGTGATTCTGATACCAGAGAATTTGTGTAATAACTTATTACCGCTGTTATTTGGACCTAAGGAAGAGGCAGTAACATGACTGTGGTAGTGATAGTTATGTTGTCTGTGTTGACAGTAGGAGTTGCAGGGTTGCATATAAATTCAGATATTCCTTGGCGGTGGTAATCGTCCACTTACAAATCTCGTTTGCTGCCTTGCATAATAAAAGTATACAGTGGATCAAACAGCCATTTGTTTGAAAATTTTGTTTGTATTTTGATAATGTTGATAATATTTGAACATGAATATGTGAAGTCGATGTTTACCATGGAATGTGAATTGTTTCTTTTGAAACAGGTAATTTTAAAATGTCCACACAGATGAGATCACTAAAATTGTGCCCTGAACTCTAATCTGAAACCAACTGAACACTTAATATGTACACGTTACAATGGCAGTATATAGGCTTATGGCTGGTTACATATGGTATGACCATGATGGATTACAAAACATTGAGTCATTCTGATAATCAGCAAATTCCAATCATGACTTTAATTCTCACTGCAAATTGAGAAAAAAATACTTTCATTGACTACACAGCGCAACAACCCAGAAGACAGAAATCTTCATACTCATCGCCCTGATGATGGAGGCAGTATGACCTCTGAAACGTTGGTTAACATCGACCAGACTACATAGCGCAACAACCCAGAAGACAGAAATCTTCATACTCTGATGATGGAGGCAGTATGACCTCTGAAACGTTGGTTAACATCGACCAGACTACAAAGCGCAACAACCCAGAAGACAGAAATCTTCATACTCATCGCTCTGGTGATGGAGGCAGTATGACCTCTGAAACGTTGGTTAACATCGACCAGACTACACGGCGCAACAACCCAGAAGACAGAAATCTTCATACTCACCGTTGTGAGAACCTCAAATCTTACATCTTCCTTGATCCTTTATTAAACCTATAGATTGTTTTAATATGCCCATCAAGATTATTTAGAACTTCTTCAGTGATGTGGTTGACATAATTTTAAAACCTTGCATACCGTGCAGTGTAAAATATGTAAAATCATGCATACAAACAAAAAACTTAATTAACTTCTTTGTCACTAGTATTAGAACACTTACCAAATTATTAAAAAACACGAATGTCAAAGTAGCCTAAAGTTCAATAATACCATAAAGTATCGATGTAATTTAAAAAGAAAAGATGATAGATACAACAAAAGTGGTGTATATCAATTAAAATGCAGTTGCTGCGAGCAGCTCTCTATTGGCCAAACCGCTAGGGAATTTGAAACCAGATTTAAAGAGTGTGTTCATGTAATGAGATTCAACTTAACAAAATAGAAATACGCTCATCACATCCTTGACCACGGACATGAATACGGCCACACGGAAGACATCATGGACGTATTAAAAATACCCTCAAAAGGCAAAATGCTTGACATTTTAGAAAAGTCCAATGTATAATACTAGCAAAAAGCAAAACATAATAAATGAACAGAACACTAACGACGCCAATGTGTTATTTGACCTCGCAATAAACAGAAACCAAGTAAAATTTCATATGCAATAGATGATCACACTGGTTGGTCAGAATGATTTAAAACCCAGCACACTTTCTAAAAACTGACAGTATTACCCACGCAACATTGAAGTTCACAGGCACAAACAATGCAACCACGGCTCACCATACACCAACAACGGAAATCTCAACTAAGCAACTAAATTTAGATAATACACCAACACTTGTGCAATTAATAATGTCCAGTGTGGTATTACATAAAGTATTTATTCGTTTTGTGCGCTTTTCAGACAATTTCCAACATTTTGAATTATTCAAAATTTTGAAGAATTTGAAATTCTTTTTAAAAAGTTTACACACTGATAGTTACCGGAAACACTCTATGACGGAACCGGCGTCTGATGACGCGGTCTCCCCCTTTAACGGCCTCTGACGAGTCTTGAAGAGATAGTGTGGGGAGAAATTATAAAATATCAAAATTTTTCAAAAAATTCGAAAAATCGAAAAATGCAGGAAATTGTCTAAAACGCGCACAAAACCAAAAATTTTGAACTCCGAATTTTTGAATTTTTTTAATTTTGTGCACTTTTTAGACAATTTCCAGCATTTTTCGGTTATTTGAAAATTTTCAAAAATTTGAAGAAATTTTTCACATTCAACTCCAACCGTTTCGTTCCGCACCCGGTCTCATTCTTACGGACGTGGTGTCTGCCGCACACAGCCTCTGCAACATCCGGTCTCTGATGGGCCATCGATGCAATGCTCGGCTCCTGAAGACCGAGTGAGGCAGTGACAAAGTACAGCAGAGATCGGGTGAGGCAGACTAACTTGCTGAGGCCGTGTGGCGGAGGCTGGGTCATGCAGACATCGATTGTGCCAGGAAACCAGTCACGCAGAAGTAGTGTGAGACAGACACCGAGGGCATCATAGACCGACTTTTGCAGAGAGAGTGTGGAGAAATTTTTTAAAAAATCCAAATTCTTCAAAATTTTCGAAAAATCAAGAAATGCAGGAAATTGTCTGAAACGCGCACAAAACCAAAAATTTTGAAAAAATTTGAAAAAAATTTGTAGTTCGAATTTTTGAATTGTTTTACATTTGTGAGCTTTTTATACAATTTCCAGCATTTTTCGATTTTTTGAAAATTTACAAAAATTTGAAGAATTTTTTCACATCTAACTACAAACGTTTCGTGCCGCAGCCAAATTCACAACTAACACTTTAAGCCTTCGTAAAACAGAAGCTGATAGAGAAATACTAAGACAGTAAATACACATAGTAACTTCAATAGTAATAATACTATAGGAAAAGCGCTCAGGTGTGCATAAGAAAGTTTTCCTGTATGTAGTACGTCCTAATCCTTGCCATATTCATTG
>NW_019060475.1:20361-40356 GCF_000696155.1 Zootermopsis nevadensis | reverse complement strand
CTGAAGATTTCTGTCTTCTGGGTTGTTGCGCTGTGTAGTCTGGTCGATGTTAACCAACGCTTCGGAGGGCATACTGCCTCCGTCATCAGGGCTATGAATAACATAGTTAACATCGACCAGACTACACAGCGTAAGAACCCAGAAGACAAAAATCTACAAAAGGTTCTCATGGAACAGGATTCTAGGAACCACAAGGAAGAGGAACTAGGGGCTGCAGAGGAAGAAGAGAGAGAAATATATGAGGAAACAGACGACCCTGAAGTGAGGTTTTTTTTTGCATTTAATCCATTTCCTTTTCAATCCTTTTTTCATTTTACATTATTAAATCCAAGATTTCAAATATTTTTTTCCTAATTCCACGGCACAGTTTTAATTCAAAAGTCAAGACTCATCTGGTCAAGAAATTCCTTGTCATCATTCATCACAAAGTTTCATCCCCATATGCACAAAAGTCCATGATTTTATTTAATCCTGAAGTAATTTATTCAAGTTCACGTCCTCATATCATTCTCCTCTAAGTTTATTTTAAAATAATCATCCTACTTACGCTTTACATCTCCCACGTATCATATCAACGTTTTGATTTCCTAATTTAAAGTTTACATGAATTTCTTCCTTGCCAGAAATGTGCTACATGTCTCCCCAATCACATCCTTCTTGATTACAGACCCTTGTAATATAAGATCACAAACTAAAAAGTGGATCTCTGCTTAATGTAAATTTCTCTGTTATTTCATCTTGAACACACCTTCCGCAGAATTGTGTTCTCAAACACCATCATTTTTCCTTTGGAATGAGATGTCAAGTTCGACATCCACGAAGACCAAAGAGAAGATAATAGTTTTATGTGACTAATGTGTACTTTTAAAGAGCATACAACCAAACTCACCTTTCTCTCTCTACTTTCTCTCCCTCTCCCACTCTCGCCCACTGGTGCACTCCCATACCTGCTCCCATTAGCTCGGGGCAGGCTACACCTTTCACTTCCCGGCCTATAAATCCAGCTCCTCACACCCTATTGGCATATTCATCGCCCTGATGACGGAGGCAGTATGACCTCTAAAACGTTGGTTAACATCGACCAGACTACACAGCGCAACAACCCAGAAGACAGAAATCTTCATACTCACCGCTGTGAGAACCTCAAGTCTTACAGAGCATATGAGAACAAAGAGGGTTGGAAAACTGACTGATAGCTTCTTCTTCATCTCAAGCTCTATAGTCCACTGTGAACTTTGGTTTCCTGTACAATTCTTCTCCAGGCCTGACGATCTTTAGCCACAGAGTGCCAGTTTTTTAATTCCCATAATTTTCAAATCTCCTTCTATTTCATCTTTACACCTTTTACGTGGCCTCTCTTCCCTCCTCCTTCCATATTGGTTATCATTATATTTTTTTTGGAAATTTTTAGCCTAAGTCATAGTCCAAAATTGATCATTATCTCGGGGCTTCCCAAAAACCAACAAAATACGACCGAGGTCCTATTCCATCATTCCATGCACTTGGTATTCAGGTGGCTGCTGCCTGCTTTAAGCACTCTAATTTGGCCCTGAGTGATAGCGGGCATGTTTAAAATTCAATCTGTCCTCAACTACATAAAGCGTAGATCCTCTCAATTAATAATTATTCAATTATTAATGCATGTAGAGCTTTTATGAAGGAGTCGGAGTCAGAGATTTTAGTACCAACTCCGCAGCCCTGCAGTCATCTACTTCAGTGGTTCCTAACCTTTTGTTATTTACAGACCAGGAAAGAAAAGTGGCAGTGTTTGAGGACCTTCTTTGTATTTTGCAGATAAATAATGGTCATAAAATGAAATTACAAGACGCATGCCAAAATATGTTTATTTTCAACCATGAGGGAAAGTATATTAATAAAGGCATTTAAATGAGCACTTTAAACTGGTAAATGTATTGCCAATGTTGGCATTAGTTTTCCCTAATCCCGGTAGAGACTAAAAGTGTTCCAAGTTATCACAAATCTCCCACACTGTCAGGTCAGTATATGCAAAATGGAATGAAAAGGAAGTCTTAACTGGCTTACCTAATACGACCTATGACCTTGTTTCCTTGAACAAAGCTTATCCAGGCAATGCTCAATGTTGCTTAACACGACACAAAGCGAAGCTCAAACAACCAGTCTGTTTCGCTGTTTTGGCTTCTAGCAACTTGATCTAAATTAGGCTTGCATCTGTTACGTTACTGTTATCAAATGGGAATTCTACTCATTCGTTACCATTCTTCAAGAAAGTAAACACTAAAATGCTCTGTAGGATTCGAGGTTTTCACGGCGGCGAGTCTGAAGATGGCTCTCCTCTGGGTTGTTTTGCCATGTAGTCTGATAGAAGTTTACCGACATTTCAGAGGTCGTTTCACTCATTTCCCTAATGATGAAGGCACCAAGAACCTCTGAAATGTCGGTAAACTTCTATCAGACTACATGGCAAAACAACCCAGAGGAGAGCCATCTTCACTAAAATTCTGTGTTAGAGACCACAATGCAATGCTGCTGCTATGTTCTTTGTCTCATGTGGACATAATACAGTTAGTGCGCCAGGTTGAGGTGCTATATATAGCCACTCATTACTCATATGTAAGGGTATCCAAAATGATTTGTCTAATTTTAACACTCTGTATTCACAGCTTGGAGGGATTATGGAAATGGAGGGATGTAGCAAAGTAGCTTCACAATCTGCGTCTGGAACATAGGTGTAAATGGGAATATCTTCTTTGCACACAAATTGCAATATATTTGGTTGGTAACATCCAGTTAACTCGTTAGCAGTCAATTTTCCATAATGTTGATGGATGGGATCACTGAACATATATTCTTTCCATACAACCAAACTCACCTTTCTCTCTCTACTTTCTCTCCCTCTCCCACTCTCGCCCACGTGCTACCATTGGTCCACTCCCATTGGCTCGGGGCAGGATACACCTTTCACTTCCCGGCCTATAAATCCAGCTCCTCACACCCTATTGGCATATTCATCGCCCTGATGACGGAGGCAGTATGACCTCTAAAACGTTGGTTAACATCGACCAGACTACACAGCGCAACAACCCAGAAGACAGATATCTTCATATATTCTTTATTAGAACTGATGTAAGCATAAGTAGAATCATGACTTTTTACAGGAAAAGGAAGAATTCTATAGAGGTGATACGTGGTAGGAGATGACAACGGAATTTCTAACACATATACCAAATATTGTGTATAAGCGTAAGCATGAGGTGTAATAAGTTTTTGTAGTTCAGAGAAAGGAAAGTTAGGGTAGTCCAATCCATTTGGCAGTTTCAGTTTAATCATCAAACTTCTGATTTTCTCTGTTGTGATTAATTGTGGCTGTAAAGTACCTTGCTCAGCATGCACAAAGGCATCTATTGAAATTTCAAATGAGTGTTGACTTTCATCCACACCTCTCTGGACTAATCTGATTTGTACATTTATTAAGTTTACATTTTCAATTTCTTCTTGTAATTCTCCAAGTTTTTGAAAACTATAATTTGTTAGTTTCGTGAGACCATCTTTCAACACTTTTTCATTTTGATGTACTTTTTGGAGTGTTAAGTTAACTGAACTAATTGTTGATCTGTTCTTTGGAAATATGTAAAAATTCAGCTTGTTCCTTTTCTAATTGTGATATTCTTCAGCATCTGACTGTGTCAGAGTACCGAATAAAATTTTAGCTATGTCGCCCACAAAATTCAAAACTCCCCTTTCTACTCTAATTTTATTTGAATTGACTTTTCTTGAATTTGGCGTATTTATCAAATATTCACTAATTAAATTCTTTAAATTGTCGATATATCTAATTTTTGATTTCACGTATTGATCAAAAGCTCCACAATCTGTTAAATGATACCAATTTTTATTATGGACTTAAAACAAAATTCTGTAACTCTACGTTGATGGTCCTTGGTTTGTTTCCACAATTATCTGACTGGTTCTAGATTAATATAAGTAACTACTTTCCATCTCATAGGATAGAATAACAATGTACCTACTTCATCAAAATATATGCCTGTTTTAGACTGAATTTCTTGTACTTCCTGTGCTTGGAACTGTACCCAACACCATGTGCTGATCAATATCATTGACCACAATTTAAGTAGCTTCATTTTTTGCTACCTGTAACGGAAGAGAAATAAGGTTTTAACCTGTTGGTATGTACTTCGTGATGTTTTCTCTTTCCCAATTCTTGAATTATTACATTTGAACCAATGATTTTCTTTATTTCAAATGGACCTTTCCACAAAGGCTCCAATTTATGTCTGTTTTCTACTATTAACAATACTAAATCATTTTCTTCAAATCTTATGGCATTGGATTTCACTTTTTCTCTTTAAATTGAATTAATCTTTCCCTCGCTACTTTATGACAATTCTGCATTTTATTTTTAATATCTTGGACAATGTCATCATAATTATATAATGGTTGAGGTATTTGTTGTAAATTACCAGGTCAGTTGGCTTTTCTCCCAAATAATATTTCATAAGGTGTGTATTTGGTTACCGAATGAGGACTTGTATTGTAAGTAAAGCGTGCAAAAAATATCCAGTAATCCCAGTCTGAAGTCTTAGGATCACAAAAACATCTTAAAAACGTAACTAATGATTTATGGGTTCTTTCAAGTGCTCCATTACTTTCAGGGTGATATGAAGCCATATTTTCTCAATTCTCATTAATTTGCATAATCTTTTAAACATATCACTCATAAAATTTGAACCTTGATCCGTTACAATCGATGAAGGGATTCCATAAATTAAAATAACATGTGTCATGACTGCCGTTGTCAGTTCTACGGTTTGTGTATGTAGTGGAATGGCAATGACATTTTTGCTTAAATTATCTTGACATGTTAATAAGTATTTGTTTCCTTTTTCGGTTTGAGGCAAAGGGCCTACAATATCTAAATAAATTTTATCCCAAGGTGCTGTTTGTGTCAGTAATTTCTAAAGGCTGTTTTACTTTTGGACGGGTGTCTTTCTTTACTTGACAAATTTTACACTCTCTTATGAATTCTGTTACATCGTGTTCAAGTCCAGGCCATGATATATATAATTTTATTCCTTCAATTGTCTTCTGTATGCCTTGATGGCCTCCTACTGGACATATGTTTCACTCTTAAGTGCCCTCAGTGACGCAGTGACCATACCTAGATACGCACAGTTGATTGTTGATAGCAGAGCAGAGCAGACTCTCAGTTTCAAGTGAAAATTTGCTTTTTGGTTTCGTTTTGTGTGCTGTGACTGCAGGATAATTATTTTAATATGCCTGTACTTCAACAACATATTTAAAACAACAACAGCCAGGTAATAACTCCTATTAAATTAAAAATGACTTTTAATTTAACAATTAAAAATAGATATATTTAATATCTCTCTTATTTTCAGTATGACTGCAAAGAAAAGAAGAATAGTGGATGAAAATAGAAAGTATAGCGATGAATGGGAAGAAAAGTACTTCTTCATAGTTCAAAATACAAAATTATTATGTTTAATTTGCCGAGAGGTCGTTGCTGTATTTAAGGAATATAATGTTAAGAGGCATTACGAAACAAAACATAAGGATTATTTGAAGTTCGATAAAGAAGTGAAACAATCGAAGCTCAAGGAGTTTAAGTCGCAATTAAAGGCTCAACAAAAAATGTTTGGTGCAGCATTACAGCAACCTTCCAATATTGTTAAGGCAAGCTATTCTGTTTCATTTGTGATTGTAAAAAAAATGAAAACATTTTCGGATGGTAAATTTGTGACAGAATGTTTGGAAGCTGTTGTGAAGGATATTTTACCTGATAAAAGTAAACTGTTTTCGAACCTAAGCCTATCTCGGCAAACAGTGTGTTGTCTATGTTTACATGTAAGAATAATAGTAAACACAATAATAATAACTCATTATGTTTCAATTTTTCACTCCAAAAAAATGTCTATAGTGTATCTAAATCTAATATGGGGATATATAATTTTATATGTGGCCCGCGGAGTTATGATGCATTTCCAAAGTGGCCCGAAAGATCATTTGGGTTGGCCACCCCTGTTCTACAGAGTACCTACTCAAACTGTCAGCATTACAGTTTCTTTTTCCAGCTCTATATTGAATCTCATAATCATATTCTTCTAACTGTAGCTTCCAACGTATCAAATGTAAACTAGGGTCCTTAACATTAAATATCCAAACCAAGCCACGGTGATCGGTGACTATTTGAAATTTTCTACCTAACAGGTAAGGTCTAAAACGTTTATATGCCCACACAATTGCTAATAATTCTTTCTCTACAGTGCTATAGTTGACTTCTGAACTGTTTAGTGTTCTACTAGCATAAGCTAATGGTTTACCCTGCCCCAATTTACCCTGACTTAAAATTGCACTTATAGCATAACCACTGGCGTCTGTGGTTAATATGAATGGTTTTGCAAAATCGGGATATTGTAATAAAGGAGTATGCGTTAATTTGTATTTTAACAGATCAAAACTTGCCTGTTATGCTTCACTCCAGTGCCAGTCATGATCTTTCTTTAACAAGTCTGTTATCAATAAATTTCCTGTAATATCCTGCTAGCCCTTAAAATGACTTAATATCTTTTTGTTTTTGGAGTAGGGAAATCGCTAACAGCATTGATCTTTTTAGGATCTGGTTTTACGCTGTGAGCCGTTACTATACGTCCTAAGTAGTTAAGTTCAACTTTCAGAAATTCACATTTATCACGTTCAATCTTAATATTGTATTCCCTTAATTTCTCAATGTAAGCCACGGTGGTCTAGCGGTTAGAACGCTGGCCTTGTAATCCTGGGGTCTCGAGTTCGATTCCCGGCGGTTCCCGAATTTATAACTTGTGTTGGGCAAGGCCGTGGTCTAGGCAACACGGAGTTTTCCTCCGTGGCATCCCAACAATTACTCCATTCACACACAGAAGAAGGCAATGGCAAACCACTTCTGGATCATCTGCCAAGAACGTATATGAACAGGTCCCAGTCCGAGAAAAGGATGGAAGGATCCTGTTCATATGGACCTGTCGTCAGACAGAACACTAAATAAAAAATAATAAAAATTTCTCAAATACTTCTCGTAATTTTACATGGTGTTCTTCCAGCGTATCATCCATATACACAAAACATCTATTTCCAATTGATTCTCTTAATACGGCATTCATCATTCTTTGAAATTTTGCTGGCGCTGATTTTAACCCGAATGGCGTACGTATTCAAAGTGACCATCAGGGGTGCTAAAATCTGTTTTGCATTGATCTTCTGGATCAATGGGTACTTGTAAGTATCCGCTAGCACAATCTAAGGCTGAAAAATATCTAGCTCTTCCAATTTTATCAAGTATATCTTGGATATTAGGTAAAGGATAACTATCACCTACAGTTATTTCATTAAGTCTGCGAAAGTCTATGCAGATTCTGAATTTCCTTTTTCCGGAAGCATCTAAAATTCCATTCACTTTTACTAGTTGTAATTATACCATCATCTAACATTTGATTTACCTGAACTTTAATCTCTTGTTGGTGTGCTTCTGGGAGCCTATAATTCTTTAAGGTTTTTGCTCTACCTTTTGGAATGGAAGGAGTGGGGATAGAATGCCTTGCTGCTGTTGTAGTAGTTAGTTTATCACCAGGTAATATCAATATATTCTCGGCAAACTTTCCTAATATCTTCTGCTCCCTCATTCATGTGTTCTAACCTTAAATTCTCATTCAACAGATTCAACCTCGTAGTTGTAAACGATTGTTCACAATTATGTGTTTCTTTTAATCGTGTCGGTGGTTTTACTAATTTAGGTGTTCTGTTTATTATGAGTGTCTCATGTGTTGTGTTTACTAATAAACACGGGAAAGTTTGTTCACAACTCACTAAACTAGAAACACAAATAACACCAGGTTTCAAGATTTGATGTTCTATGTAACGTGTACCCTTTTCTAACAAAGTTTCACTATATGGAGGAACTGCCACTGTTCCTGTCATCATATAACCATTTAGTGAAAGCCAATCCTGACCTAAAATTAGATCTAAATTTCTAGGTAATTTATTCACTACAAAATAATCAAACTCGCTTGGTTCTAATGCGTTTTCAAACTTTATGGCCACCTTGCCTTGTATTTTCAGTTTACATCCTGTTATTCCTTGTACCTATAAATTATTCCTTTTTTATTTAAATGAAATTAAAGAATTTTCCTTAACCAATGATACTTGACAACCTGTATCTATAAGAGCTATACCAAGCCCTCCCTTCAGTTGTGGACATACTACATATATTTCATATGGTCCTAACTTATTTACAGAATTCACAAGGTTCCCAGAGGCGTCCCCGTTTACCAAAATTCCTGTTACTCGCAATATTTAATGATTCCTTGTCATTAACCATATCACAGCCTAAATTTTGGACTGTCCTCGGCTACACTGCCTAGTTTCATGACCCTGGCATTTGCATTTTGAGCACACTGTAGCCGATGCTACTTTTGCTTCTCGTTTAATTTGTGGTGGTCTACTTTCTTTCTTAATTGTTCCCGAATAATTTGGCCATCCATAATTTCCTGGTTGTCTATATTTTTGTGATCTAACTTCACTTTCTTCCTGAAGAGCAGTTTCAATTAACTGTGCAAGGGAATCATCTTCACTCCTAGCTTTTACAATGTATTTTACCTTATCGTCTTTAAGTCCTGCCACAATATTACCCTTTAAAAATTCCCCAATCAAACTAATTCCACCTTCAACAAAATTTGGATTTAATCTTTCAAGTATACATCTGGTTTCTCTTCTTAATTCAATATCCGTAGCATCAATACGAGAACCCCACTGTGCCACAGTTTCTGTTGGACCTTGTTTTGCTGTAAATAGCTGACTTGCATAAAATTCTAATGTTCTGCGTACAGAATAGTTCTCTTCTAAAATTGCATTAACTTCCTCCCATGTAGTACGTGCGGTTCTAGCCAGTAATCTATCCTTGGCCTCCCCTGTTATTTTAGACTCGATAAATTTTAATAAAAGTGGTTGCTTAGCCGGAGCTAATACTTCCCTAGCTGATTCTACTGCTTCGCAAAATTCTCGTAAATATTTCGGGTTTCCGTCAAAAGGTCTGGGAATTAATTTTATCGCCTGAGCCACAGAAACGAATTCGTGTTCATCGTCACTCCTATCATCGTCTGCCATAATGGATGTGAACTAACCTGGAAAGTTAGAAGAGTTGGGTAAATGAAGGCCCTGAAGTTCGGAGGTCCAGTGATGGCCACGTTAGCTCCCCTCAGGGTATATCTCCTTTCGCGTCAGGTGCTGCTATCGCCTGGTCACCTCGGGTTGTCCCTCGGGCTGCAACTCGGGTCGCTGATGATAGCCTCTCGCCCACGGACTTGGCTCCAGTAGTCTTCTCCAGGTACCTCGGCGCCTTAAGGATTCCTCTGGAGCGTTGACTCCTCAAAGTAGGCTTCTTCCTGCCTCGGCAAGAATAGAAGTCCCTCTAGCCTGGTCCAACTTGCCAAAATTCTGACCGTCGGTGATGTAGCTCCCTGTTATCCCACTGCTGCCAACATGTAATGTAGTTCTTCTGTTGTTGTAGTAGTAGTAGTAGAGTTTTTGATTGGTTTTCTTTTTGTTGTTACAACTGGATGGTAAGGTGAGGAATCTAAGTTCCTCACACAGGGTGCCAGGAGGTAGGTCAGTGACGTCCAGTACCCAAGTCCACGTAGAGTATATTTCAAATTCTACCAAATGACGGTACAGCAAGTAGCAGTGCTTGAATAATAATGATCCTCCGCCTCAGACCAGATAGTGGTTTATAAAGGATTGGCGGAAATAAGACAACTTCCAAACAGAGATGACTGTACACATCAATCATATGAAAGAATCGCAGTCAATCGCGGGGACCAACGAATTGCCGATTGTAAGGGTATAAAATATATTTTTTTAATTCCCTTTATTTTATTTACGTTATTTCAGAGCTTTAAATGCCATGCCATTATATTACTCGTGAATGTTTGGGTACTGGGAACGCATGTCGTTGACTTCCCATTGATTTACATTATAAAAGTGTTTCAATTTACGCCGGTTCGTCCAGGAACGCATCCCCGGCGTAAATTGCGGGCTACCTGTATTATTGCCGCGAGTAACACAGAATCTAGTAGTAGCTCCTTCCCTAAGAATCGCCCTCAAAAGGATGAATTCGTGTCTTTTATAGAAATCTAATGATCTTTATCCACTTATTCATTTAACATAACTATAATGGATATAATGTCATTAATAATTGCTTTCATCCAGTGCAAGTAAGTACACACGTTTTTTAATTGGCAAGAATGTCCAAACTTAGTTGTTCAACTGCAGACTGCTATTTGCGGTCACACTGCTGCATAATATTAAACACGTTCTGTAAATTCCCCTAACACAAACATCTACCAGTCAGCAAACGCACTAAATCAATACAACATCGCACCATGTTAGATAATACCGACTTCTGAGACACGACAAAGAGTATCTATGCTGAGACATAGTAGGAAACTTAACAAGCAGATATTACCCACGAGCAACTAGCTCTTACCGTACCGAATCATAATCTCGAATGCATGTGAATACTGCAGTCGTAAAAGTGGCTAGAAAATGTTCAAAATTCTTAAAATTTTAAAATCAGGAAATTGATAACATTTCGACGTTACGATATGTTATAGATGTTGTAAAGTTATAAATTTTTACATCTTTAAAAATTACAAATATTTTTTTAAGAAATCAAAGTTTTCAAAATGTAGGGGAATAAAGATTTCATTTATATAATTTCGTTAGGTTGTGTTTACATTATTTGGTTTGTACGAACGTCGGCAGCGTACACTTGGGAATGGTCCAGTCGGATCGATGATGTTTATTTATGGACAGACTAAGATTTGTACACGTCTGGTCGGCCAGAGATACTCAGGGTCGAAAACGTGTAGGCTGTTTTCGATAGTTTGACTCGCTTGGACAGCCTGCGATTGACAAGTTTGGTCATGTTTCGCAGGTTTAAACAGGCATGAACAGCGTTAAACAAGCTTTGACTTGTCTGAACAGTCCAAAGTTCAGATCGTCCGGATTACCTTTAACAAGCTCTGGAGAGGTCACCGGAACTTTTGACAGGTTTGGTCAGTTATGGACAAGCTCGAACAAGTCAAATTATCTGAGGTCAGTAACGCGCATGAAAATCCCTGCCTGATCAACATCACACTACGTTTGCCCCCACCTGTCGATTTTTAGCAAATTCACGTCTTTATTAAAGGGTGTAAAAATTTACAAAAGTGCTTTTGCACTAATCACACGTTATAACGTCATCAGAATTATAACACAAATGATTTACGTTAAAATGTATGTCCACCTGAAGCACTACTAAAGGAACTTACTCCACGGAGCTGAGTCCTTCCTGAGAAGCCAGCAGTCGGTCAGCTACTCAAAAATTTCCCAACACTTTATGAACCCAAAGGTTCATTACAGTCTTCTCAAGAGCCAACAAATGGTTCCTGTCCTGTGCTAGATTAATCCAGTTGAGACCACCCCATCCTATTTCTCCAAGATTCTTTTTTTCCCTTCTAACCTACTTCTACACCTTCCTAGTGGATTCTTTCATTCTGATTTGCCAACCAAAACCATATATGAATTTGTCCTCTCTCCCATGCAGGCTACATACCCTGCCCATCTCATCCTCCTTGACCTGATCATTCTCACTATAATTGGCAATGGGTATAACTTACGAACCTAATAATTAAGCAACTTTTTCCATCATCTTATTAGTTCAACCCTCTTGGGTGCATTCTCCACAGCACCTAGTTCTCAAAAACCCTCACTCTGCTTCCTTCCCTTAGCAGAAGAGACAAATTTTCACACCCATACAATACTCACACCCACTATTGTGGAGGGAATTCTTTGAAAATTGACCATTACTCGGCTTGTCAAAGAATAAAGCCTACTTTCTTTATGGAACCCGAAGGCTCATCACCGTCTTCACAAAAACCTGCAACTGGATTCTATCCTGAGCTACGTGCATCCAGTTCGATCCCTTGATTCCTTTTCTCTGTAAGGTCCATCTTAATGTTATCCTCCCACCTATGCCTCCTAACCAATACCCTGTAAACACCCCTTCCCCTACCCACTCATGCTGCATGTCCCACCCACCTCCTCCATTCAATCACCCTAACAATCAGGTCATGAGTACAAGCTGTGAAGCTCATTATTATGCAATTTTTCTCCATGATCCGTCTTCCTCCCTCACAGGTCCAAATATCCTCCTCAACACTGTTCCCAAAGACCCTCAATCTATGTTCCTTCTTCAAAGTAAAATACCAAGTTTCGCACCCATACAGCATAGCCGGCAAAATTCCACTTTTGTATATTTTAATCTTTAGTTTCCATTTTATGAGACGGGAGGACAAAAGATTTCAGACTGAATGATAGCAATCATTCCCTAAATTTAATCTGCCCTTGATTTCGTCATGAATGTCATTTTGACTTGTTAGTGTCGTCCCCAGGTACCTGAATTTTGTTGCTTTATCGAACAGTTCATCAGCCATCTTTATATTGTGGTTCTGTCCTGAATTCTGATGCCGAGACATGATCACGTACTTTGTCTTTTCTGCATTTATTTCTAGACCAACAACCCTACTGACCTAAAGTCTTTCTGTATTTGCTATTATAGTATTTACATTATTGCCCAACAGATTAATATCATCAGCATAGACCAAGAGCTGATGTGTCCCATTCAATTCCTGTTAGAAAATATAATACGTGTTTTCTTGTTCTGGAAACTGACCCAAAGGTATCGTGGAATGCCAGTCAAGTAACAGCTTCTGGCCTCAAAGTACTGAGTCTGTCTTTCAATACCTCTAACATATCTCAGGGGCCCAAAAAACAAAAGCTTCTATTCACTGCAAAATGACTTAAACAATGTACTGAATGTTTAGTAAAAAAAACTTTGCTGGCATGAGGACAAGTTACCTGGAAACACCGCCCCTGTCAATTATGAATGAGGAAGGCCCCCGCAGAAAGTCCTCAAAGGTGAAGATCCCATATTTTAGTGGATGCTTTCTTTCCATACTTATCTATTTATCTAGTGTTCTGTCTGACGACAGGTCCATATGAACAGGATCCTTCCATCCTTTTCTCTTCTCGGACTGGGACCTGTTAATATACGTTCTTGGCAGATGATCCAGAAGTGGTTTGCCATTGCCTTCTTCTGTGTGTGAATGGAGTAATTGTTGGGATGCCACGGAGGAAAACTCCGTGTTGCCTAGACCACGGCCTTGCCCAACACAAGTTATAAATTCGGGCACTGCCGGGAATCGAACCCGAGACCCCAGGATTACAAGGCCAGCGTTCTAACCGCTAGACCACCGTGGCCAACCCTTTCCATACTATGGTTATTTAATAAGAGCATATTTTGCATGGGTAGATATTAAATGAGCGTCGTACAGGGGACAAAGGCACTAACCGGTTTCCAGAACTCAGAGGATTCATGTGTCGAGTGTTACGGAAATGCCAGGGGCTGGGCAAGTGGAGGCCTCTCGCTATGTCGCAAACGAAGGAGTGTGCAATCCATAATTTGTAAATGCACTACTGTTATGTTTAAATATTGTGCCTTATGGTTTTGTAATCTTACGAGTTGTTTTATTTTGAGTGTGGTGTGTGTGTTGTTTTGTTTGTGTCTTATTGTAGCACCACTGCCACTGGGCATAAACCCATTTGCTGACATTCAAATTCAAGGCAGTTTCCCAACTTCTTAGTGACTGACCCTTACCTCAGAGTTACATCCATTTATTAAAGTGTGTTCTGCCATCTATCTGTCCATTCGGAGTCCACTGAGGCTGTAGATGGGGTGCTCCTGAAAGGTAGATGAAGCCGTGGCCCTATCTTCAACTTGATGGGGCGCCATCTTTGCAAGGAACTGATTTCGATATGTAATACTGAAAAGTTTTATGAGACTGTTGAGGTATTTCAATTTTCATGTAGATCAGAATATTTTAATCCATAATTCATATGAACAGACTTCTGAGCATTTTAATTATATAGATATACATTTGTGGGTGTAGGCATACAGAATTTTTTTTTCCAATTTTACCTTGACTTCTTCAGATCTTCATTCAGTAAGACTAAATTATTACTCTCCCCTCAATCTGATAATTCAAGTGCCACTCTGACACAGCCTGCACAACTCACGAACGTCAGAGATCAAACCGTACCAAAGATGACAGATTTATTACACTATGAATAAATTCTGTGACTTGACAACAAACATTTGAATGATCAGAGTTTTTCTGGATTACTAAGTATTTTGGACTTAACCATCATCTGGTATTGAAAAGAACATAACATTTCAAAAACTAGATCTTTTATTACCCTCAGTTTTAGGGAAGAGGGGCAATGCGAGATCCCATTTTCAAAATGTATTTTTTAGAATACCAGATGATGCAAAAGTCCAAAAACTCAGTAATCCAGATATTAATACACCAACATCATAAACCCACCTAATGAGGTGACTTGTTTGTACTTCCCTGTATCATGTTAGAAAAGGGATTCAAACCCTCGTAAAAAAAAAGGGCTTTTCAGCTCGACCTCACAACAGGGTTTACTGATTCAACGTTATGCTACTTCAATAAACGGATAATCTGACTGTATAAAGGCAGTGGCGCACATTTAATAAAGGTTAATAAGCTACAATTAAATACTACTGGGTATAAAGTGAAATGCATACGAAGTCAGCTTTTAATTGTAAATTTTAAATGAAACTCATTTAATACAGAAAAATAAAATAGATTTATTTATAAAAATTATAAAACAATAGCGATGAGTTATACCTCTCATTTTTCAAGGACTTAGCGACGTATCGGAAGATAATGAACAGAGACTATAACAATGTAATTAAAATGCATACTGTCGGTTTTACGTGTGAACGATATAATTTTGGTTTTATCTATGTTAAGTTCCATATTCCACTCATGTACGGAATCGATATCTGCTTGAAGAGCTCTGCAGTCATCCACAGATTTAATATCACAATATAGTTTCAAGTCTGTGGGAATCTGAGCTGCCTCCAGGCCTAGGAGCCGCACTGGCCGTAGGCACAGCATCTGACTCCATTGACCTGACAGGCGCGCTCGAGGAGTAAACCTGCTCAGAAGTAAGTCTGCCGCAAAAAGGAGCAATAAGGCACCCATTTGGCCACACACCAGTATTATTAATTAATGGAAACTCATCTTCGTTGACAGAAACATGAAAGGAAGAATAACTGCTAAATTTTTTTTAGCCTGGTGCACAACAAATTCTTAAGGTGTAATTGCTCCTTTAATGAAGTCTCAATATCTGAAGTTGTGACCTCAGGACTAAACCGTGAAACGAACAGGGCCATAGACCTCTCTTTCTTAGAGAGTTTTGGACCCCAATTAAGGGCTGTCTACGTTGCTTTGTAGTGTTGACCACCCGGGTACCGGGGTTGGGCTTCCTTTTACGGTTCACCATTATAAAGCCCTCGGTGTCCACCTGCGTTGGAGTCTCCGTAGATTGTAAATCCGTGAGCGTGACGTCCTTGTAGGACTTAACGCCCACGTCAGCAGCACAGGCCGAAGTAGAGTTGTCGGATGGTACAGGAACTTTGCGCGACAGAGTGGTTGAAGATCCCTGGCTTGATGAATTACTTTCCGCAACGTGTAAAGGAGCACAGGCAGTACTGCTCCTTCAAATATTCATTATCTTTGCGGAGCTGCTGCACATCCTCAGAAAGTTTGAGGACCAACTGCACCAAGTTTTCTACAAGATTGTGAGTGCTAGCTCCATTGAGTTTCACCATCTCCAGCTTACCAGCGAGAGAGTCGTAATCCCCGTCTGGCAGGATCGGTTCCTTTACAGGAGACACTACCTTCTTAGCAAGCTCCGAGGCAGAGGCAGAACGCGAGTTCATTGGCGGCGTGTTTACACCACTAACGCCTCGAAGTGCCTTTACACACTTTGCGCACTTGTAGGTGGAAACACCATCAGACAAAAGGAATGAATACTCCACCTCACTCATTTTCAAGCAAGTGACATGAAAACGCGAAGCACACGGCCCACAACATCTAATATGTTTCTGCTTTCCGTAGAAAGCCTTCTTGCACATCTCACAAGTATCCCTGCTAGCCGTCATTGCGCCGGAAGGCTGCAGGTAGCAGATTCCTTTACAACTGCACCACGTTTTAAACACACAGCACGGAGCACTAGCAAGACACGTCCACTCACTACGAAGGCTACAGTAAATATAACCTCAGACTTCCGAGAACCACAACTGCACGAGTCTGTATTACAAGAAGCAATGCATGAACTTTGTAAAAGACCAGACTTCCTGAAATTCTAGAAACTGCTGTTAGTGTAGCTGATGCCTTATTTTGCACCTTTAGATTCATTTAATTTTCAATCTTCCAGTGCCAACTGTGCCACGAAAAGACAGAAAAGTACGACCTGATTTATTTTCCATGCACCGCTAAGAATTTCTTTGAAAACTAACTTAGCTGTTATGAGAAACACTTGCACATTTAATACCCTTCTATGTAAAGAATGTAAGCTGAAGGTGCGGTACAAATGTGCATGTGACGTTTATACACCGAAACTGAAGAAACTTCACATGGACAAAGGTCTGGGAAGGCTCCTTTTAAAGATACAGTCCTAATTTCTTTCAGAAATTTACAACACAGTATCACTTTCTCCTTGAACTTGGATTGTAAATTTCATAGCAAACATTCAAAATGTCCTCCATTAACTCTCGGCCTTCTTACTCTCATCATTTGTGTCAATAATAAGAAGCAAGTCCATTATTACTTGAAGTAAATAAAAAAACAGCTATCTCCATTAATACTCACCTCAAATTGATCTGATTTTCAACACCACGACAGCTACACTTTTTACCGCCAAACTTCGTAAAGTCGCCGCCGTATACCATTAATGAAACTAATTCATCTGCCAGGGTCGAGATGTAGAAGTCTGACATTATACTAAACGTGTATCGCTGGAAGTTCATCCATTGTGCCTTGGCGCTGCACCCATCTTGTATCGCCATCGCCTCATGCTGCTACAAGCGCAGACGGTAAGGAACACAGGTGAGATTTTACGACTCAAAGAGTTCTTGAAAGAAGCTGGGAGCTGTAAAATAAATTCCTTAATTATGCAAAGGCAAGGTGTAAGCACCTTTCTAAGACAGGGCACAAACTAATTAGTGTAATGAATTAATAGTGAACTACATTTAAAGAAGCCACTAATCATGAGTTGTTAGTAATCTGCGATGTATTCAGAAAATTTCAGGTTCAAATATTGGCCTCGAGACTGGCTACTCTGACTGAGAAACTGTCAGGGAAATGTTGGGATAGTGAATTAGAAATGGTGCATTAAATTAGGCAATGTTGTTCATAAACCTTACTGACCATGCGTCACGGCTTTACGCACATTCCACCTCGCCATGCGTCATGCTAACATGTTGATAAGACATGAACCTCAGAGTTGAGTTGAAGTTCGGCAGGTGACCCTGTACTATGGGGGGGGGATTTAAGTCTCCTGTTTTCTGTTTAATTTTGATACAAATCCCCTTTAAACATTTTCTCAAATGAAGACAGAAAATTATTGTTGCACAGACAAACCTTAATGGGATTTGACTGTAAATTAAAAACACATTCACGAATACGTTTACTTATTTCTGAAATGACAGGAAAGAAATTAAGCTAACAATAGAGCAGCTCACTCTGAATAAGAAATGTATCGGTGACAAATGTTTACCTGCATGAATTCTGCTAGAGGTTTCACGTAACCACATTTTAATTAGCCTGACTAGCTTTCTGGCCACAAAAAAACTCAAACAAAATACTGTAAGTAACTTCTCTTACAACTCAGTCATAGGTTTTCTTTAATTCTGTAAATAGCTGAGGTAATTCTTCAGTTAAATACGAAAATAAGAGGCCCTAAGATTTGAAACAGCAACTCATTAAAGCCCTATGACAAGATCACCAGTTTTTCCTGTCCAAAAATTAATTGTAAACCGATGCTTCATTGCTGTGCCCTCTAGAAAGGCACTTGTGACAAGATGATTATAGGAGCTTCATCTAGGCTTGGTTTTAAGAGCAGAACACAGTCCTTGTATATAATATACGTAATTTAGAATCGCCCGTGTATTATGTATTGCAGAAGCTGTCAGACAATTAATCTGCATTTCTTCTTTATATTATTGCATCATAATGCATCATTAATTTTACTGCCTGGCATGAGTTGTGTCCGGCCTATGAGAAATTTGGGATCACTACATTCTTTTTCACCCACTATGAAGACGTACTTCGGGCTCCCAAGAACGAGGCAATTGCAAAAGTGATTTTCGAGATGGAGAAGCAGTTTAAACTGTAAGCTACTAGAGAATGTACAGAAAGTAGTTTCAACAAAACTATATTAATTTAATTATGATATAATAACAGAAACATTACAGCAAAATGACACAATTTTCAATGGTCTTACTATCAGTATATCGGTCATAGTTTTCACACCCCTTTAGTACCTAAAGACCAGGTGGTCTCACTTGTTCTTGAGTGCCAGCTGCAGTTTCTTTGTAATTATTCAACCCTCCTACTGTCTGTCAAGAGTCAACACTTTGCTACTTACGATCGCCACGACTCTTGCCCCATTTGACAATCCTTCATACGATGATATATCAGGAATAATTCCTTTTACCTTCTCATTTTGTTTTTAGGGTTTCCACCCAATTACCATTTTATTAATTAGAATGGGAAAAAAAGCCACAGAAAATAAAACAAGTTCCCAAGACCACAGTAATTTGCCAACAGTTTGAAGTGGACGGAAAATTGTAGAGCAGCTGTTTCTGAATGTTAAACGTCTTACTCTGAAGAACGGTGTTCTAAATGTGTTGTTTTTCCTACTTTTATTTAGTGATGTCACATAACTGTCTTTAATGATGTACACTATTGTGACAGTCAAGAGATGACACCCGCAGATACAAAAATGTATTCCATAAGAATATATGTTGGCAGAACCTAAAAATGATATAAATGGCCAAATATGTAACCATTCATCAAATAAATAGTTTATATTCTTGTGTATGTGTCAATGCATGAGCCGGGATAGCTCAGTCAGTATAGTGACTAGCTATGGGCTGGACGACTGGGGTTCGATCCCCGACGGGGGCAGAGGATTTTTCCTCTAGCCTCTGTGTCCAGACCGACTCTGGGGCCCACCCAGCCTCCTCTACAATGGGTACCGGGGTCCTTTCCTGGGGGTAGAGCCGGCCGGGGCGTGATGCTGACCACTCACCCCATCTAGTGCCGAGGTCAAGGAAGAGAGGAGCTATACCTCCACTCACCCCAAACGCCTACATGGCGTATAGTGGGACAAACTTTACTTTACTTACTATGTGTCAATGCTGAATAATAAAATGTCATTTATTGCGTGAGATTAAATAAACTGAATTCTATGAGTTATAATACGTATATCCTGAAACGACACAACTTCTGATAAATTAAAGGAGCCGAAATTTTATCTATCACTTGCTGAACTTCAACACTGCTCAGCGGTTTCTCTTCAGTACGACCCATTAGGCATCACAGCATGCAAATCCAATAACAAAAGTCACAAATTAGGAAGCAAATTAAAATTAAATGGAACTTACATAATATGGTGTTTATAACATAAAAATTATGTTTTAGTAAGGCATGTAGATGAGAATGCATCTTCATTTTAAAACATGAACTAAACCCATACAAGTCTCGGGTTCGATTCCCGGCGGTGCCCGAATTTATAACTTGTGTTGGGCAAGGCCGTGGTCTAGGCAACACGGAGTTTTCCTCCGGGGGCTTCCCCGGTTTCTCCGTGGCATCCCAACAATTACTCCAGTCACACACAGAAGAAGGCAATGGCAAACCACGTCTGGATCATCTGCCAAGAACGTATATGAACAGATCCCAGTCCGAGAAAAGGATGGAAGGATCCTGGTCATATGGACCTGTCGTCAGACAGAACACTAAAAAAAATAAA
>NW_019060473.1:87497-102932 GCF_000696155.1 Zootermopsis nevadensis | reverse complement strand
GGGGGGGGGGGGGGGGGGGGGGTTACGCAAGAGATCATGGGTGATGGCGTCATCCGACCTCAAGTGTTTGGCATCCCGTCACTTTGATATTAAGGATTAATGAAAAGCAAAACATTGCGATCATAAGATAGACATCAACGGTATAGCAACCATACTGAATTTAATGAAAATCTGTCGTCATTCTATAGTTAAAGTTTGTGTACAGACCCACAGCCATAATCATTAAGACGGTCAACGGGGTAACAAATGCAAGAATGGTGACAATGTGATAAAAGTACGCACGTGATCATGTTTACAAATCACAAATTAGTGCATCCGTCGCGTTGGTATTAGCGAATGTATGAAATTTAATAAAAAATACAAGTTTGTATTTGTCTGCAATGGTCTCGCGTCCATACCACAGTTCATGCAAATTTGATCAGCCGGTCTTTGGTCATTATCTACATGAATTCCTGGGACCAGCGATTGGCCGTGAAGACTGAACATGCAGACGGACGGACGGACGGACAGAGAGACAGGCATGAAGGCGTGATTAACTTTCAGTCACAATTAGTCAGTATAGTGACTAGCTACGGGCTGGACGGCCGGGGTTCGATCCCCGACGGGGGCAGAGGATTTTTCCTCTAGCCTCTGCGTCCAGACCGGCTCTGGGGCCCACCCAGCCTCTTATCCAATGGGTACCGGGGTCCTTTCCCGGGGGTAAAGCCGGCCGGGGCGTGATGCTGACCACTCACCCCCATCTAGTGCCGAGGTCAAGGAAGGGAGGAGCTATACCTCCACTCACCCCAAACGCCTACATGGCGTATAGTGGGACAAACTTTACTGTTACTGGATATGGATATTTTATGGATGTTTTAACCGCAGTTAGAAATATTTATATCCAGCTCTAAAATGCTATTTTAATGATCACATTAATTTTAAAGACTTTCAACACAAGACTGGTTGTTATTTGCACTAATAACAGTAGTAATACGTAGATGATTCTATGCATTTGGGAGTATTTTACAGAATGGTTTCATGACAAAGGCACTTTGAGCTTCAAAACAAGAAGTGGACAACGTTACATGAATTAGTGGCTGATGAACTTTAATATGTCAATTAACACGGCTAATAAGTGGATTATTCATCTGTAATGACTAATTATAAAGCCAAAACGTGAATATATGTACAATGGGAACTCCCACGGCCTACGGGATAAGGCACACGAACCAAAGGATTTTTAGTTACTCGTCGATGTTTTCGTTAATTCTGATTGTCCTCACGTTCATTCTAATTTCAAAGCTGCGTAAATGTTTCATATAACGGAATACGTGCCTTAAATTTTTTGGAATTGCGCGAAAATATTCGAGGCTACTGTTAGATTCACGCGAGCTTCAGAAATTCATCATCAGTGATTGGTTTATCGTTTCTAGCAATATTTCTTACTGACAACAAATTTTATAAAGGAGTGGTTTGTTAATATTCTTGTTCCCAGACCACGTGCCATGAGCCCTGTCTGTTCATCCTCACATTTCCGCTAAACACTTTCATTTGACAGTCATTAAGGCTTTGGCCGGGATGTTCTTTTGTTAAATCTTATGTGGTACCGCCTGATTTGACTTCTAATGGTTAAGTGAAGTGTTTTCTTCGCGGTACGGTCTGGATTCGTAAATATTATGAAGACGAGCTTCGGCTTCAAAGGGTTAACCAGCTGATTTTCGTAATGGTGAGGTGTAGTGTTTTCTTCGCGGTACGGACTGAATACTTAAATAATATTCAGACGATCTTCGCCTTCAAAGGGTTAAGAAGCTGACGTGATATTGGTCAACATCAAATCTTTGTTGATCTCTGCGCCGTAAAACGTAGAGCCTTGTGTGGTTAAAACTTGAATAGTCAGTTGTTTGGGAAGTTAATCACTTGGCTCTTTTGTCACGTATTTCGCTTGTGAGATGCATAAATAGTTGGAAAGTTCGCTCCTTAGTCCATTAACCAGATTAATGGCTAGTTACATAGCATTACTACGTTTCACAGTCAGAAACCTGTAGCAGTACTTAACAACGAATGTGGATACTTTCAGAGAAACTAGCGTTTTCAGGGGGCGTCCTAAACGTCGGACTCCCGAAATTAAATAAGCTACAGACATTCACAGCGAGTAACGGAGTTAATATTTTAAGGTTCATGTACCGACACCATTTCAGAGAAGAACAAGATTTATTTCAAAATAAATCTGTGAAACGAGCTTTGCACACAGCCGGTACTTATTCGCTAAACTTCAATCGAATATTAATGCCTTTCATTTCCGTTCGATTAAAAGTTTGCCTGCGCATAATAATCAGCCTGCTCCTTCCGTTTCGCTGAAAGTTTCCTTTTTTTTATTAACGCTACGAGTCCACAGTGATATCGCATTTGACATTTATAATACAACTTTCAGATACGGAGCAAACCATTTCCATTATTTATACACACACTCCAATTTATTTCAAATAAAAGTGCTTATGAAACCACGCAACAGAAAAGCTCGATATTATATGTGTATTATAACAAATGCTTTCACATTCAAAATGACATTCGTTTATCTCTTTAAGCCCTTCGTAAATGGGTCCCGAATTAGCTCGGTTATTGAATGTATGTTAGCATTATTATCGTTATCCATTGTTATCTTATGATGGAATAGTGGAGAACAGGACGAGCTGATCAATCATCTATGGAAACAATTTAATACATCTGTATTTGGCCTAATTCTGAGGGCAAACACGCCATGAATATAAGTCTGAAAAAGAACATCAAATTCAACAGTTGAGTGGTTAGCACTCCGGAGACCCTGGGTTCTGGTCTTGGTATAGATGTTGGTCGGTAAGCTTCTTAGAGTAAATTCATGTGATAATATTAAAAAATAATTCCGCATTTTTTCGCACTAATTATTCTGCATAATTTTCCCGGTCATAGAGTTCAGTAAAATTGTTTTGTAACTACAGAAATACTGTTTTGGTATCATCCATTTCCTGGATCACTGCGGCGCAGCCCCTTGAGAAACTTGCACGCAACCCGCTTCCTATCTGTTCCGTGAACATACAACTAAGAACGTTGAAAGAAAATTCTTCCATAATAAAGTTCTGCCACACTTAGGGGCGTCCAAATGTTATACTCGTTTATCAATAGCCTGTGGATGAGAAGGAAGAACGAGGACTATTACATATGTGACTACTAAGCAATAAACAATCTTTTAGTAATCATCCTGTATTCTGTCAATATCCCGTGGCACGCAAAATTAAAATTACGCGAAAATAATCTGTTAAGAGCGAAAAATACGAAATTATATCATCTACTAAAATAATCTGTTAAGAGCGAAAAATACCAAATTATATCATCTACGAAGATGAAGATTACGACGAGGTTCTTTGCCTGTTGACTTACAGACAATTTACCCGTTTCTTCACAAGGACTTGCTTGTTGAAATAAGCGAAGTCCTCCCGTGAAATATAATACGATTTAATTTTTTAAAAAATTCTTAAAACGTCTCGAAATCCATCATGTGAATGTTACGAGAGCATTTCCTTATTTTGCAGAGGAAGCCTAAAGTTTAAAAGAGACGTAAAATGAATTGGAACTCGTTTTAACAATTTTCAAATATTTTCTACCGTTTGTTTATGTACTAATTACTTTCTTTTATGTGGAAAGATAGAGTTAATGACCTCAGATTTTCTGTACCTGTTTATCTTCGCTTCCTTTCCGTCAAAGTTTATTTCCTCGTCCACCGAACAATCCTCGCGCGTCGACGTAAAACAGCCACGAGGTCTGTGGCAGGTTACGTCGTCATCACTCGGCAAAGCGACCATGTGATCTGCAGTGTGTGTGTGCGAGTACGTAAGCGACCATGTGATCTGCAGTGTGTGTGCGAGTGCGTGCGTGCGTGACTCTCTGCCAGGAGGCAGGTGGTACAATGTGTCGGGGGTAACGCAGCACAGAAGACAAATTTATGCATGCGGATTCTGATCACAGAGGATGATCGTGGGCTACAAGAAACTAGGGACTGGAACAGCGTTAATCTAACAGCAACTCGACTAAACAAATATTATTTCTCTAAAGGCATGAGTATATCAAATAATACAAGTTCATGGCACTGTAGACACAATGTATCAAAGTGTCAGGTATCCTGATCAAAATACGACAAAGTTACATACCTTTTTGAACTCACTCGATAAAGCACAGATTTCTCCGCAACGCCTACTACATGATTTGTTTATTGCAAACCCCTCGATTTGATTACTCTAATTTTACACAGTGAATAATGAAATTCCTGGTACATCATCTTTCTTCAGGCCGAATATTCTCATCAGTCCCTCAGTCCGTGTTTCTCAATTTGGCTAAAATAAAAGACTAAATTTTACACCCAAACCAAATAACGGGTGAAATTATAGTTTTGTGTCCTTTTCGCCTTACGGTTTTACTCAGCACATGGGAAGAATAAAGATTCTGAACTGCACGGTACAAAGAATAGAAGGAATCTAAGATGCTGCTTATTTCATCTCGAATGAAATTTTTATTTTTTTTACCGTCGTCCCCAATTGTGTTTTCAATTCTGAATAAAGAATCAAAATGCGTAATACAAAAAGTGTTCAGTTTTGTCCAATGTTATATACAAGGAAACAAAATATTTCAAATGGTAAAACGTAGGTTTCTGTGTTCGGTGGGTCTTAACAGCTTTGGCGCATAAATGCCATTGTTTAGAAAGGGAGGAGGGTTAATATTTGTTTACTGGTTACGTTCAGAGGGTAAGATCGCTAAAGAAGTCGAGATAAACTGTAACGGAGCCTCTCTGAATTGCTTATATTATTATTTCTTTCGCCGAGTAAATTAAGGTCATCATCATGGAGCAGAAATTTATTTCAAATTTCGTCTTTGTTTTCTGATTTATTTATACTCGAGTACTCCACAGAAAAGCGGAAACGCAGTGCTAAGAAGCATCTCCTTCTTTCATGTTATTATGAACTCTGCTGCTGCTGCTGCTGCTGCTGCTGCTGCTATGTGAAGCGACGCACGACTGACAAGCAGCTTCCAAAAGTCTAAACAATTCTGACGCCTGGGCCCCGTACCAGATAACCCTCCCTCTGGCCTTTTTCACGGCGATCAACAGCGTCAAAGCCGAGTTAAGGTTTGCGAATCCAGCCCTGTGTCCGTCATCAGGGTCTTTGTCCTACCTCTCCGAGACACTGGCATTACTGCGAAGCGTCTAGGTCGGTCGGCACTTTCATCTTTACGATGCTGCAGCCAATGGGCGAGGCTCGCTCTCTCACGTTGAGGAAACAACACGGGATGTCTGAGAGCAAAGGGCTACGAATATCCGGACCTAAGAGATACGAAGGAAGATGATGTATGAAAGAATAGAAAATAGTGATCTTCACAATTCGCATCCCTCCCCTAATATCTTTATCAGGGTGATCACGTGATTGAAAATCAGATGGGAGCGGCGTGTAGCATATATGAGTTGACAAACCCTTGGATAATTTTACTCTGAACCCTGAACGAGCAGAGAAGTTAGGATGTTAAGAACTGATATTAAATTTTTCCATAATGTAGATACTTTATATTACGTCCTCATGTAAAGCGCGGCCCTTAAATATGCTTAAGCCAGAATCGGCCACCGCGCCTCCTACCAATGCAAGAAAGCTACATTTTATATCATTTTATTGTCTCCTTAACAAGGGAGTGGCAACAAAGTTGACGGACACGACATATTCTCAGCAAAACTTCTTCCGTTCTTTATTCCAAACCGAATAACTCGTTTCTTAGTGTCGAAGCGCTTGGTCCACGATGGCGAATTTGCGCTATGCATCACGGCATTTATGTACCGTCTCTTGCCGTCAACTCGATCGTCGACGTAGTGGCTCGCGAAGTGTAATCGACTTGCGGTGGGTGTCTGAGAACCGGTTCGCTTGTCGTAAGCTGTCGGATAACTTTAACGTCACTGTGCGATTCAGAACAGACACCCGGAAGATCGAGAGAGCATTTAGTGAGTTTCTAAGGAAAATGGAGATGAACTTTTTTACGTGGAATCGTTCCGAATGACTTGCTAGTCCCCAGATAGCATGACGGCCAAATTACAACTAATGACAACAAAACTGACGTTTCGAAGGAATTTACCCACAAGTCCACACGTCGTTAAAACCGAGAACGCCAACATCGACATACCACCGGCTCCTTTCCTGTCCCCTCCTTGACACAGTCCATTCGGGCCCACGGCAAAATCCGTCTAAACAAACAGCAAATGCCACGTGCAAACGAAACGTTTCTTTCCAAATCCCCTGTGCGCAAATTTGCGGCCCATTTTTGTAGAGAAATTACATTCAGTACAAGCTCTAAAATTATGTTTTTAACAAATTCGTAACTTCTGCTGCAGACCGCAAAGGAGAATCGTTCGTAATTTCGGTTTTATTAACATAATTGTAAACGGATGGACGGACAGCGCCATGATGTCCGACATGTTGGTTTGAAGCCAATAATCCAAACACGCCTCAAGGGCAATGCCGAGTACAGAATTCCCAGTCCGTTCAGCGGAGGGCGCGCGTCGTATTTGCAGCCCTGATCAATTACACGACCGCCTATGAATGAATCACGCAGCAAGCCCTTCCTGGAAAAGGAGTGAAATGCGAGCCCTGTAATTCAAATGGGAAACAAAAGAGAAATCTGGGGCTCATCCAAGCATCGACAGCCTCAACCTTGTTAGACGCAGTTTCAAACTCTGTCGTTCTTTGGCGTTGGAGAGGAACTGGTCTTGTCCTCGCATTCGTCTGGAATAACTCGGTCAGCTACGAATACCTGTCCTGGACCACGTGGAATCTGAACCAAGGGCGTCACTAATTATAAGGATGTGGCCACTCAGCTCTGAGATCGAGAGATTTCCTTCATATTGTGACGTAATCAGGTATTAAACGGATTGGGGGGGGGGTGTCTTCACACAAAACGAATGTATTTGACGTTGTAACGAGTACAATTGATTTTTTCCTGGAAGAATTCCTGACGTTTCACAAATCACGCACCTGAGTACAATTGATTTTTTCCTGGAAGAATGCCTGACGTTTCACAAATTATCTGGGTATAAATGTGTGCTTCAACGTCGTACTGTAGATTCAACTTCCTGAAGCCTATCGGTAATGTGGCCGCTTTGTCTGTAACTTCACAATCCGCGGACGCAGCTTCTATTTCACAACCAACTGTGGACCAACTCTGCGAAAAGGAACCCAAAAAGTTAACTAATCATGGGCGAAGTTCTGCGCAAGCGCAGGTTAGATCATTCCTGCGTGCGAAACGCATAGTTGGAAAATGTAATAATGGCGCTTTAAAAATACAACTGGAAAAATGGTTACGGTAATGGGATTTTTCTGGAACCTTGGCTGATGGATGTTTGGGAATTGAACCCAGAAGTGTCGGGATGGCCTTGGATGATGGGCTCTGTGACTTGAGGGGATCATTTTGGCTGATGGCTTCCGTGATTGCTGTAGGCGGGCCGTGCCACTTTTGAATTACACCCCAGCGTTTGCCTTGGAACAACAAGGAAAAACTCTCAGTCAGATCCTAGTCGAGCATCGTCCAATTGAACCCAGAAGTGTCGGGATGGCCTTGGATGATGGGCTCTGTGACTTGAGGGGATCATTTTGGCTGATGGCTTCCGTGATTGCTGTAGGCGGGCCGTGCCACTTTTGAATTACACCCCAGCGTTTGCCTTGGAACAACAAGGAAAAACTCTCAGTCAGATCCTAGTCGAGCATCGTCCTCCTCCATCGGGCACTCGCGGGCGGCCTCAGGACTCTGCGCTTCTATATAAGCCGGAAGCGTTGCATTTGTAAATCAAGCAATCCCGATAATTATGATGGAAAACTGCGTCTTTATTTGCGTGAACTGACAAGACTCTTCCCCCCCTCGTGCAAACTTAACGATAAGACTCTCGAGCCTAGAAATGGCTTATTTTCAACGTTAATTTAAAGTTCACTTACTGATCTCCCAAAATGAACGAACGAATATTTTGTATACTAAGGGGCCTTTTCTCATTATTATTTTTCAAGTTAACTGGTTTGGATTAAACCGGGCCGTTCTGATATCTCCATGACCGCATCTCATAATTAACGAATATTTTGGTAATGGTTCAGCCCTCATTTGTCAAGACTGGCTTTTCATGTTTGTTTGTAAATTATAATCTATAATGTACGTTAAAAACATAATTCTTTCTTCATGTCTGAAAATTCTGTATTCATCTCGTAAAGACTCCGAGCTTCTGACCATAACAAGAGAAATTCTGCTCCTCATTCTTCACAATTGTCTCTCGTATTCGCTGTCCATACTTCAGAGCCATCTGTCAACAGACAAATAACGGTGCTTATAAAATCGTATTTGTGTATCCAGTGTCGTTTAATTTGAGGTGGTTCTTCTTGCGTAAATGGTAGGAATTCAGACAACTTCTCGTTCCTATCAAATTTTAAATATGAAATATTACGTCCCACGTAATTAAAGCTACTTAACCGGACTGGTATTTGAAATTCTATGATTAATATGTCTTAGATGTCATGTTCCCACAAACGCCATTGTTTGATCATCTCTAATACCCCATATACATTTGACACTGACGCTTTAACCAAAGCATAACAACATTCTTACTCCAAGAATTCATCCGAAACGTCGGCTTTCATGCGCAGGGACCTCCTTTCCTTTCTGTAGGCGTCTCCTGCATCGCTGATCTGTGTCTGCGATTCATTCGAGTCATTTCCATTCAATGTCCAGTCGCATCGTAAAAAATGAACACTTCTCCACAAACTTTACCACCCTGCTACAAACTGAAAATGTAATTTACCTTATCATACAACTGCAAAGTATTACCAATATCATGTCCATACAGCCCGTGTCTGAAGTATATTTGAATAAACGGTGTTTCGGGGGTAAGTTTTATCGCCGTCTTCGGTGAGCTGTATCGAAAGATTCTTCTTGTAATACCTGATTACTGATGACGATTGGCATCGGAGCCACGAACGACTGAATATTAGACAACCTTGCCAGTCACTAGAAAACCGGAGGAGTGTCAGGGTACTCAGTTCGATTCCAACCTAAAACCAATGAATTATAAATGAAAAATAAGTCGTGTCGGTTAATAAGAATCAATCAATAAAATATTTCGAACGTCCGTCAGGCAGCATCGACCACTGTTGAGGCCTCTGACAAGAACGCCGTTTCCGCTCGGAAAGTCTAGGGTTCAGGACGGAGTCAGTGACAGAGAACCGTGAATCCGAAGATTGATGCGGTCAGTACGTTTGGAAGAGACAAGACTGGCTACAAAGCGACAACTCGCAAGACAAAGGACGAGAGGAGGAGGAGGAAGGCTTCTAGTGAGAATTACAGCAGGACGACACACCCACGCTCAAAATACATTAAGCCGACAGAAAGAAGTAGAAACAGTCGTCGTCCTCGCCATAAAATGTTCGGCCGCCCTGGGGTGGGGGTGGGGGGTTGTGTTCGCAGGAGACCCTCGTTCCCTACGACGGCGGAAGGTTTATTTTCTTCACTGGTGTGATCGAGCTGTTTAAACTTTTACAGCTGGAAGACGAAGAATGAGGCGGGAAAGTGACCGGGTAGTAGGTATGAATCCGACAGGAGGCGGGATCGAGCTACTTGAAGCCAGTCACTACATCGGCAGAGTATTTATATTCAAAGGATGAGGGAAATCACGAAAATTTATTGCAGGATGGGCGACAGCTGCCTGAAATCACTCGGTTATACGAGCACTAAGATTCTGTATGTGAGACATTTTGTGTAACAAAATTTGATGACGCATTCCAATGGCAACTTCACCCAGAATTCTGAATGGCTTCTCTCCTGCTCCCGTGTCCTTGGCAGGTCGACTAACGATTCATAGACGCCTTCCTTATTTTAAAATAAGGAACTATCCTATGGTCCTATCATACGGTGTAATCTTACCCTCGTAAATTAAGACAAATTGACGGATTACGGTGAAACCTGGCATGTACACAATGCCACTGGAATTTAAATTTAAAAATAATTCAATAAGTTGTTCATTGTGCCGCCTTTCGAACTTGTGAGCTACGAGAAAAGACGATTTGGGAGGCCTAGGCGTAGGTGGGAGCGTAATGTTAAAGTGAATATTAAAGAATAAGATGGGAAGTTGTGGGTTGGATTCGTCTGGCTCCGGGCAGCGGACGTGTCTCGAAAACTTCGCTCTGTTGTTTCAGTAACAGTTAAGGGTAATTAGAGTATAAATTGAATAGTTCCAAGTCCAGCGGCCATAAACACCCAATCACTAGTCCAAGAAATCTCAGTCTGACTTCATGGACAACGAAATACCACTGCGATAACCTGTCGAATGTGAAATTTACACTGCACCCAGCGGCACTAGACCCTGAGTCGTAACTGAGTCATACGGCTAACACTTAACCTGCCTTATCCTCGCAGAGAGAATCGATGTTTTCAAAGAAGCTCCCTCTCCAAATCAAAGAAAGGTACAGCCACGGACAGAGAGGTCGGACCATCGGCATCGGTGCAGATGTCACTGCTGGTACACGCGCGCTTTAAGATCCGCCACTGAACGGCAGAATTAATTTCTTAACAACAAAAACTTCTAGTCGTACTTGTCAAAGACGACTGGCAGAATGCCCGTCCGTATGAAACAATTCGCATCTCATTTACAAAATGTTGGTTATTTTTTTTTATTTTCCTATGAAAAATCCATCAATACAATACAACTTTGTTTCCACTCAGACAAAAAAAGTTTTAGGACGATAAACAGAAGCGCTGAAGACGTTTGATTACTTCTGCGACAAGCACGAAGTCTATCGAAGGCGTCGGACAAGAGTTGGACAGAAATTACGTAATTCACTCCGTCGTGAAAAGCTGGTGGTCGCTAAGCTTGTCAATAAATCGTCCCTCTCCTATGGAACTGGAAAGTTCATTACTCTTCGCGCGAACCCCCCTGTGAACAAATAAGGAAGGACTTGGCGAGCGGAATTATTCTCCTGTCCACGCACTTTGCATGCCTCGAAGGACAAACGAGAAAGGACGAGAACTACAAAGGAGAAAACGCATTGCGTCTAATATGGATGTGACGCGGGTGGCTTCTGGAAACGTCTCCTGCTTTTGTTCCTAATGTGTGTATTAGATTAAATTGCTGTTCAGGGTGGAGTACATTGGCCTCTAAACGACTCTCGCTCGGTCGCTTAGCAGAGGCTCTGTGTATCTTGCACTAGGGGTAACGAGCGTCGAAATTCGATTTAAACAAACAAACCTCGCACGATCCATGCCGAGAAGCTATTACCGCACTCCTTGAGAATATAAAATTGCAACTAGGAATTGAAAACTTTCCCGAAAATGCCACACGCAAGGGAAAGGAGGACAGCTTGCACGTTTGCTAGAACAGAAAAATTGTTTTTGTTATGTTTCTCCTATTCCAAAGAGTATTTTACTTTGCGTTCTTATTTTAATGACCGAGTACTTACTGCAGAATATGAGGATTTCACAGCTTTTTTGTCTAATTTGCTCTCCTTCTAATGTTAAGATTTAAACAATTCAAAATTATTACAAATTAAAATAAGCTATTCCTTGGAAGTCATGAAAATGTTATCTAGTTCAAACATTTCTGATTAAAGATGAAAAACCTTTCAAAATTTCACTTTTATTTCATCATAACCGGGTTTATTTATTTGAGGAGGATAATATTAAGATAGATCTTAGGGAGGTCGGCTGTAAGGATAGTAAATGGAAGGAGTTGGCTCAGGATCGAGTCCGATGGCGGGCTTTTGTGTCGTCGGTGTTGGACCTGCTGGTTCTGCTACCAGGGAGTTAGATGGAACACTGAAACCTTCTTTACACCTGCGCTCTGTAGTGACAGTAACCACGCTTAGTTACCTTGCAGAACAAATGACACGCCTTTCCGGACAACACGTGTTTGTGACGAGTTCCTGACTCGACAGTAAAGGATTAGAAACCTCTGACATAAGAACAGACGTTGATAAATTGGTGCCAAAAACGGTGGAAGGCTTCTCACTGATATTCTCACATTCTACACATTATCGCAAATTAAGTCATAAAAAATTATATTAATATTTTCTATTGCATTAATTCTGATAATTCTTGTCGCTGAATATGTGAACCTAACAATTTGTCTAAAGAAATATGACTCCCAGCTTCGCCGCTGATTTAGAGGAACACGATATAAATAATTCTAAACAATTGTATCAGGAAAGGAAAATTTATGGTCTGATGTTAGTTTCTATCCGAACTAAAATTCGCGGGATTAAAAAACCGGGGTTCTTCCGGGGGTGGGGGGGGCGAGAGACGCTTTCGTTAACAAATTAAGAACAGTTGTTCTGTGGTAATTAATAGTGTCAAGGTAAATGCATCATACAGCGGGCTGAGCAGAAATTATCACCGAAAAGAACTTTGAAACTAGAAGTGTTTTTTGTGCGATGGATGAACTTTGCCTTTGGGATGGCCAAAACCGTTACAACTGTCTCTTCCTTCCAATACGGATCATTTATTGAACAAAGGGAAAGAAATTCGATACGACTTTGAAGTTCCCGAACTAGTGAATATTCTGATTCTGGGCTCTGGGTTATGAGAAGCGGACGCACCTCGTGGCTATTTCATACACTTTCTCTGTGTTCCGTTAAGATATTTATTTTTCTCTCGATAAATTGTCACCGCCTTTAAAGACCAGAACAGCTGTTTCCTGCTATGTACGAGTAGAGCAAAAATCTGACCATTCCCCCGTCGAATTTGTCTTAATTCATAGAACAACGTGTTTTACTGTTAATGCTTCAAATATCTCCGAGTCGAATCCCGAATGGCGCAGTGAGTGAGTTTTATTGGGGCCTTTGTCAGTCCCTCCATAAAAATTCCGGGACAGCACGGCCTGCCTTCAAATATGCCACGACCACATCCTTTCAAATCCCTTGTCTGCCTATCGCTCATTGCATCATAATTTATTTCAGGCTTCATTAACACCTGAATTTAAGGAATGGTCCTTAAATAACCTATCAATAAATCAAAAAATCATTCATGAAGAGGGAGAGAATTTAAAATGACTACCGGAACTCGAATTTCAGCTTCAGATGCGTTAAACCGACATCCCACTACGCCAAATTTGCGTTTATTTCAGCCCGAAGTGAATTCCCAATCGATTTCCATTACGCATTAATACAAGCTCCAGTTATCCCTCGATGAATTAAGAGCATCCGAGGTTGTAATGATGTTTGAGGAATACCGAAAATACGTATTATACGCAATGTTCGTTAGGTGTTACATCGAAATGTTTCTGTGAGTGGGCAAGTACGAAAATCCCCGAGAAAATCAAGTCGGTGGGATTTATTTCCGGAGTCCGGCTGCGTCACGATCTTAAGACAAGGGAAATTACGAATACATTTTTCTCTGCGGATAAAAAAATATGGCCCGAGAAAGCCCGAAACGTTCTATTTCACATTGTATTGCTACAGCCTGCACCAGATCCAGACCTTGACCCGTGCTGACCTCTGTTCGCAAGTTATCCACTAGGAAATTCTCCTTCAGCTGTTTTCCCCATTAACTCTGTTCCCTCATTTTTCACGCACTTCGCTCCCGGCATCCAGACACCGTCTCCTCTCTGATACCACTTGTATTTCCAAGGCACCATCACCTCGGTTCTAGAACGCAAATTCCATTTTAATGTCGTCACGGGCGCCTTTAATTAATTTTTTTATCTCCAAATATAAGCTTCAAGACATCGTGGCGGATGACAGATGTATTTCTTCTCGCCATTCTCTTTTGTGTGCAAATGAACTCCGGTTAGTCTCTGCTGACGGAGACAAGCGAAGTACAGAACATCGGAGGCGATAAATACATCCACAGTTTTAATATCACTTCCTTTAGCCCTCGCGACTGCGCGTGACTTTTCACTTACCCCCACCCCCACCCCTTCAGATATCAGGCGATTTTATAACTCGCCCCAGTTTTTGGTCGTAAGAAATGGAAAACAGCGACGTCACTATGTTCAACGATTACGCGTGTCTTGCTTTGAGAAATTGGCATAAATGCCACGAGTTCTAAAGCGAGGAGCCTTGGACAATATTCGTGACTGGGAGCTTGGTGATGCTCATTTGTGACAGTGACAATCAAGAATTTTACGATGGATTGCGCATATAGATCGGACGGAAGAAACACGAAATGCGTACAGAAAACTTTGGAAATGCATTTCTTATTTCGAAGACCGAAACCTCTTTCAAATTTATCACGAGACTGGCAGGCTGCCGTAGATAATTTATTGAGAAATTCACGGGAATTTGTTAAAATGGCCAGACACTGACTTAAAATAGCGCACATATTACTTTATCGTGCACTGAAACTGAACTACAAAAACATACGTGGGAGGGTCGCAGATTAGGAACCACTGATTCCAGTCTCCATCTTGTGAATATTCGGCTCCATTCCGGGCTCGGAGGTTGGTTGCCCTGAATGGCTTCTGGGCAGATCTTGAAATCTTACATTCCAATCTTCACTACAGTTTCCTTCCATAATTCTTATTATTCCTCAAAATCATCTCACATTCAACGTTATATAACACACAGAGATCAGTAAACGTTGTAAGCAAGACAGGCTATAAAATATTAATCCACGTCTTTTTACAAAAGAGTCGAACATCCTTGCGTTATATAGCAGGACAATATCATGCTTAAATGAGGTAGCCTATTTGTCGAAGAGCTGATAGTTACTCAGCTGTCCTGAACATTCCCTTCTTGTACAGAGCCGAAATTTCACTATAATCAGCAGTCTCCTAACCTAACCTAGCAACAGAGTTAGACGTATCATGCAATCTACGCTTGTCGTACCTTTCTTTCGACTTCCCTATTAAAATTTTGTAAGCATTTCTGGTCTCTCTCGTGTGAGGAAGATTCCCCATTAGTCCACGAATTTAGTGACCCTCAGTACCCTTTTAAAAGTGACGAAGCTCTTCGCGTGGCAATGTTCATGTTCCAGGAACCAAATTTCCCGCTTTAAACAGAGAGATTCCTCCAGTCAGCCAGTCACAAAGCCTTGCTGCAGTCTTTCCTCAACGTAATCCCGCACAGCTCAGCTTATTTACTGTAAATGACACGCGTTTAATTTTGTCCTTTGTATTTGCCTTTAGTGCAGCTTTCGCAGAAGACATCTCATAACACACAGACGTAAAAGGATAACGCTTGTAATCCCTTCAGCCGCGTTCTCTGGAACTCGCGAAATGGAGGTGGGGGTCGCATTCTGGGCGGACAGCCCTGCAACGCAAATGCCCCCGTCAGCTGCCACTCGCTCGATTAACACCGGCCATATTGGCGAATAGCTGGTATTCATGCTAACTCATAAGCGCTGACCTGGCATATTTGTGGTACAATTTCCGTACTCCTGTCCCATGTCAACATTCAGTCATCTGAGCGTCGGTCCTTCAGCTGCACA
>NW_019060473.1:42638-67296 GCF_000696155.1 Zootermopsis nevadensis | reverse complement strand
TTAAACAAGCAAGTGACTGCCTAATTAAACTAAATACATGGAGCAAAGATCTTCGTGAAGAGAAACCGAGAGTCGCCCAGCTAGCGAAGAAATCCTCCTCAGCCTCTCATGGAACGGAATGTTCATTACAGTGTCGACATGAATCTGGCGCCGTTCCCTACATTAAACCAAGATACATCCCTCACCCCATTTTAATATTATCTTCCCATTTACACGTAGGCCTGAATAGTCGTCGTCGTCGGGCACCTCAGTCAGTATAGTGACCAGCTACGGACTGGCCGACCGCGGTTCGATCCCCGACGGGACAGAGGATTTTTCTTCTAGCCTCTGCGTCCAGACTGGCTGTAGGGACCTCTAAGCCTCCTGCACAATGGGTACCGGAGGTCATTTCCCCGGGGGCGAAGTACGTAAATCCTCAGTTAGTGCAGCTCACAGCGGAAGTATTAACCATTCGGTCGTGACTCTCGGCTAAATGGGTAAGTAACACTTCATGTCGTGAATGAAATGCTTCACGTCGCTTCAGACGATGAAGAATCGACCGCATACCACAAATCCGAAAGAAACATAAGATGAAATTTCGTCAACCAAGCATAAGGACGAAAGTGGACGAGCGAAAATATTGAAATTACGAAGAGGATAAGAACAGATATCACCACAGTTCTTTGCTTAGCCATCACAACTAATTCTGTCTGGTTTTCCGCGTTGTGTTCGCTGTTATAAGCCGTTTAGAAAAGCAAACAACGATAGGCACTGGTAACCTGATTACTTCTCCGCGCCTGAGCAAACATTCAGACGAAGGGGTGGGGCTTCAGCAAGGAAGGCAGAGGTAACTGAGATGTCCAGAACGACGAGCAGGGCACGCATATAATCTCATCCTCACCCCCACCCCGGAGTTCCCATTAATCTCGAGACCTTGCTCCCTCGCCTTGCCAGCGCGAAATTCCCTGCACCTAATCAGACCGGCCGGTAATAAAGGGAGCTGCCACGCTGTCACGTTCTCGTGACCCCCAGGAAGAGCTGCAGCCACGCACGACACCGCAACCGAGAAGTTAACTGCAAACCACAAATCCGAAAGAAACACAAGATGAAATTTCGTCAACCAAGCATAAGAACGAAAGTGGACGAGTGTCAGTGAAAGTCGGAATTAACCCAGAAGCATCTGATTTACGTTGAGTTGAATAGCCTCCGTGCTTCAAACTTCCTTGATAAATGGGACCCCCACTTTTATGCAACGAAAGCCACAATCTTGTTGGTAAAAGCCTATCATTAAACGTGAATCCGCTCCTCACCATCGTACGACATTTCTCCAGGATCCATTTCAACATTTTCGCCTATTCCCTCCAATCTAGGTCACGGTCTCTCAACTGGTACGTCCCCCTTCACGATCTCCGAATTGCATTAATGTGCTTCGAATAGCAGATGTAACACGTTCTGTAAGCACGCAATTTCATCTCTTTATCTTATTAAGCCGCGAAATTCTCAGATAACGGATTGTATTTCTGTAGTAGGTACAGAATACGCCAATCGACAAATCTTGCAACTGATTCCACTGTTCTGTACTCAGAGCCTGTGTACCAGTTTCATAGTCGACCTCAGCTAGTGTTGGGGTCTTACGAGAACGGCAATGAAGGCGATAAACTTCATTATTATATGCAATCGATTGTAGTATCACAAGAAAGATTCTGCAAATGTGATTAGTTAGTTAATTACAATTAAATGAGTTCACTCAGAAACAAAGAAGCATCTGTACCTTAGGGACGAAACACTTGCAAGAAGAATTCATGAAGAGCAGAGCACTCCCGGGTTATTGATTTCAAACTGCTCTCTGCTAGTGGTTACTGGGGTAGAACTTCTGAAATGATTGGCGCCAATTTGACCTCTGGCCAGAATAAAAGTGGGACGTGGCAAATGTCTATTGATTGTCCACGCTCAGGCCAGTTCAGTGCCCTCGGGAACACCACACGCTTGTCACTTCAACTTCTTCGAGGAAAACTTATTACTCCAGATTTTTTCCATCTCTCTACACTTATGTTTATTTTGATCTCGTGCTGGAAACGAAAACTTATCAAAACGAATGAAATTTATTTTAAGTAATCTCCTGCTTGAGGCTGAAACAACCAAGAACTTGGTTAACAGGTGTAACAAATGAAGTCTGATATAAGCCGGACCACGTCCTTTTATCATCTGAAAATTAGATTGTCTGACGTAAAACAGGATTACTTCAAAGGAAATGTCTCCTTCCCCCCCGAGTTCCAGACATGCCTAACTGAATGGAACGGAGCACATCTTGAAAAATTGATATTCTCACGGCTCTCCAAATACTTCCTTGCAGTTTATGGGACCAGGTTCATTGCCTTGCTCAACAGCAGTCCTTATCCCGTGTCATATAAACATATTGCACACCCTCGTATCACATTCCTTTAAGATGCATTCAACATTATCCTCCTAACTATGACCGGATTTCCTCAACGGTTTCTGCATGCATAACTCACGTCTCTTACGCGTGCTACGTGTCCCGTCAATCTCACTCTTATTTAGGTTAGCTTAGTCGTTCCTGAAATTCGTATAGACGCAGTTCGCATTTCTCTCAAATGTTGTGTTCAAAAATGAAGAGAGGTCTTGAACAGAAATGTTTGATGTACGACGTATTTGTACGGTGTTCTTCGTGGAGAAAATTGCCGTGTACAGGGACGATATAACAAAATTACGTTCTACGGGATCAGGTCTGCAGAACGCACAACTCACATTGGTACAGTTTTCTTAAGGGCCAACCTTACAGAACCACAGTTACATACACAGGATTTTGCCTCCAGATTGCCAAGTGAGATTACGATATTCTAGGTGGTTTCAGAAATCCAAATTCAAAAGACTCTTCGACCTTAAATTACTTAACGTGTGTATGGACACGCTGAAAAAAATAAGTGTAATGCAGAATTCGCTCCCTTTCGAACAACTTCAAGCAAATATCAAACACGAAATTTCGTATTTTCCCATAGAAATATATTCTCACTACGTGAGGCATGTTTAGAGGCAAAGAATCGTCACTTCGAGACCCTTATATTAAATTAGGGAAGTTAAACCATTAGACAGCAGAATAGCGGGCTGCTGTGTGAGAAGGCTTTTGTGTCAACTGTGGGATTCAGCATAACCATTAAATGTTTCCGCGTTTCGATGTGGTGTCTCGCTACTGTCTTCTTTGTCCAAACAGGAAATTAGCAGCTACATCTGGAGCCAGTTGAAGCTCGGCTTTCAGTAAGTAACTCACGTTCACTGTCAATACAAACGCAGGGCCAGAAACAATGCACTTCGCCGCCTTCAAGGGCTTTAAGGACCAAAGGATTCGACCTAAATGTTTACACTCCCATTAAATGTAAGCCGCCGAGCACAAAGTTACAATTTAAATTTCAAACGTCCTACGTTAAAGACGGGCGGTTTCCGTGTCGTCCTCAAACTCTGATACATGTTTCAATATTTCAAGCGTACTTCAGGCTCCTGATTTTCTTGAAGCTGTTCACAGGAAAACCACTTCATGAAGTTATGATGCCTATATTTGTCACACTGCTTCAGTAGCAATGGCAAGGCTATAAAGATTGAAATCAGTAATTATAAAATGTAATTACTCACTTATAAATGTAATTTAATTGAATAAAAATTTACTTGGATATTATCCATCGTCTAGTAATAAAACGTAAAACGACGTTTCGGAGATGGGGATTAGCTCTATCTAGTGGGCCCAACTGAGTAGGAACCTGAAGACGGAAATAGAACCCCATCTCCGAAACGTCGTTTTACGTTTTATTACTAGACGATGGATAATATCCAAGTAAATTTTTATTCAATTGACTCTTCACCATCGTCAAGAAGTTTTAGATTTGATATATAAATGTAATGGAGCGAGGTCCGGGCTGTAGGGTGGATGATTAAACACCTCCCAGCTGAACTTCTGCAGGAGACTTGCTGTCCGTCGAGTCGTGTGCGGCCTAGCGTTATCACTGACCGCACTTCACAGTCGGCGGGAGCTGGGATAAGAACCTCCATCTTCAACAGCTGCAATGATGCTACTGTGAGAACGCGGGAAGTACCGTTTGTGCATGCGCCATGCTACGTCATTGCTCTATCACGTACGCACAGTCGCTTCGCGCAATATAAGGTTTGCTAGCTGTGGGACGAGTGGGAAACTTACTTTTGGGACGCGCCTCGTACAAATACAATCTTTCTGTTCTCCTATTGTCTTCCTAGTCACCTTCTTCCAACTCATTCTCCCGCATCATTCTTGATACTTCTTGCATACTAATGCACAGAATTTAGAGGTCCTATTTTCGTAAAGCCCCCCCACACAAAACTTTACTCACGATTTTCTGTATAGCCCTAAAGCGAAGGGGGAGAAACGATTTATCATGGAAGACATTTTGAAAAATAAGCTGAAACTTCATAACTACGAACTGGACATAAAGCGTTGTTAACGGTAAATACAGCACTTACGTAATAACAATTTAACAGTAGAAGTCGTAAGTAATCTCTGGCAATCGATCATTGTTTGTAGTGAAATGCTGCTTACTGGTAGGAATTGTGTTTAAATACCCCAGAACAATTAGAACAGAGGATCGGAGAAATAAAGTACCTACGGAGGAGGAAGGAGACTCCGAGGACCTTCCTGTGTCCTGTTTTCTGTACACTGCACCAATTCTTACAGAAATTTTGGCACATTTATATCATCGCTAAATGGTTTTGCAATTCTAATTTCATTTCTTAATTCCTCCCAAACTTTTCCCTCGCAGCTTCAGATCATCCATGAGGAGCAAATGGCTCGTGTTCCTTCCGGTCCCACGAAATCGGCATTCACATTTGGACCACATTAACTCATGAATTAAGCGAATAAGCGCTGTGCGACAGACAGTCGCCCTGAAATATTGCTCTATTTATCTTTATGCGCCCTGATTGCATCAATTCCTCGTTTGCTTTCGACTGTATTTTTTCTGAATTTCTCCATAAACAACTTGCAGAATTTGGGCAGTGCGTAGTTCACCCATATGTTACATACATTATAATTAAATTCAGTTACATAATTTACACCCTCGGGACTCCATTTCTACAGAGAGTTTGCACACAGTCGCGTGTGAAATTTCTGCGCTGGGGCGGACTGCCCTTTTCATTCAATCAGAAATTCAACCATACGTGAGTATAGTCTATTAGCTTGCTCACACTCTTCTATTACACCAAGTTCTGATACGTCTGATGTTTTGAATGAAAGAATCTTAAAATAAAATGTAGAATTTGAAATATATTTTTAAATACAGTCATATACGCAAATCTGTGTCCCATTTCGTATATAAATATTTCTGACTTGATTGAAGGCAAGACTAATAATAATACTTTGAGTAACTAAAATTTTCTTCCGTCGTCCTAACGCAGTCTATGACTCGGATATCCGCAGCTAAAATACGACTGTGAAGGGAGAACGTAGACGTATCTACATAAAATCACGTACGTAATGTTATCTTATATTAAATTTATAAAATCGGTCTCAGTGGGAGTCTTTGAGGTTATATTTGGAAAATTTAAAATAGCTTGTATTTTAATTGAATATCTGCAGAATTCGAGTAGAATGGAGTGAATGTGTATATCGCATGGCTGATACGTGATTTACTTCCAGTGAGCTGCTTAATTTACACAGGACTTGTGTCTGTTAAAAACAGAGTAGTATTGTCTGCTTTTATTTTATTTATTTAGTTTTCTGTCTGAGGACAGGTCCATATGACCAGGATCCTTCCATCCTTTTCTCGGGCTGGGACCTGTTCATATACGTTCTTGGCAGATGATCCAGAAGTGGTTTGCCATTGCCTTCTTCTGTGTGTGAATGGAGTAATTGTTGGGATGCCACGGAGGAAAACTCCGTGTTGCCTAGACCACGGCCTTGCCCAACAGAAGTTATAAATTCGGGCACCGCCGGGAATCGAACCCGAGACCCCAGGACTACAAGGCCAGCGATCTAACCGCTAGACCACCGTGGCGGTGTTCCCCTTAGCATTATTGAACTATTATTGGGGTTATTTAATAATACCGCATTTTGGCGCGACCTGACATCTAAATAGCGCAAATTCTCTACTCCGGGCAGTGCGTAGTCCACCCATATGTTACACACATTTTAATTAAATTCAGTTACATAACTTACACCCTCGGGACTCCATTTGCACACAGTCGCGTGTGAAATTGCTGCACTGGGGCGGACTGCCCTTTTCATTCAATCAGAAATTCAACCATACGTGAGTATAGTCTATTAGCTTTGCTCACACTCTTATATTACACCAAGTTCTGATACGTCTGATGTTTTGAATGAAAGGATCTTAAAATAAAATATAGAATTTGAAATATATTTTTAAATACAGTCATATATGCAAATCTGTGTCCCATTTCGTATATAAATATTTCTGACTTGATTGAAGGCAAGACTAATAATAATACTTTGAGTAACTAAAATTTTCTTCCGTCGTCCTAACGCAGTCTATGACTCGGATATCCGCAGCTAAAATACGACTGTGAAGGGAGAACGTAGACGTATCTACATAAAATCACGTACGTAATGTTATCTTATATTAAATTTATAAAATCGGTCTCAGTGGGAGTCTTTGAGGTTATATTTGGAAAATTTAAAATAGCTAGTATTTGTACTAGTGAAAATTATACATTGGAAATTTATAATTAAGCTTCAATAATTGTTCTGTGTATTAAGCATCTGAAAAATTTTGGCGTCGTGATTTATTCCTAGAACTTATTTCCCTCAAAATCTATTCAGAGCATTTCAGTTTTGCCTTGTCTGTATTTATTTTGACCCAGGGCTCAGTTTAATTTAGAAGGTGGCTGAAATCGACTCACAATCGTGTTGAGTGACTTAATTTGGGATAAGGGATGTCGAATCTTCTGGTTACGGGATTACAAATGAAGATGTAGCCTGTAACATTTTAATCATCTGCTGTTATTCTTGCGTTGGTTGCAGATAAAACACAATGGCCTATTTACAGAAGGCAGCTCAGACAGTAGATCGATTTAGAGTAAACGTTTGAGCTGAATGTCAGAATTACCTCATTTCTGTCTTCTGCCGAGGAACTACATTTTGCATCAAGAACAAAGGACAATTGAGATCTGATGGAGCGCAATGCGACTAAGCAGACTGGCATCAAGATAAAGCAGGCCACGTTCAATCAGCGCGACCCATGAACGCCTGTTATTTGGTGAAGTGATGTGATTCGATTACTGGAAGGAAATCTTTCAGATCCTATTGATATATCCACTACTTCGGAAGGAAACTGGAGTCAATGCTCAAGTTCCTCCTTTATCTTCGATGTCTTCCACTGCTCTGCATGAAGTTCCAGCGAGAACCCATCAGGCAAGATATTGGGAAAGAGCGCACGAATCGAGCAGAGGACGAGGCTTGGTGAGAGGGTTCATTTTGAATATTCAGCTAAGAGCGATTTGGTCCTTCTCTTTGTGATCCGAATCTTCCGGTAGAGATTTCTGAATTCAAAGAGAACGAAGCCCTCCTTATCTTACGAGTGACAAGGCTCTATTTTATCCATTTTCTTCTGCTCTTGTCAATACGCATTGAAGTCTGCACACTGCTCGCTGGCTGATGGCGTCCCTGAACACCTTTCATGGTTTCCCCAAAACATTTTCCACATCTCGACTGGTATCCCATCGACGCCAGTGGCTTTCCCATTTTTCATTTTTGATATACTTTGCCTAATTTCTTCTGCCGTAAAGTCCCTATCCAGTTCCTCTATGTATTGGGAGCCCAGCAATTGCGTTGGGTAAACCAATCGTCCTTCAGCTGCCCTAGCGAACAGATCATGGAAGTGGTTCACCCACGCAGTTGGATTTACCTCATTCCTAAAAACTTTTTTCGCATGGGAGACATAAGAAATGCGTGTAAAATATGAGTTGAAAACCTAAAAGTAAGACATAACTTGGGAGATCTAAGCCATGATGGAAGGATATTAAAAAAAAGGATCTTGAAGAACAGGGCGTTTTTTGATACAGACGTTTATCTCAAGAAACGAGACCTTTTAAACAATATATTTAAATTCTGAATTTTGTACAAAGCGGGAAAGTTATTAACCAGATGAAAGACTATCAGTTTATGAAGAAGGGCTCCCATCTTATTCTTTTTGGTTTCATAACTCAGTGTTAATAAGGTTAGGTTCCAGAGCCAAATTACCAAGCTCTGAATTCCACACTTTCATTTGTTTTGTTGCTTGCTAGTTCCTTCCCGTCTTAGATCCAAATATTTTCGAGATCAGGCTATTTCGAAACATCTTGAATCCGTGCTTTCATCAGCTTTACCTGCACGAAACAAACTCCGTGGAGCTGAGTCCTTCTCGAAATCCGAATGGTCGCTCAGCTAGCCAGGAAATTCTTCCAATTGTTTTTGAACTACGAACGTTTACTTATTACCGTGTTCACAAGAGCCAGCCACCGGCTCCTGTTTTGAGTCAGATGAATCTAGCCGACATCCTCACACCATATTTACTGAGACCGATCTTAATATTTCAAATTTTTACCTTTCGGTTCTGAATTTGGATACATTTCGGCAGCCGTCAATAGAGCACAGCGACCGGCGCGATGCAACGGACACAGACAGCGCCGATCTGTCGCTTCAGCGTTATTAAAATGAAAAAAAAAAAATCTTGCTCCACGTAGTCGGAAATTATGACTCGATTAAACGCATCATGTTTCGAGAGGCCTCTGCAATATTCTGGCAGTGTTCGTAGGCCGGATGAACTGACGCAGAAACTGTTTCTACGCTAAAACCTAAGCGCACGCCTATCTTCACTCGCGGTCTCAAAAGCCTTATTTAACGTGCATTCCGTCATCGGAATTACAAACACTTTGAAATCCCTCCATAATGACATCAAAGAACCACTTACATTACAACAGACGTAAGAGCAGGAGAGGCGAGGTACAGGAAGCGATCTTCAGCACTAAATTCAGGTAATGTGGCCTTATTTGGACGTCACCAGATGGCCAATGGCCACAGTTTAATTTCATGTCTTAACCGGTATGTTGTGAAATACATGCAATGAGACTCTCTGTGCAATCTAAATGACACTGTTAAATGGTCTAATAAATAAAGTTAAAGGGGCCCGGGAGGGGGGGATACCAATGGCAGCTTCAGAGCCCTTGCGAACCACAAGCCTGAGTGCGCAGAAGTTACCACTAAGTTTCAAATGTCGTGGGTGCAGGGAACATAAGTTCTTGTAACACGTGTAAAATAAATATGGCGCCAGTCTGTCCACCCCCAACTCACCCTGGGGCAGTTACTTTGGCCCTACAATGCGCATGACAGACTTCAAAATATACCCACGCCTCTTTGAGTGACAATCTTTTAAGGTCAATTGTACCGACACATTTGCTTAATAACCTCAAACACGTCTTATTTTAAGATAGATCCGCAGTGAAACATGTTTAAGAGATATATAATGCCAAAGGGTATTTCAAAACGAAACATTTTTTTTTAAGATTTGTTATTTTGAAATTATCGAAGATATTTTATTTTTGTAAATAGAACTCTACAGAATTTGTGTGCGAGGATTAAAATGAAATTCGAGAAGAGCTCAATTTGCCTATCATTTTCATTCCGATAAACCTCTAGTAAGACGTCTCCTTTTAAAGCACTATTTTGTGAACTAGAAATTGGGAAGCACTTTCAAAAGTGCTGTTAAAATAATGTCTTGTACTTTTGTTGCCAAGTCTTGACAAAGAAGTTTTAATAAACACCTCCCACACCCAAAAAGATTTAGAGACCCTATTCAACTGATGAGCATAAAATCGAATCCACCGGATTGCGATTTGTGTAAACCCAAGCCAAGAATTTAATCCCTGTTTCTTGAGCCAAATTGGAGATAAAACACGCGAACCGACACGTCCTGTTCATTGTCTTGAGCACTTCTTGTGAATAACACGTGTCTGCTGATGCAAATGATTTTGAAATATAAAAACCACAAATTCTCACGTGCTTTCCAATTATAACAGAAGGAAGGCACACAGACATAAAACCCATTATCAACGTACAGTAGCGCGTAATAAAAATTACCAAATCAACAATTCACCTCATAAAATATTCAACATTCACAATGTCTGGTTCAGATACACAAACCTCTCAGTCAACAAAACCACATCGTTGACACCTCAAAATTGTGAATGTGTCACCTCTAATAATGGTCCGGGAGGGCCGGAACTCGTTTGGCTAGATGAACACACGCCTAAAAGAGCAGGTAAAAGTTGCTGATTTGGTAATTGTTGCTGTTATCACTGACAGATCGCGCCTCGAAATCCTGCGGCAAAAACTGGAAACATTCTTTTAAAGTGTCCACTTTGCAATTCAAAGCTTCTTGTCTCTGAAATGTAAGGATTAATTAGCGCACGCAAACAGAAATCAACACGTGTACATGAATCGCGTAAAAACTGGAGGGATTTACTAATTTTGCGACGCTGTATCATGTGCAGAGATGTGGTGTTCAGTCAGACATATGAACATGTAGAAACAGCGGCCTCTTCAGGAGGATTCGTGCCAGAACGGACTGACGAAAGGCGAGAAGTACAGCCGGCCATTGCTCGGATATTCCCATTCGATGTCTTGGTTTGAACAGTAAATGAATTTGTTTTCTTTTACCCGCGAACTAGTGACGTACTCGAAACGCACAGTTTCGTCCCGGCTACTGTAGAGTCCACGTTAAGCGCTTGAATTGGTTCCCATCTGGTACGAAGCCCCCACAGCGCACAGATGCGCGTATTTAACGTGTTTCAACTTAACCGCAGTTATTAACACGAGCAGAAATATTACGTTCGGTTTGAAAACCATATTTGGTGAGTAAACAATAATACATCTGCCATATTTCATAGCTCTTTGTGGGGGGTAGGGGGTAGGAAGGGTAATTATTAAACACGAATTGCATGGGGTAGGCTGAAACACCACAACGCACCCCAATTATGTCGGATTAGCCACGTCACGTGTTTTAAACTCGCATACAGCGTATTGTAGCAAGCGATAGGAGCGTTTAAACATGTTTCCCCAGTTAATCCGTCGTTTGCTTATAAGATACAACTCCCTGAATTATTTGATTGTACAGCCCTCGTTAAAATAGTTTACTTGAAACGAACATACGTCAGAGAAGAGTTAGCTGATACACGGGCGGTCTTTTTGAAGTACAAGACAAACAGCCAGGAAATACATACAAGCCCACGATGTGGATCATCAGCTTTACTGCAAATTCCATTTCTCCCCTCTCCCGTAGTCAGAGATGAGGCAGCGGGGGCTAAATCTGCCTCGCCGTCTTCCAGCACGCGAACAGTAAAATGGATTCTTCTTAATTGGTTCCTTGTCACCGTGGTTGAGGCGACGCATTTACAGAAACAAACGCATCGTAATCCAGCAAAGTGCTTCAGTCTAAAGCGGGGATCCTCAACCTGCGGTCCGCGGGCAGGATTCGGTCCACAGCACCTCTCCACGTGGCCTCTCCAAAGTACAATACAAGGCACAATGTAATGTACTGCGTTTTACAGAGGGCGCAGGTCACGACAGAATGTCTTCAGGAAAGAATCCGATGAGCGTTCCTATGCACTGTGGACAAGTTAACGTGTTACTCACTTGTTGGTGTATGTCGCTGTGAGCTCGACAAATCAAATTTTGAGTTTCGAAACATTAGGACAAATTTTATACAGCTATCAAATAATTTTCACAGATTATCTTTCATTATGAATACTTAAACATTTTATCACTCAGTCCAATACAGGTCTCAGGTTATTCATAGAACTGACATTCAGATAACTACTAATCTGTTCCAACCTTCAACTCCTTGACAATTGTGGACGTGAGGTTATTTTAAACCTGTCAGAAAAATTGACACTTCCCAAAATCAGTACAGAACTTTCTAAACAGGAAAAGTAATTTTTAACTCTGCTGGAATCAGGTGTTATATAAAAATATGGCCGTGTCATGGCCTGCGGCATGTCTGTACAGGTCAGAGTATGGCACATCACTCAGTGTAACGTCAGAAAAATTACATGCTTTCCACGTATTAAAAACAAAACAAACCGACGTCCCGTCTAAGAATCACGGATGTGCATTTACTTGATATGACGCGAATTGGAATTTGAAAAGCGAACACAGATTGTAATATTAGGTTTTGTTTCGGTTACGTTGAGATAATTGTATGATCCGTCTGTAGTAGCAAATATTTCACTATGGCCCACCTCCCGTTCAGGCTGGACCAGCCGAAAACATAAAGGACAGCCATTGTCGCAAATGACGTGTCATGTTGCGATTTCACTGGCATGATGGAATAATGTAATGAAATTCCGTTTTTGGGAAACATCTATCATATTTAGCCCCAGTTATACTAAAATAATTTAACCCGAAATTTGATAGTCCTTGCCAAAATCTGTCCCAACCAATATCAAGCGGCATGACCCAGACGTAACAAACTGGCGAAAGATGCAGATTCACGCAGAATGAAATTCGCAGGAGGAAGTGGACCGTCAGAACAACGAAGCTTCACCGACGCAAACGCGTGTCTTAAACACCACGCATTACAGCAGAATGAAGAAGCTTTATGCGTCTTCTGGGTTGTAGCCAAGTGCAGTCTGGTAGGCGTTTACCAGCTTTTCGAAGGTCCATCATCGGGGCTACAACCCGGAAGACAGTCGTCTTTAAACAGCTTATTACAAGCGCGTAGTTGCCTTTGTTAGCTTCGTGATTTAAACCTTACGCGCTAAACTGGCGAACACCTGACACCTACGACGTAAGGCATCAGGGGAGGCGGGAGGAATTTGTACTTGTGATTACCGAAAATCTCTGTTAGCCTCACGAAGGATTCAATCTGATGAAAAATGTGGATCCATATATGCCACAGCACGTGTGTCCGTTCGAAGTTCCGTGTAGTCGAAATACGATAAGCCGAAGTCTGTAAACCACGTCACTTTCCGGAAATCCATTCCGGACTGCCGGATCATCCAGTCGCGTGATAAATGAAAACATTCCATCAAATTTCTGACAGCAGGGGATTCAACTCATGACAGACAAATGACTGTGTTGGAGCGTGTGTCCACTTTGTATCTACAGTATCCACTGTCCCGGCTATCTATCGTGTTCCTTTGGTCTGCGCGGCACTGCTTGTATACGGAGGGGGCAAACTCAGTTACCACTAACAGGAAAATATTAATCGTCGATTGTCATGATATCTATTTTATGGAGAAAAATAAGCTTTTCTACTCTTTGAGAATGACTGCCACTTCCTCCGTGTGACCAGGAAAGTTCTCCCTGTGATTGTGTTAACGAAGCGACAAATAACATCTCACTGTTCGTGACTGCTCGGATTACCACACCCAAGGCGAAAGAAAACTGACCCACAGTGCGGCAGAATGGATTTGAGCCAAATTTCCAACGCAGATGAAACTCAGCCGGCTCCATGACAACGAGGATTCTGCAGGTTTCTGTCTCTGAAGTAGCAGGGTTAGTGAGTATATACATAACGAGTAATCACGTTTCTAAGAAACGGGACGTCATGAAAGCAGCAAACGTTGTCAAGGCGTTCGCTCTGGCGTATCTTTAGGTTAAAACGCTTCTAGTAGCCGCATACGAATATTTTGAACACGAAAAGAAGACGGGTCACACACAGACGAAACCAATTTAAGGTCCTAAGCTGCATCTAAAAACAATACTTCCTTATCAATCACTGTAGTTTTTAATATAATTTTCAATGTTTATATATCACACTCACACTGTTATCTTCAGTGAGCGGATTTTATCCTGTTGATGTTAACAGGCGTTCGACCAGTAAAGAAATTCTCCGTCTATTAAGGAACCAGAATGTTCATTACCGTACTCACAAGAGCCCGAAGTCTGTCCCTATCCTGACCCAGATGAATCCAGACAACACCCTCACCTTACTACTTTAGGATCCATTTTAGTATTATCCTTCCATATATACCTACGTCACTGAGTTCATCCGACTAAAATTCTGATCTGTCCAAAGCGTGCGTTATCAAATGTTTCGGTCTGTTGTCCAGCATGAATTAAGTAGCTTATTAAAACTGCGAATAACTACAAACCTCATCACGTGTCTCCCGCCACCGCCCGCATAAAAGGAACGTCAGGCATTGCTAGTCACGTGGGGTTGAACGCGCCCAAAAGTAAAACCATCGGACGTCAGGCTGCCTGATCTCATCACAGACACGTGTTCATCTGCGGCTTGCAACCTAACCTAACGATAGACACACCTAATGCAGAGGGACAGACGCTCGGAAACGCAATTAACACTAGAAGCTGCAACACAAATCGATGTCGACGTGTTCCTCGTCTACAACACGAAGCAGAAAACGTTTAGCCTCAGGACGAACAGCAGGGTCGCCGTGCTAATGATGACAACTCGCCGTGCGCTAGCAGAGGCTGGCTTAGACGCTCAAACACTCACTCACTCACTGACCTACCGTCCATCCCACCCCCACCCCCGCCCCCAGCGTTTGCTATAAAAGGGGATTACTAGTATTCTCAATGTAAACACTTCGTGCTGAAATACTGTGTTCGAAGATGCCACATTTTAAAGTTAATAGACTATTTAAAACGCCACCTTTAAAAAAAAGAAACACACACTTTACGTATTCGAGGGGCATCTCGTGCCTCGCCACAGAAGAAGTAAGTATTCGGTCACCTGCAAAGAAGATGTTGATTATGGAGCAGTCGCCAACCATTTTAATTCCATTATGGATACCAACGTTCCGTTTCCCCATTCTCCTGGAACGTGCAAGTCAATTACGAAGAGGGACCAGGATATGTCCCTCTGGAAGGCCTGAATTTATATTTACTTCTATCTTGGTCAGTTATTGAAAGGTATTTGTGTTCCTGCAGGGCATTTTGACGGCATTTACGAAGTCTATTGTGTTAGTGAGCTGTCTAAAAATTGTCATAGTTGGTTCTCGTCGACTCTGTCATATCTGAAACGCGTGCTCAATCCCTCTCTCCTTCACACCGAAAGCTTTATCGATATTTCGAGATGTGTCATCCGTTCTGTGCCAATGTCCCTTCGTGCCCGATTGTGAAAGCGTGCCGAAGGAAAAGCAAAGATAACTCGTATTTCGACTCGCGTAATTAGTTTTAATTTACAAAAAAAAAGGGAGTAATTAAAATGTATGTAATTCTGCAAATTTATTCATAGGCGCGAATGTTTCCAGAATCAATATCCTGGCTGGTGTCGTCGCTACGATGCGCCAAATTCTTCTTTGCTTTTCTAACCCCCGGTTCGGGCTTTAAATTTGTAATTTCCGCCCTTTTAACCTTTCTCTCTTGTCTGATTCTAACATCTCACTGCCGTATTTTATCACTCGCCTAAACGACAGAGGCCTACATGCGCGTATATGAAAAACATATTAACTATCATACGGCCTGAAACAACGGGGTTCTAGTTCAGGTAAATTATAATTTTTTCTTTGTCTCGAATTTCAGGTCGGCTCCGAGGCCCACCCAGCATCTTTTAAGTACACTTCGGGGGTTCCTTTTTCAGGTCGGCTCCGAGGCCCACCCAGAATCTTTTAAGTACACTTTGGGGGTTCCTCCATCGGAAGTTAAGCGACCTAGTGCCTACGTTAAGAATGCATGGAGCGATTCCTACACACCCCATACGCCCACGTGACGTGGTGCTCATTTAAACTCTGAGGACAACTGGCAGGCATACAGTATCCGACTCATATCTTAAATTACACATGACTGACTTGAATCAACTGGTGTCACCTTCACACTGCGTTGTCCGCTGTCATCACAACTCGAAATGAAGAATTCAAATACAATTTCTAACCATCTACTTGAAAGCTAACAAGTGCATCACACGATAAAATCATGCGCTGTATAAGATACGATGTTCTCACAGCGGAAAAGAGCCCTACGTTTGTCCTCCGTGTTCTAATTCCTCGTGAGCTAACCCCAGTGTATTAGCTCATTATAAAGGCCCCACAGAGCAGGCGCGCCTCCCCCACTAAATCTGAAGTCGAGGACAGATCCAATACTCGAAACGTCGTGTGTTTTATAATATCAGACGATGAAAAAAATTCCCAAACATCAATAATTTCATTACACCGTCGTCACAACCCTTCAGAATCAAAATGATTGTTTATTATGAGATTTGCAGGACTGGGTTCTCCCGATGACCAGTGTCGTAACTTCGCTTTACAAACAACAGAACAGCTGTTTGTCCTATAAAAATGTGACGGCCTAAATCAGCCAAGGAAACACCGAAAAGCTTGTAATTAGATTAGGCGTACTAACCGAGATTTGTTCGACATAGTTAAGTCTTAAATGAAAGTCTGAGGCTGCAAGAAGGAGAACTGTCCACTGTGCGCCCAGTGTGCAGTCAAATAGCTACTTAGTTGATTGCGAGCTGAGATTCTCACGGCAACGAAATGCTTACAGGACAGGACAGCGTCAAAATCCAAACGACGAGGGACACACTTTAAAGCAACACAGTTAATTTAAAAGAACTATAAGATTAAACAGCTGAAGGTCTTGACCGAATGGTTTGCAGTCATATGCCTCCTACTCGAGAGATCCGACATCAAATCTCCGTCCGCAAAATGCACAAGCCTACCTCGAGTGGCTTTTCGTGGCGTTCCTCATTCCCTCCAGGCCAATGCTGGGATAGTATTTTTAATTAGGCCAGTAACGCTTCCTTCCCTATTTCCTCCATTCCATCATATATAAACCATCACATAATTCCGCACTACACGGTCGATAAATACGCCACAAATTCAACAACAAAAAAATCAACAAGTGAGACAGACCTAGCCTATTGCATAGATCATTGATAATTAAAGGCCGGGAAGCAGAATTTTCACTTAAATGTCATTCCTGTTCTGTTTACGACACTCCATTCTGTTTCCTGAAACACAATTTCTTCGTGCGTCGCGTAGAAAGCTGCAGACGTTTGCAGAAGCAGGGGCCGCGGTCCCATTTCGTAATTGACTTAGAGGGACCCCAGCATATCCGTCGCTTAATTTCTATTCACGTTTACTCTAACTCAATAACAAACTACCCAACTGCTTTATGAACACGGGCTACGTCTGATTCCAGTTCCGCCGATTTTCGCTGTGGCAAAGGAAACCACAGCGAAACAGCTGCAATCTCATAAGCCGCACCGCCGGTCCCGACCGGAACTGTTCGTGGTTTTCCTCAGCCCCTTCATTTTTTTTTACTGGGCTAGTACCTCGTGATAAGGCTCCACCACTTCATTCTCCTTCCTACATCCTATGACATCAAAAATTCATAACATCTACAATTAACACAGCGTTGTCATGTATCGGACAACCTCTCTCCTTGCACAGACAAGAATCGACACCGACTGATTTTCCTTTTAAACGAAAAGTCCGAAAATTCCTAAAGGCCTTAAGACTCCTAGACGGAGGATTTCAGAAGTCACAAACGGGAAATTCTGATTTAAGGATTTCCCTCCTTCACGTAAAACTAAGGCAGTCATTCGTAAGTCCAGGAAAGAAAGAACTTGGTACTTACGTGCTTCTACCGCTCTCGCTCTCAGAGATGTTACCTAAAAGATAATTATGTCAGAGGGCAATTGGATGCATAAATTAATAAAAACTGCGGACAAAAACAGACTAAAATGAGGGACGCACTCAAAATTTAGGGTGCTATAAGTATCCGAACTAGATTCCAAGAACTAGGCCGGAGTCGACTGACCTCGTGTGACAACGTAACACATCAATTCGCTTCTTGTATCAACAAAACTTCTGTTTTCCTCCAAAACTAGAATCGTGTTAGTCTAGTTTAGAAATAACGCCAGGGTACAGGGAACTGCTCGTATCACGGGGCAGGGAGAGAAGCGACTGAACTCCTGATCCACAGCGGTTTGCTGTCTGGATTCCGCACACGCCAGAGTTCCACAAACTTGCACGGTATACTGGTACCTTGGGATTAATCGCAAAGTTATTCATAGTATTCAATACCTCCTTGTCGACCGTCTCCTGAACTTTTCAGCAACTTTATCGACTCACCCTCCGGTTCAACCTCCCCGCCCAATCTCCTAATGTTTCACTTGTAAGAAGTTGAACATCGTGCACTGGTGCCAGTAAGTTTACTGCAAGTCTGAAAGTAACTGGCGTTAGTGCCTTTGTTCGAGGGTTGCCTGGATCAAGGGGGAAAAGGAACTGTGTGTGTGTGCCCGGTAGTCTAAACGCGAGGGAGAGCCTAATTTATTCCCGTGTTACATTGCGTATTTTATCTGTAACGGGCATGCGCAGTTGCAGCCTCCGGCATCCGAATGTTATGGGCAGAGTAACCAAGCCTAACTGGACCAAAGCATTTCTCTGGGGGGAAAAATCCATGTTCCCTGAAAATAAATAAAAAAGCAACCAGAGACCACTGGAAAGGCTTAGCTTTCGGCTACATGGTCGAGAGGACGCGAGGCAGGGCCTTAATGGTAACCAAGCCTAACTGGACCAAAGCATTTCTCTGGGGGAAAAAATCCATGTTCCCTGAAAATAAATAAAAAAAAAACAACCAGAGACCACTGGAAAGGCTTAGCTTTCGGCTACATGGTCGAGAGGACGCGATGGAACTGCTAGAAAGGAAATCTCATTGGTAATTGCTTTATTTCGTCGACAGCGGACAAAAATTTAAGGTAGCTTATAATGACTCCACATCTGCGTGCAAAAGTGTAACAGCCACACAAAACATTGTCCATTAATTGGGCCGACCTTTTGACGTTGGAGTTTATATATACCCCTGGTGCCAGCCTTAATTAGACTCTTGGAAATATAAGTACACGGCACACGGACAGCTTAATGCAAGGAAACATTGGTTTTTATACATAAGATGGATATATTGGCCGTAGGGTGAGGTACATATGTTTCGGCAGGTTTCTTCCCACAATGCATTTCGAGTAATTTAAAAACCCGTTAAAGAAAACTGAAACTTTCGTTACGACTAAAAGCGACAGTTAAGAGATTCTGAGGCTTGGAATGATCTAGATATATTTTACAATTTATGAATCGCAAATTAACAACAACATTATTAACACCTACAGTTGTTTGACTGAAATTGGGAAAGTTTCCAAACAAAATTACGGCTGATTGTTTGAAAGAACGTGCTGCAAGGACGCACGCACCGGAAATGCGATTGTCGTTCAGCGCAACAAAGAGCCGGGAGGCGTGGCTTCACGTGTTATTGTTACAAAGAAAATACTTCACGCGTAACGAAAGACCAGTGTTAATTCCATCACGAGCGGTCGACACCTCTTACCTGCTGCAGCTTTGAATGATTTCTACATTTAAAATAAAATAAATGACTGTTCTGATCTTAGATTCGTCAAAAGACATTTGAGTAAAGCCTCTGTTAACGGGCAGATGACCTCAAGGAGGACAACGGAAGCTAAGAATTCATTTGGTTGACGTGGAACACAAAATCTTTTGTCATCATTGTCACCGAAACGAAATTCTTGTGAGCTGCAAACACACGCGTCTTTCCGCGTCACAATCCATTTGTCCTCGCGTTGGTGACGTTTTGTGCTGGCCGTCTTTGTGGTGACTAAATTACGAACCCGGTCTAGTTCGTCCTAGTTTTGAGAACCCATTTACCTCAATGTGGCTTGCACTTAAACTGTAAACACTTTCCATCACGTTAAGTAGCGTTTCAGGCTTTAAATTAGGGTCCATTCGTCGCTCTGTACTCCAGAGGCAGTTCCGCCCACCTTCGATCCTCACGAGTTACCTCGGCCAGAATTGCGTTAGTTGTTGATACAAATTCTAATTCACTAAACATCTTATAGTAAAGGACCCCACATTTCAATATCACCGCTCGCAAGCTGTCTGCAACTATTCAAATAATTACAGCCACCCTCCACATGTGGAAACCTTCCCTTCATCCTTAACGTGCTTTTGTGACAAGGGATCTACGTCACAATACCAGGCAGTTAGAACCTGCCTCCATATGTAAGAGATTCCTGTATCCTAACACATTTCAGAACAGTTTGATCTGACAAATATAGATTAATTTAAAGGGATTGATCTGTAACCACTGACAAAGCAAACTACTCCGTACCTGCATTAAAGCGGCTTACTGCTTACATTTTGTGGTCCTTCTGCACGAGTAATTTTCACTTTGGCCAGCTTATGAATCCGTAACGAAGAAAATCATTATGAAATATCAGTCCGTTTCAGAACAAGCGAGGAACAAGTTGACGTGTGGCCTATTTGGTTGTTACTGCGATAACGAGCAACTTTCAAACAGCTCTACTATTTTAATATTTCGAAAAAAAACACTTATTTCTTCTGTTTCAGACGTTAATGACAGTGGTTACTGCAGAACTTTGGTGATAGACTACCTTAAGGGCTTAGTTTTGAATTAACAGCTGTATGCAACGGACTTAATTCAGGTAGTGCCAAAAGAAAATCTTCGCATAACGACAAAGCGCCCTACGACTAAAAGCAAGTAATAACCGTTTCCGAGTACTGAATAATGCCTCAAAGGAAAAGACTCACGCCTAAAATGCTGACCAACAACTCACCTATTATATGAGAACAGAATGTTCATTACCGTAGTCACAAAATCTCGGTATCGCCTTCAACCCTATCTCCATAATTAGAATTTTAGACGAGATGCATACATTTTATAACGCTTTAAAGGAACAAGATCAGATTTCGTATGCTGATTATATTATACTTGGCATTTTACAGTGCAATTTTCAAATTCTTTGGAAAATTCTACGCTGATTGTATTAAAAAACAATACATCAAAAGGACACCAAGTTCCGATCAACATGTAGACAAGTTGTGATCCAAAACAGGCATAAAAATCCTGGTACATCATTTTAAAATAAATTTAAATCCAAATGAATGACAGATTCTCGCGATAGCACGTAACAGCCACGTTCTATTCTAAATGTCGTCGAATAAGCAACGCTGTTTTACGCCGCTCCACGTTCGTCTCATTCATTCGCGGTCTGTTTGCTCAGGTACAACACTGGCAGCTTCGGTGACGTGGAGCACTTTTTAAAAACAAATATTGACAGAAAGCGGAGAATTTTTTTAAAAAAATAGCCACTTGTTCAGCAAAACCTCCATGCACGTCTGCCCCAACTACGTAGCCTTCCCTCTACCTACACATTTGTGCGATATAAATGAGTAGAATGTTCGCCACTAAGTTGAAAACGGGACAGCCCTGGAGCATTATCGGACAATCGTATTTTATTTATAAAGGTAGCAGGTACGTCGTGGCATTTAGGACCACTGTTCTCCTTGTCAGATCACAGGCAGCGTAGGTCGATACCGCCCTGAGCCTAGATGCTACATTCGTCCTTGTCCTCAGTCATTCCTATCCAATAGTTGCTTCCTCAGAGCACAGCATCCGCTAATTTCATCGGCTCCACGAATGTTTCCTAGTTTCATCGCTTTATAAACAAGACGCTGTTAAAATACAATCACAGTCACAGATTGTCAGACCGCTCTCTTACCAAGTTGGCTCCGGACATTTTCCGCGGGCGTATGGTAATTACGTAACTTTTACGTGTTTATCGCAGGATGCCGACATTCAAGGGGAAGGAAAGCGACAGGGGCTCCTGGACTGTCGAAAACTTGGCGGTGTCTCTGCTGGCGGCTAAAACTGCAGGTCGATTGGATTTTCTTCAAGACTGGATTTCGAAAACAGGGAGAGGCCGCGAAATTCAGGTGCCACCAATTCTCCTGCACTGGAATCTTTCCAATAAACCAAGATTTTATTTTTTTGTGGCCTTGATTCCGGTTCCGTTGATGACGCGAGGAGAGCAGAGACAACAGGAGGAACAGGATTCTCGAACATGGCAATTCGCAGGCAGTGGAAAATAGTGGCGGCCATGTTGGAAAGATATTCAGAAAGATTTTGCCCGTAAAAGATGCAATAAATAAACCAGGCTCCAAAGCCGTAAAGGAAAGCTGAAGGAAGTAAGATTCTCACGGCGGAGAGGACCATCAAGAAAGAAATGAAGAAGAATTTAAAATGTAGAAAGCAGGTTCATTTGACACAACTTAGAACGTACGATTTGCCAGCTATAACGACAACAAATCAGCATCATGCGTTTTATTGGACAATGTTTCGAAGAAGATCGAATTTATTGTCAGAAATTGGCTCATCAGAGACGGACGGACGTCGGAAAAGGGGTTTCGCACCATCTATGTGAATTATGCTAAAAGAAATAAAGTCATCAAAATGACTCGTACAAAATTGACAGCAGTGTTGAATTTCGAAAAACATGGACTGCCCGATGCTACCCGAACTTGAAGACGCTTGCATTAACCGTGCCCGTTAGTACTTTTTCCTGACACCATTTTCCATAAGAGGGCTCGAGGCAGAGGCCAGATATGGCGAGCCACATTCTTCACAGTCAGATCTCCCGTGATGATAACACTGGCTGATGCCCAGTTTTAATTAAACACAACACAGAGTTTAACCTCAGTAATGAGGTGGATATGTCAGAGAAGATGTGTGGGTTTGTATGAATTGTGGTTATCTTGGCGGTGAGTCTGAAGATGGCTGCCTTCTGGGCTTTAGCGCCGTGTAGTCTCGTAGAATTTTACCAAAATTTCAGATGCTCTAAATTTCCCCAGGCGACAACGAATTCGTTCCCACACGCAGCTGACATCTGCTGCTAACCCAAGGTTTGCAATCTGCGATTTTTTTGTGTAATATTGGCGGATCCTACAATTTCAGCTCGGTTCAAGATATTTTTTTGTAAGTTCTATAATGTTCGGACGTAATGGAGTGCCACAAAAATTATTGTGAGGTCTGTACGACTAGTCGGAATGAAGTTAATTTTGCTTTAGTAAGTAGTTCAATCGTTCCTCGCATTTCGGAGCCTCCGTTGAAACGTAATTAGGTCAATTACGTTTCTCATTCGCAACCGTGTTTTGGCTAACCTTAAAAATAATTACTACTAGAAATTAAATCGGAATTGAATTATGCCTTTTTGGGGCATACTTTTGTCTGCGGGGAAAACGCAATTCCGCAATTTCATTTGATTCAGCTTCCTATATTAGTAAAATGCTTAACGATAACGATTTCGCTTGTTTAACCCTTTGAAGCCGAAGATCGTCTGAATATTATTTATGAATTCAGTCCGTACCGCGAAGAAAACACTACACCTCACCATTACGAAAATCAGCTGGTTAACCCTTTGAAGCCGAAGCTCGTCTTCATAATATTTACGAATCCAGACCGTACCGCGAAGAAAACACTTCACCTCACCATTAGAAGTCGAATCAGGCGGTACCACATAAGATTTAACAAAAGAACATCCCGGTCAAAGCCTTAAGTCACATTCCTGCGGTCCCATCGGAGAACTAGTACCACAATGAAACGTTTGACACCGAACGTCGCTGTGGAGTGGTTAGCACTCCTGCTTCATATATGTTTAAATATCTGCCCTAAGACACGATTTTCGTTGTTTTCTTCAGTTCCCTCAGAAAAATGCCGGGATAGTACCACGACAAAATCTTTCCAATGCAGTTTGAGATAATGAAAGCGTCCATAAATACTAGCAATAAGTTTCCTGACAAATTAACATTTCATATTTAATAATTACATAATTACAAAATCATTTAATTGATAAATAATTTATACCTTCAAAGCCTATATCAAATCCTTCGTATTTATAATAGGCTGAGTATTTAGTTGTCCTAATGCAGGACCGTACAGCAAATGATTACAATTACGTACAAAGTAAGCCATCTACTGGGTCCCGCCCCATTATCCTTGAATCTGTTACTTTGAAATTAACAAAACACGTACAACTGATTACTGAATACAGATTTACTAAATAAACCGTAAATTTTCTTAATTGCCGTGAATTCTCCCACCGGGTCTTAGGCATGCATTCAGCGTTCCTCGGCTTTACGAAAACATAATTTTGTGGTTCTGTGCCCCCCCCCCCACTGCAACAGCGCCTCAGTCCTGACATGAATCACTTTGAAGAAATTCCGAGGATAATGTCAGAACAGTGACGCTCAATTCTTCCATTTTTCAAGCAGTTATGTTTCGTTTCATACACAGTTCGATCGTCTCTCCTCTTTCATTCCCAAAATTAATTTAAGAATGTTTAATTTGAAAATTTGTTTTCCCGTTACAAGTCGCTGCTCACCTAACACGTAATAATAAATCCCCTGCAGCAAACACAAATAGAGAAAAAACGCCTGTCCACGTAAATGATCAAGTGGTTAACGCTGTTTAAGTAAATAATCCCCGTTTACACCGAGGATCATATCAAACCCATCAATTTAAAATGTGTTACGGCACATGGACTTTAAAGGGTTAGTGACGCAGGCAAAAGTGATGTTTTCTCTTTTTTATTCCCAGCATTCGATTTTTATAACTCTGAAAGACGTAACTGCATTAACACTCGTCTGTTAGAGGTACAGGGTCCTTCTGTATGAGTCACAGGTCTGTAGACCGAACTGAGTTGCTATCTGGGACAGCATCTGGAGGATTTCATCTTCCACCAACATCGTACGTCTTGGAATGAGGAAACGCTTACACATAGCAGTTGAATAGTGTAAAATTTATGACAACTGTGTAGTTCTGGGAGAATTAAGTTAACTTCATGTAAGATTTTAGGTTTTCACAGCGGTGAGTATGAAGATT
>NW_019060473.1:11270-21375 GCF_000696155.1 Zootermopsis nevadensis | reverse complement strand
TAACCAGCTGATTTTCGTAATGGTGAGGTGTAGTGTTTTCTTCGCGGTACGGACTGAATTCATAAATAATATTCAGACGATCTTCGTCTTCAAAGGGTTAACCAGCTGATTTTCGTAATGGTGAGGTGTAGTGTTTTCTTCGCGGTACGGACTGAATTCATAAATAATATTCAGACGATCTTCGTCTTCAAAGGGTTAACCAGCTGATTTTCGTAATGGTGAGGTGTAGTGTTTTCTTCGCGGTACGGACTGAATTCATAAATAATATTCAGACGAGCTTTATAAATGGAATAAATATAGTAAGAGCCACTTACAGACGAGTGCGTCTTTGTGAACACTAACGGAGGCATAAGACACAGCACGAAGTCTCAAAAGAAGGAAACGAGGAGGACTGGTTAGCATCCCTGATCCGTATTCGGGACGCTCCGGCTTTAAATCTCGACTCAAGGCCGGCAATCATAAAAAAGTTTAAGCACGGAGAGGCACTCGGTTAATCATATTTCCTTTCTAGTTCATTATTCATTAATAAACGTAACATTAGAAGATCTTAGCTACTAACAGCGTCATTTAATAAACCACAAATAGATAAACTGCTCACATAACCGACAAACCAGTCAAATTCGTTTATTTTATTTTATGGAATTTTCAATGTTCATCGCCGTGCTAACAACAATAACGAGCCACATAAATCCGGTCCACCCACACAATCGCGTTCTATTTATTTAAGACGAACCCCCCCCCTTCTCAATCAACGCTAAAGACCGCCGAGTGGTCACTAGCTTTCAGGTTTCCTGAAGAAAATTTTGCAAGCATTTGTCACTTCCTCGTTCACGCGTGTCTTGTCCCTAGGCTCGAATACTTGAAATTACGACTGAGGCGACTGGATTTTGCTGGCTCGGGACAAGGACTGGCGAGGGCTTTGGTCAATTCGGTGATGAACATTCCGGTTCCCTAAGCCACGTAGTTAATTAATTATTTTAGAGTTTTCCGTTCTGCCTGACAGAGATCAAGTGTCACTCCGACACAAACTAGAAATTAATAAATAAGCTACGAATGTTTCACGACGACCTAATGCAATTAAGTATTTTCGGGAGATCCGTTATGTCGGTATGATTACTGACATTGAGGAGACTTCGCCAGGTCTGACGCCAAGGACACACGTGAGCTAATGTAACAGGAGCTCTAGTTGTGTGACGTCACGATATGTCGCGTCCACACGACGACGACGAACACCAGGTAAGTTCCTTGCATAAGAGTCGAAGATTAACTGGAACCATTATGGAAGGCGAGCGAGCGATTGACTAGCGGCGCGAATGCACCGGAATTCTGTAGTTTCAGCGTGACTTGGGTCAAAATGTAAAACTGTCTACGTAGCACAGCGAATTTTCACCCCGAAGGCGCACGAGCTGTAATTAGTTTCACCGAAAGAAACTGGGTCTTACGAGCAGAATGTGCGAAAATGTAAACAGAAGGAAAGAAAGAAAGACAATGAACAGAGACGGGAAAAGTGGAAAGGTGATGATGGGAGGATTTCTGTCCGGGCATTTGGCTGGAGGAACTGAGTAAGATCACGTTTTAATGGGCTCACACACTCGACTTTGGCGATTCACAGGCAGGGAAGGCTTCAACGTCGATTATGTCCGATTAATTCGTATGAGAAAGACACGGAGAGTAGCAATCGATACGGGGAAATAATCGATCTATGCCCCCTAATCCCAGAGGATGTAATTGCACATAGCATCAAACATTTTGTAGTCCTTACCGCAAACAGTGTCCGAAGCTACCTGCAATTACTTGATGGGGTCCAAGACTCAACTTCAGAGGCACCGCGTCGACGTTTCGGGACACCGCAGTTTGGTGGCACGGTAGAGGCCTCGGTCTCTCCTTCTGGGTGTGACAGTACACACGGAAGCTGTAGAAACAGCAGACGTTTAGGTGAGGAATCTGCTGCCTCCCTCTTCAGGGATTCTTCTGGGTACAGCACAATTTCGAAATGATAGATTACCGACATTCCGGGGGATTCATTTATCTCTATTTCTGTGACCGAAGGTTTGAGATTAATACCGTTTCGAAAAACTTCATGTCTCGAACGTCAAAATTGCAGACTACAGAAATTTTCAATCCTGAAGAAGGAGGCAGCAACTTCCACCGAGACGCCAGCAAACCCTATAAACTACCATTTAGACACAGTGTTCCTGGAATACTATAAGGAAATATTTGATATTTCTCGCACCATTTAGTGATGATATTACAATATTCCTTCCTGGGAGTTGCTAATGAAGGGTTATCACAGCAAAGTAGGTAGCCTAAAACAGCATACTCTCCCACGTCTTCGCTGTAGACTGCGTTGTCATGATGTGCTGTTTGATTACGCACAAGAACCGTCCCCTGGTAGTCGACAACTCGTGATAATGAGAACGTACCTGAGCGGTAACCGCGAAGATTGTCGTTAGGCCGATCAATCGGCTTGCGTCTTCGGCACGTCTTGAATTACTTATCTTGTGGACGCAGGAATAACGAGAGTTTCAAAACAGAGCCAAAATCAGTTGCTTATGGAATGAGTACGACGTCACAGGAAATGAGAAAAACAATAGTTAATTTGACCTTCAATTAAATGGCCGTCGGAATCCTTCATAGACGCTACAAAAACTGAGATGAAATGAAAGATGCTCTTCGCAGCATCCGGGGCAGGGCTTAAACCAATAGAAAGCTCCATCACGTGATATGCAAAGTGGGCGGGCAGCGACTCATTCCGCATGCAAACCTTACGGTCGGCTCAGAAGGTGGAGACTCGAGTTTAGAGATCGATATTTCACGGAGCACAGATCCCCCCCCCGGTCACACCTGATCTGAGATCGGCCGGTGCTAAAGCCCACTGCACTCCCACCTATGTTGACGCGAGCTCATGAAGCCTTCGTGCAAGATGCGTCTCGAAAAGACAATAGTTGCTCATCTTGTCACAGAATTGCCGTCTTTCATGAAACAAGGACGTTCATTACCACGTCCACAAAAGCCTTCATCCATTCCCGAACCTGCTGACTCCAGTTACCCGGTGTTATTCAATTATCAACCTTAATATTAGACTGACCGTCCGACAACGCCAACTCGAATGTGGTCGTGCCCTCGTCCCTGTCACCGACATCGACGTTTCTGCAACCTGGTCGCCGATACAAACAACATGGCGTCGGAGTATCCCCTTTTCGACCCACGCACATGTAATTTGCATTAGCAAACCTGTGGTCCGCAAGACTAGCCGATTTCCAGCAATGTTACCGCGAGAGAGTTCGAGGAACTCAAACATTTTCTAGTGCCTGTCCTGATATTCGCTCGGCCGGCCAAGAAATTCCCCCACGAGGGTCGATACAGAGTTTGCTCCAGCTCGAAACTACGCGCTGTCCTGAGGAAGAAGGATTCAGCTAATCGCTGTGGGGGTGAAGGGGGCTTGTTAGTAAAAATCTGCAGATACAATTCTTGTACTTTTTTTTTAAAGTAAAATTTACGAATTCATTATTCAAAATTTCGTATGAACTGCTATTTGTCTGTATAAATGAAACTGTGACAAAGACGTACCAATTACTATTTCTCCCACAAAACCTTTTAATTTAAGGGAAGCCATGCTACATTGCATCAGTGAACAGAAGAAATAGTTCAGGTCTTTACTAAGTTATAAAGGTCTAGCGGTTAGAACGCTGGCCTTGTAATCCTGATGTCTCGGGTTCGAATTTCCGGCGGGGCCCGAATTTTTAACTTGTGTTGGGCAAGGCCGTGGCCTAGGCAACACGGAGTTTTCCTCATTGGCATCCCAACAATTACTCCATTCACACACAGAAGAAGGCAATGGCAAATCACTTCTGGATCATCTGCCAAGAACGTATATGAACAGGTCCCAGTCCGAGAAGAGAAAAGGATGGAAGGATCCTGTTCATATGGACCTGTCGTCAGACAGAACACTAAATAATAATAATTAAAAAAGTATCCACACTGTACGAATGAACAATCACGCAGAGGAAGTGAATTTCTGACTGGACCCGACTCACAAAAGCCACGCCATTTCTCGCCCTGATGTGAATCTGCTCTCGTTTACAGAATTGCCTCCCATCGCGTGAGTGATTTTTCAACAGAAATATATCGACCTGCCCACTTTCTCCTGTACCATATTTCGTTTTTAAAGATTCGCTGTATCAAAGGTCAGAAACCTAAGAGGTCATCGTGGGTTCGAATTCCAGGGATATATAGCAATATGTACTGATTGACTCCCTGACGTCACTGAATGTTGATTATGCTTGGCAGAAACTGGCTACCGATTTCTGGTGATGGCAGCTGTTAAGACAGGCGAATTCCCTTCACAAAGACTGCATTTCTTGTAAAATTGAGGCCAATAGTGGAAAATAAAAGTTTACGAGGAACAGAAATCTATGAGAGTTGCATTGAAGTTAAAATGTCAGAAAATTATCGTGGCCCATGTTCACAGTTCTGCCAACCTTCCAAAGAACGACGATAATAATAGGCAGTGTGGCTACATTTCATAACTCGTCTGTAAATCAATTAATCGCACAGAATACAACACGGAGCTTCGTTCAAAATCATCTTGAATATGAACAACGCCACGCCAAGAATTAAAATATTGTGGCGATGGCCGCGAGGGTAGAAATTTCTGTCATCGTCCAATCACAGCAGAATTAGTATCTTAAATGCTATTAATTACAGTGGAATCTCTTTCAAGACTTTGCACTAGGCGATAAGTACCGAAGGGCTCAGATAACATCTGGCGACGATTATGCAGGTTTGATGAGCACAAATGATAATTATGGTGGAGACACTGAATTAGTAGCATCCGAGAAAGAATGATAACTAACTGACTAACTAGATGGCTTACCGAACCCGAAGGTTCATCACCGAATTAACCAAAGCCCTCCACCGATCCCTGTCCTGGGCCAACAAAATCCAGTGTCCTTCAACTCCTATCTCCCATAGATGCCGCCTGAGATTATCCTCCCATCTACGTCTAGGGCTCCCCAGCTGTCTCTTCCCCTCAGGTTTCCCAAATAGTGGACCCAACCAACCAGATGGCTTACGGAACTCGAAGGTTCATCACCGAATTAACCAAAGCCCTCCACCGATCCCTGTCCTGGGCCAACAAAATCCAGTGTCCTTCAACTCCTATCTCCCATAGATGCCGCCTGAGATTATCCTCCCATCTACGTCTAGGGCTCCCCAGCTGTCTCTTCCCCTCAGGTTTCCCAAATAGTGGACCCAACCAACCAGATGGCTTACGGAACTCGAAGGTTCATCACCGAATTAACCAAAGCCCTCCACCGATCCCTGTCCTGGGCCAACAAAATCCAGTGTCCTTCAACTCCTATCTCCCATAGATGCCGCCTGAGATTATCCTCCCATCTACGTCTAGGGCTCCCCAGCTGTCTCTTCCCCTCAGGTTTCCCAAATAGTGGACCCAACCAACCAGATGGCTTACGGAACTCGAAGGTTCATCACCGAATTAACCAAAGCCCTCCACCGATCCCTGTCCTGGGCCAACAAAATCCAGTGTCCTTCAACTCCTATCTCCCATAGATGCCGCCTGAGATTATCCTCCCATCTACGTCTAGGGCTCCCCAGCTGTCTCTTCCCCTCAGGTTTCCCAAATAGTGGACCCAACCAACCAGATGGCTTACGGAACTCGAAGGTTCATCACCGAATTAACCAAAGCCCTCCACCGATCCCTGTCCTGGGCCAACAAAATCCAGTGTCCTTCAACTCCTATCTCCCATAGATGCCGCCTGAGATTATCCTCCCATCTACGTCTAGGGCTCCCCAGCGGTCTCTTCCCCTCAGGCTTCCCAACCACTACCCGGTGCACACCTCTTGAGAAAGAATGATTAAAAGGAAGAATGTATTTGTACAGATTCCTCGATATAAGCAGATTAAATTCTACGAATGTTCGCTAACATCCAGCTCGGAATATCATCTCTTCCCGTCTGATCCCTAAGACATTAGGCCTAGTGATGTCTAGGCTCAACGGAATTTTGGCCTAGTGGCTTCATCAAAAGACGCCATTATCCTATCCTGACGAAGCAGAATCCAGTATTTTTGATTTCATTCGCTCTCCTGTCTTCTGCGTTGTGTTGTACAGTACTCGCATTCTTATTCTTGAGGAGGCCTAGTCCAGTAGGCCTGCAAGCCTTACGTACCTCGTCGCTTGATTCTGTGTCCCTTTTCTTAATAGTTACGTCTGCTGCAAACCTTTTAGAATTCCTCGGGATATTCTAACCGAAAATTTTTGTGCAATTCTTACTTCCTCATGCGAGCTATTTAGACGACCCTAACAAGAGGCTACTTGGTGAGAAGGACAGACTACGAACAGAAACAGTTTTGCCAACGTCTACTTACGAAAGAAAACCCCAATGAGGAAGTGTACAGGCCTGTTAGGTGGGTACCGCCGCTTCGTAGGAACGTACTGCCTCCATCTACAGAATTTCTCAAAATATTCGGCGAACAATATAAATTATAAACTACCCCATTCTGTGCTATATTCTCAGGAACAATAAAAGATCTTCTCGCATTAGGCACAGGCTGTAAGGCCTGTGATCAGAGATTAATAAGATGCTTTCGTTGATGAATCTTCAAGGCATTTCCGCAACACTGTTCTGGAGACAGAACGTCCGGGAGGGGGGGCACACACACGCCCACTCATCACTGACAATTTCCAGATTTTATGAACTGAGAGTTAAAAGTATATTTCCAGTTCCGTCTTCTACAACAAAATTCGTCTGTGAGTCGAAAGGGGTAAGGGAGTGGGAGTATTTCTGTCAATGAGAAAAGGAACAAGGATTGTATCGTTACGCTTTAATGATCACTCCAAACGCCATGTTTTATTCAGTGTCGTATCAAAACATAAATATTAATTCTCGAAAGTTTTGCACACAAAAAAACCTAACCGTATTTAAAATTAATCTGATTGTGGAAAAGACATAACGAGAGGATTCTGTCTACGATGGATAATTCACGCTGTGACCTGAATGTAATTCATTTGCGCGTTTTTAAAATCCCCATTGTCTGACGACATGTCCATATGAACAGGATCCTTCCATCCTTTTCTCGGACTGGGACCTGTTCATATACGTTCTTGGCAGATGATCCAGAAGTGGTTTGCCATTGCCTTCTTCTGTGTGTGAATGGGATGCCACGGAGGAAAACTCCTGTTTATTACATATTTAAGCAGCGTTAACCAGCTGATCTACCTAATGGTGAAGTGTCGTGTTTTCTTCGCGGTACGGACTGATTTCCTAAATATTATTTATTTCAGCTGAAACGCATTCTAGATGCTTTAAGCTTGTGACTCTAAATGACTGTCGTTATACATCAGCGCGTCCGTTCTTTCAGTAGCTCACTTCTTGGCCAGCTGAGCAACTGACAGTTCTTCTAAACGGATCTGCTGCGTTTTACGGTAGACATGACCTTACTCGGTGGACGCTACGGGCTAGAAACAGCGAAGAAGAGCCCACGGCCTTCTGCTAGAGCAGGGGACATCACAAGTGGCGTACGCCCTCCTCCCCAGCCCTGAAGGTTTCTGCCCCTCATTTCAATCTGACTGATGGATCACCTAAGGACTTTCACTCTGCTAAAATATTGATCAGAGCGAGGAGACAATGATCGGCAGAACACATTAAGCGGTCTGCACCATCCATCAACCTGGCTCCATAGTTATTTCTGATAAGCTGCTAGTTGTTCAGATAATTACGAATCATATGCAAACGGAGGCTTCATTGCTGTGTTCGAAACGTCCATCTACTGGACTCTATCCTTAGCCGGATTCATCCAGTCCACGTCCTCATGCAGATTTCTTAAGATACATTTTAATATTATCCTCCTACCTACGCTCTACTAATCTCTTCCCTTCATAATAATACTATTCTTGTTACTTTTTGGAACCGTGTAGACTCTTCGATGGATGAAAACATTTCGGAGGAACATACTGTCTCCATCGTCAGGGCTCAAATTACACACTGCAGTGTACAGATTCAGAAATTAAAACTGCAGTCCAGTGAGTGGTTCTGGACGGACCTCCATATTAGGCATTCACTGCTGATTGTAGTGAGATTTTGGGAGATGAAACACGCGTGCGGCCTTCACATCTGCACGTGCCTTTGTGTTTTGGTTTCGCTTTGCGCCTCGGAACGTCGTAAAATATAAGACAGCAAGTCCGCACGTTGTCTCAGAAGCAGTCTGTGTTCTCTATGGCGAAACAAACACATTTAAATTCTCATGACCTAAGTTACGGCAGTGAATTCTGTCGATATTTTCAGTTCCAAACGCGGCCAAGCTCAACACAACATGGCGGCACGTCTGAGAACTTTTCCATTGGCTGTTGGTGGCGTCTCTTCAGGCCTGACATCTTTCATAACCACAGAAACAGTACAATCCGTTCACAAGTAAACATTTCGTAATCTTTATCTGCAGTTCTAATATTCTACGTCCGCGTTCGCGAACTGAAAATCTAGAAGTAATATAACACCACAATTCTTCGCTGTGCTTACATTTCCCAAGATGTTGTATAATTCTATATTGAATCTTGGGTAGAAATTACAAGACTACACTCTGTTTCCCCGCTGGTTGTACCACACATTCCATAACCAGACTCACGCATAGGGAAGAACTACATCCCCTGCAATATAGGCATCCCTTTCTTACCACCCCTAAACAATGTACGTGACTGTAATGATCAATGGCGCCCGACGACTAAACCGCCTATATATATCACACCAGTCTTCCCTCCGCCACATACAAACAGACGTGACGGAATTTGTTAATTTTGGAAACCAGAAACGAAACAAGTTTAAATATTGCAGAGCCGAGTGAGAATTGCACATGTCAAGAGCGTTGCATCGTTGCTTGTCCCTTTGAAGCGAGAACTCGTCCGAATCGTATTTAAGAATTCGGTCCGTACCGCGAAGAAAACACTTCACTTCACCATTACAAATATCAACTGGTTAACGCTGTTTAAAGATTGACAGTGGGACCGGTTCCGGAGAATCTGACGTAAATAAGTCTTTGTATTTGAGTTATATTTAGGCAATAAATACAATGAAAGGAAGTTTATATATTGGCTTTATTCTAAATACTCCCTTTATACACGCTTTACAATTGAGTATCTCTATGCAGAGATACTCAATTGTAAAGCGTGAGCGCAGACGCAGAAGTAGCGTGAGGTGCGATGCGCCTTTGTTCGTTTAAACAAATGTTTGTAGAATCTAAACCGTTCGTGATATGTAAAATCTGAAAACAGATTTGGAAATCTCAAGACGTAATACGTATTTCGTACGCAATATGTCCAGATCCATCTCTTACGGTTTCGAGAGGCGGGCGCTTAACGCGCCAGATACATCGAAAATTGTACACGTTGGTTCATTAAATTTACAATAAATGTATAAACAATTATAATTACAACAAAATACATTACATATTCTTAAAGGTCTTCATTTACTGATCATTTTACATATAAATTACATTACCCTTACTCTTACCATTCCTGAGGAATTAACGTTTAAATGTGTCTCGGCGCTGGATCTTACGCTGATTTGCCGAGTGACCCTTCCGTATAGACGAATTTACGTCATTAAAGTACACGTTCCTTCTCAACATGGCAACGCTGGAGACAGATGGCCCCAAGCAAAGTGGCGAAGCGACCTCCCTCTTCCGGTCAGCTGACTTCGTGATTCATGTGCGCAGAGTTTACCTTAACACGTGTTGCAACGTGGTATAAATCAGATGGAAGATTCCGAACTGCGGGTGTTCTCCGATTTTAAATGCCTTTAAAATTTTAAGGAATAATTTTATAAACACTGTCCTTCGTCAGATGCCTTTGATTTCGAAATATCTGTCGTCTCTTTGTGTGATAGTTTCCTCTGACAACAGGTTTTAAGAGTATTTAAGGTAGACGCATTCTCGTAACCTCATCGGATGTTCCTCGTTCCCAGGGTAACAGCTCCGATCGGGCGCCCACTATCGTGAACAGTGAACAAGGCAGAGCGTACGTACACTGAGTAGCAACCATAATGGGACTTAATGTGGGGAAATTACCGTCAGTTGTACTCCTCTCCACACTTAA
>NW_019060471.1:183884-203183 GCF_000696155.1 Zootermopsis nevadensis | reverse complement strand
GTCACGATGTGTTCCTTGATGGTGTCGGTTGGGAGGGCGGAGATGAGTGGATTCGTTCGCAGTTCAGAGTTTATCTACTGTGTCTCCTTCGCACATCACTTTTGCAAGGTGCGGGTTCTTTAATTTTAGTTGTGTTAGTATGGAGCCTCATTGTTACATTTTGTATTAGGACTTTATGCCTTTATGATGTACATGTTGAATTTAACACATATAAATTTTAGTGGTTGTGACAAACTATGTGGAATTACATAATTTAGATAGTAACATTTCATACACACCTGATTTACTGATTATGGTGTCGTGACTGAGTCACAGGCGCCTTATTTTTTAGTTTTGGGTAATAATGTGAAGACGAGGTTTCAATAAGTTAGATGAAACTTTGGGGATGTGTTGTAACCCTTCTGCTGAATAGCTGGCAGAGTCATGTAAATGATGTTGACAGTTTCTTTTTCAGTGCCAGATGATATCATTATCTTATTTTGGTGGTTTTGAAATTTTGACCTTATAAAAGAAGAACTGGTCAGTTATGGGTGAGCTATCTGAGGCGGGAATATTCTTAAACATTATTCCGTATTCTGCAGATGGCAGTCGAGAGGCAGAACATTTCAACTCAAGTTTCATGGCAGCTTGGAAGGCAACTCATAATTATAAGATATGGGTTAGTGGGGAGCACACTGGAATCTGGGATCTGAACCCAGGACATCCATTTGCTGGTCAGCTGTCAGTTGCAGACATGAAGCTTCGATTGGCACAGTAAGTTTTAAGATATGTTATAACAATTTTCCATCACTTCCTTCCCAGATTTCATGTAAAAGGCCAACATTGCAGGATCGTGATTGCTCTTTTATATTCTAGTACAATGCAGAACACAGAGGGAGGTCGCAAGTTGAATCAGGCCATGGTTTCAACCGGTCGAGCTGTTGCTACCACAGGCCGAGCTGTTGGTGAGTGTCATTGCAGTGTGTGAAGCTCATGTTTATAGTGAAATAATATAATTGTGCACTTGATTTAAGGAAATTAAGTGTGTCTAGTGATAGTGAAGAATGAAATAGGTCTTCACTTGGTGTAAAAGTGAGGTAAGTTTTCATTAAGGTATTAAGCAAACATTATTTTTTGTTTTTCTTGGTTCTTTCAGGCCAGTTTTTGAAATAGAAAGTGACATCTGATTCTGCTGTCCTGTTCAGTTCATTGTAACATAATCATACAAAATAACCTCAGAAGTTGTTACATACCATTGATAAGGTCAGTCAGTATGCTGTAGTCTGGATAACTGGGGTTCAAGTCCCTACAGGATAGAATTTCTCTCCTTGCCACCATGTCTATACTGGCTCTGGTGACCACCAGGCTCATACCCATTGGCTGCTGGAGTTTGTTCCTCTTAGATAAAGTAGCCAAGGAGTGAAGCTAACCACTTACCTTCATCTAGAGTCAAGGTTAGAAATGTGTGGAGCTATGCCTCCATTCTCCCATACATCTGTACGGTGTGGTGGTTGATCAAACATGAGGGACGTTATCTTTTTTTACCTCAATTTCCTTAATCCAAGCTTTTTCTGTGTAGTGAGATGACATATTTGAAATCATATAAAATGTGTTTGTAATGACATAGATTCTGTGTGTCTACAGGTGGAGCTCTGTCACAAGCGCGTGGAGCATTGTCAAGCTGGTGGAGCACATTGACCACTGCTCAGAGTCCTGAGGGCTCAGCCCCTGTCACCGTGGCTGAAGAGGTCAATACTTACGAGGATGAGGAGAACAGTCAGGACGACTGCGCTGATGGAAGGCAACGGAGAGTTGAAGAACTTGAGTCTGGTAAGTTTGTGAGGTTGTGTTCACGCTCTCCCTATTCTCTTTTGGGTCATGTGTCTCCTCAGTGGTCAATTATTCACCATCTTGTTGATGCTCTGAAGCTAATTCTGTTATTGTCCTTTCATAACACACATTCATACATTGCCATTTTCATTTCACCAAAGTTTATTTCGGTATTTATAATTTCAGATGTGGATGTTATTCTGGTTTCAGGTTTTGCCCAAACTTGACTTTAATCTTTCATTAAATTTCCCAGTTTGAGATTGTGTCTCTAAAGTGGCCCATCCACGTATGAGTCTGACTTGCGAGTCTGGCTTGGCGAGCTTGCCTCGTGAGCCGGGTTCGGATATATTTCACCACACATGCATAGCAGACTCGGCTCGTGACACCCCACTCACAAACGAGTTTGGTTCAATGGAACCCGAGCCGAGCCGGACTCGCAAGCCAGACTCGTACGTGGATGGGCCGCTTAACAGTCCTATATGAAGCAGTCCTTGCTTAATTTAAAGTGTTGTCTCTCAGGCAAAGTTAATAATTTTTTGTTCTAGCAGTGAGCAAAATAGTACAATTTCTTGTCTTCAAAATATCTGACCGGGATATGTATATACAGGTGTGCATACACTGTAATTCTTTTCACAACATTTGCCACTTTTTTGATTTTAGAAACTTCAACTTGGAGATGGAGGAGAACTAAGAAAACTGAACTTTTAATCCACCTTCAGTATGATAATCTCAGTATTTTCCTTGTGTATTTATTCGAGCTATTATATTAGCCTTTATCATTTTCATACAACTTTTGTTCTACCTATTTCAATTCTGCATCTCTTTGTTCTCAGTAGTTTGCAAGTCTGCCGATGTCAGAAACCAGCAGGCGAGAACAGACAACTGTAGTAACCAGGTTCAGAACAGGGAGCCCTCAAGAAAACATCCGACCAATGGCAGCATCATACAGCCCTCTGCACAGAACATACTCGACAATAATGCAGCACAAGACCTTCTTGATGCTTTGCAACAAAATGTTGGCAGTACTGCAACACAACAACTCCCCAGGGGAATTGACTGTAATCCAGCGTCAAAAATACCGGATGAGATGAATATTAATGCTGTATGGCAGTTGAAGATGCAGCATGGCTGTAGCCCTCTGACGTTGACTGTTGGAAGCAGTGGTTATGATGAACCCAAACTGCCACAAGAACCAGCTGGTTAAATCCTCCAGATTTATTTATTTATTAGGTTGACGTTTCCTGGGATGAACGTAGAGGGTTGATCTAACGGATAGATTAGATTAATTTCTCATAAGGAATATTAAGTACAGTAGACGTTAATAGCTTAACACTGTGATACAGAGACGCACATAACACTACAGTCTACAACAGCTTTAATTTTTTTTTTAATAAAGTATGTTCACTATGATGGCCACGTAGTGTACAGCTTGTTGATTAATTTTTTTGTGATTTGTGTACAAATTTTTCTGTTATAATGTACCTTAGCTCTCAAATGTTCCAAGATCCTAGCATGCGTTTTCTCTTTTAGTGAAGTTACGTAATCACATTGGCTGATCAGTCACTTCCCGACAATAGCAGAGGGAATGGTCTGATGTTAACAAGTCCTCTCTCTGTCTCGTTAATGCCGCAAAAGTAGAAACTCTCATATGCTTTTAATATTTGGACTGTAATGTTAGTTATGTACTACTCTGTATAGTGGATTATGTAGTATGAACTCAGAAGTGTGGTGAGCATGTTTATTGTGCATGTAGCTGTGGCAATTCTCGTTCAGAAGTAAATTATGTGTTTAGTAACTAGTTTTGCTTATTATATTGAAATGTAGTTTTTATAGTCTAGATTTGTTCCTGATGTACAGTCTTATTACTTTGTCAGAGGATGAATTCTTTAATATTATTGCTTCTCTTTCTGTGTCTGAATGCTCGTTGCAGTTTACTTGTATGTTCCGAATGATGTTCTTCATTGCTGTAGGTTTTAACTATATATTTATAGTGCATCAGTGAGTTAGTGAACAAGATATGTCTTAGAAGTATGTGATCTTAAGTGCAGACAAAATACTGTTAGTAACGTGATAGTTAAGTCTGAATGGTAAACAAGCAGTAGAAGGTAGAATAGAACTTAGTTGTTTCAACTGTGGTTTTCTAGGTTGCGATGTGGTGTAATCTTGTACGTGGTTACCAATCTTCTTCTTCTATGGCTCTCCGGTCCTTATTCGGTCCATGGCCTCCTCAATTATCCTCTTCCATTCGGTCCTCCGTTAGGTCCGTCTGTCCAAGGCTTTGATCGAGGTTCCGAAACGTCTTCCTCTTTATGGCGAAAGGTTGTTAGTCTTGCGACCAACCCCCAACCTGGAGGACCAGTGTATCTGTCTTAGTCTGACCTCTCCCCCTCGACCAATCTGGCTAGGGAGGCCGTACCAGTAGCTCTTGGGGTCACTGAGGTACTTGAGCCCCACCACCATGACAAGGTGCAGGTACCATTAAGTGGGGACATGGTTACCAATGTTTCTTTGTAACGTTGGGAACCTCCCACAAGATTAAACATTGTCGCAATGCAGATGATAACAGTTGGCATCTTTACCGCTGTGGGAGCCTGTAATCTCAGAATTTAAGTTGCAGTTAACATAAGTCTCTCAGAGAATTAATCAACACTTACTACAATGAGAGCCTCCAGGCACACAAACTGGATGAAGATTTCCGTTCAGTTATAGGAGATTCCTTCTTATGTATCTATAACTCCAGGTACTTACATTCTCTGATCTTCTTCATATTCTGTCCTGGCAAGAGACATTCTTAACACTGTCAGGATTGGGAGGGACGTGTTTTGGTTCTGTATCTCTAATACTGGCCATTTTGAGTGCATTTAAACTGATTTTTATTCTGTATCAGAATTTAAACCTTTGTGGTTGATTTATTTAATCTTAAATGTCAGTAGGTATGGTTCTATTGGAAGCTGACGTTGCAATCAATAAGTTAGCCTTCTCCATAATATGGCTAGGAATATGATGCAATGTTCTCACAGTTATCAGATATCTAGCATTATTTTTCTGCTACTTTCCCTATAGATCCAAACGTAATAAGTGTTTATTCTTTATCACACATCCAAGTATTTTTGGTATACCCATTTTTTGGACTTTAGTAAGTGCTATTTGCCATCTTGTATATTCATATTTACAAAATATTGGGCTATTCAGGTATAAAAGTAGGAGAGCCATAGTTTTGTAGAAATACGTTTGAAGAACTTTTGTAGTATCGAAGTAGATGCTTGCGGGGTGGTGTGGATATAATAATAGTAATAATAACTGAAATGCACACAATGGCATGTTTAATTCTCCTCGTGGTTGATTTATTTAATCTTACATGTCAGAGATACGCAAAAAACATGTAAAGATGCAAAACTGTGTCCATATTTTTTTAGTCTCTTTTAACTGAAGGTAAGGTTTCAAGTGTTAATGTCTTACTTTGTGTAGCCTGTCCTCCATTTGGGTTTATTTGTAAGAAATTGAAAATTAATTCTGTGTTTTGTTTCATAAAACAAATACAATACAGCTTCATTTACCTGAAAGTAATTTTGAAAACTGAATTATAGTTGTTAATCTCATGTTTACAGTATTACATCTATTTAAAGCGGCCCATCCACATACGAGTCTGGCTTGCGAGTCCGGCTCGACTCGAGTTCTATTGAGCCAAACTCGTTTGAGGGTGGGGTGTCACGAGCCGAGTCTGCTATGCATGTGTAGTGAAATATATCCGAGCTCAGCTCATGAGTCAAGCTCGCCGAGCCAGACTTGCAGGTCAGACTCGTACGTGGATGGGTTGCTTAACTCACCAATTTATTGTAATGACATCAGCTTAACAGTTTACTATTGCATACAAAGTACAAACCTAAGGAAAAAATTTTCTGGTTTATGAAGCACGTTACCGTGCATACTTTGCCTTTTACACAAGGCTCAAAGAATTCACTGTTAATTTCCTGCAGTTTGCATTGTGTTTGGTGGTAAAAATAATTGGTGTGGTGTCAGATTCTGATGAAATATGTACCAGTTTTTTATAATATGAAATTAAGGAAAAAGTAAGCATCATTGTTAATGGAAGTTCTAATCTGCAGGAAGTTTGCAAAAGATTGCCCATAATGAAATCACCCTTATTTATTCAGTATTGGGAATAGTTGTATTTGTGTGTTTTCCAGATATTTTGGATTTGTTCCATATCTTTTGAACAACAAACTTCACCTTGATGATGTTAAAAAGCAGCCGTGCTAATGCTGCCCTTAATATTTAAGAATGTTATGTTTGCTGTCATGTACGTAACATCATTGTAGTGGCCTTTGGTATAAAAGCTGTGGTATGAGATTTTAAGTTAAGTTTTTAACATTTTGTAGATTTTAAGAAATGTTTTTGTTGAACTTTATTTCATGTAAGTTCCTATGGTGGACAGAAACACAGTTTCTATGTTTTCAGTTCTGTATTTGTTTAACAGTAACCGTTTAAGGTCAGTATATTTTGACATGTCCCACGCCGTAGCCGCGCGGTCTGAGGCATCATGCTTCAGACCGGCGATACGGAATGCGCGCTGGTTTGAGTCTTGGGGGAGAGGAAATTTTCTCATGAGCTTTCGACCAGTGTATGGGACCGGTGCCAACCCAGCATCGTGAGAAAATTGGGGAGATACAATGAGTAGCGTAATCCGGTCAGGAAAGCTAGCGATGTCTGGGGGTTCGTCGTGCTGACCACACGTCACTCTATATCTGGTTGGATGATCGTTCATCTCTGCTTAGGCATGTGAACGTGAGGCCAGCAGTCAAGCTATTCATCTTTGGCTCTCTGGAGCTGTTACGCCACGGATTTAAAATATTTTGACATGTGACAGTACACCAGTTTACTTTATTTCGTCTTGTGAGAATGGTCAGTTTTACTGCTTTGTAAAAGTTATTAAAGTTTTAGGTGTACTTGCAGCCTCCTTCTTCAGGAACGTTTGGAGAAAAAAAAATTAAAAACATTAATTGTATCCATTAGAAGCAAATATGAAATTATTTATAGAATAGCTTAGGAAGATTATAAGGTTTGTGGTGAGCTTTTGTGAACATAGTAATGAACCTTTGGATTTTGTGAAAAGTAGGGAATATCTTGATGAGCCGAGTTACTGGTGATGCCATTTAATTACAGTATTAGAAGGTGGCACATCATAATCATTGAATATAAAGATCCAGTAGTGCCATAGTGATTATAAAACTGAAAATTTCAAGAGGAAATAAGCTGCAGAGGTGGTATGTGTTGTTTCCTTGCATATGTTTGGGCATTTTGTAGGAATTTGGGATTCTTATCCATTTGTTGTGAAATCCCTCCCGTTTTTTCATTATTAACGGAGACATGGAACCCTTGCCCCAAACAAAATTTTTATGTCAGGAGGGGATGAATGTTTTTACAAATCTAGATGATGTATTGTTTGTTTCCTATGTTTATAATAATTGTTTCTGTCATTTTATTATACTTTATTGATTTGTTATATACGCATTTTTTTTAAGAAATTAAATGTGTTGGTTGAGAATAGTGTGTTACTGTTGTTGCTCAGAATTATCAGCTTATCAGTTGTATCTCTTACTGAATCATTATTCAATGGATTGCCACAGTTTGAACACTCTTTGGTTATTTTATCTCCCATTCACTAGAACAACATGTTTCTGTCCATTGTGGCCATTATCAGGTTCATTTCCCTGCTTTTATGTCATTACACTGGAAATTATTCATTAACCATGTTCACAGGAATCCACCACTGGTCCCTGTTGTGAGTCGGATGAATCTAGTTCATAATCTCACACTTCATTTGTTCAAGAAAAATTTGATCTCTTGTCTTCATGCTCCTTTTTCTGTGTGGTCTCTCATCACACTTTATGACCAATAATTTGTATGAAATCATCTCCCATATATGCTACATACCCCACCCATCCTTGATTTCATAACCTTAACAGAATTTTGTTAAGTGTACAAATTTTGAAGCTCTTCATTATGCAGTTTGTTCCAGTCTCTTGCCCTTTCCGTCTTCGTGAAATTTCTTTGTCTTCATTGCGTACTTTGAGTAATGGAATAAAATTATTTCTTCACTTACAGTTTTATAGATTATTTAAATACCAACATTCTGTATAACAGTTTGACATGTGCATGTGACTGTGAAAGTCCCCTCATCACCGCCACGGAAAATAAATTTGTTGCCCATCTCTATAATTCACAAAAATTTGAAATTAGACAGGTCCTACCTTCTGCTTTGGCTCCTCTACCCTTGGCTCAGAGGTCCCAATGCTTCACAGCTAACTTTGTGGTCTTCCTTGAAGTACAGTACATCAGTTTTCACTTGAAGACACTGAGCTCTCAATCGGATACAAGTGGACCAATTGTTTCAGCCATATTCTGCCTCTTACCTGTTTGTACCATAGCATTGTTTTATTTTCTGTCACCTGCACAATTTTATCTTGCAAGAGAGACAGATTTTTCCATGGTCTGTCCTGCCCCAGAGATACTTGCCTGGTCACCCTTTTTCCCTTCGTCAGTATGGCCTTTAGTAACGTTAGCAGAGTGTTGTACAGGTACAACATCAAGCTTGTGGACTTCCTGCCAAGGAAGATTCCCAGTTTCCTTTAGCCTGTGAAGGATGACTACCATCTTCAGGGTGAGCATACTCACCCTGAAATGGCAACTGCATTATTTGTTGAAATGCTGGGTAGTTGCCAACATTCAACACAGTTTATCATCGAAAGCTGACGGTACACATTGTACAAGTGAATCAGTCAGAATATCATGAATGAAATACATGCTTTTCTCAATTAAATTTTGCCCTAGATCATTTACTGCAGTACTTTGCTATTAATTTAATGAGTTGGTTGTATGAATTTTACCTCAACTATAAAATTTCATGTCAACTTTTTGGGGGTTGTAAGGGGAACAAGTTAATTTTCACATTTTGAGGTAAATATGCCTGTTTGTACTTAAGATTTTTCTTTAGTATACCTGTTATAAATTGAAAGTCTAAAATTTAAAGTTCCTCAAATTGACCGCGAAATTGTCCGAAAATACCCGAAAGTAAAATGACATGACGTCATTGTCACCTGCGAAACAAATTGGAGTATAGTTTGATGTATTTGTAGGAAGCATGGCAAGTATTTTTTAATGTAAGATCCGTAATTTGAATCAAGCGAAATGACAGATAATTAGGGCGAATGTTTATGAATATGAATTAAATTGATAGAAATGAAGTTTTGTGCAGTTTTTTTCGGTTTAAATGTGACCATGCAAGAAAATGATCATAAATCGGCAACTGACGGGCGGTCGCCATCTTCTAGATGAGTTTTTCTCCTTTCTTGTGGAAAGTATTTTATTAAAATAATGTGCTTTTATACTTGAATACGTAGTGTTTATTCACGTAAAAAGTATCCCTGTACTTTGAAAAATACCCTGGATCCGAGAAAGAGGTATGTTTTGCTGCTGTGGGTACATCGTTCAGCGTAACATTTTAGGAGTGCATAACTTCGGGAGAACATTGACAAGCTCCGTAATATTTTATTGTAATTTAAATTGTGTGCATTATGTGGGTTATTATACCCTATATAAGCAGCGTAGAATATGATAGAAGTGCATCGTTTAGGATAGCATCTCACTAGTTGTGTTAATAAAGAAGATAACCGTTGAAATGTGAGACGAAACCAAGATCTCGCAGTGAAGGAAGCAATGAATGTCCGAAACAAACTTCATCTTCAGGTATTCTTGCAGAGAGGGGATTGTCTTATATGCTTGGGGTGATGCCTTGGATTATTTACTTGTCATTTTAAATTTTATTGGCGGTGACAGTTTTTCCTGTGGTTTATCCTTTTCTTTTTGAGACGTAAGATGTTTGCATTAAGTGTAATGTATTTACCTTCATATAGTGAAGAAGGGAATGCCAACCCTAACCTCAGCATTCAGTTTGTGCTAGTTTGGTAGACATTTTGCCAGGTTCTTTTAATGTTATTTAGAGATCACTCTCTATTTAATGACCTAATGTGAGCAGTAACATTTATTTTCCTTTTATATACTGGGTTGGACCTGGATTTAGTCACAGTGTAACTTCATTACCACAGTAAATTATTTAAAATATATTTTCATATAGATTACAGATGGAGCATTGCGCAAAACAGGGGGGATGACTGAGAACCGCTGGACCTCAGGAGGTGGTGAGTTCTAAGTTTTACATTTTACTTGCTTTAAGGGATCGTGCTTGGTTTGTGGTTTTGTTTAGAATGTTACGAAAGAATATTGTTGACACACTGTTGGTAGTAGACATTGTCTTCAGGTTTCCATTACATGGCCTTTGGTCATGTAATTTATTCTCTTCAATTGATTTGAAGTTAAAACATGTAGATAATTTGTGCGTGGGTTTTCTGAGTATGTTTCCAACTTAAGCCAGCATTTCTGTGTGCTGCCACTATGAATATGTTTGAGGTCAGTGCTGAAAGGCAGAGTGTTTGTGTTGTTCTGTATAATTGTTACACAGTCATTGCAGCTTTTGAAGCAATGGTAAACTTTTATTTGTGATTTCAGATTCTCATGGCAGTGGTTATGAACAGGGCTGTCATTTGGGTTGTTCTACAGTGTAGTGTGGTAGGAACTTCTACCAGGCTACATGGCAGATCAATTCGGAAGACAGCTGTCTTCTTTCATTTGCCCATATGATTCTTTACTGTTAATGTCTGATGTAGAATATAATCCTAATTTATTTAATATTAAAGCTTAGGACTAATAAGGTATTTTGATGCTTCTTTAAACTGAAAACCCTTTGAAATTAACCTGGATGGTAGTACCATTATATTGAAAGTTTTAGATAGCATTGGCTGGATTTCAGTGAGCAATATGTCAGTTTCATAAATACTGGAGGAAAATATTGCCATTATTATTAGTTTGTGAGGTTTTTGTGTATATACACATTTGTGGTATGTTCAGTTTTGAAAGGTTCTTTTATTTGTGTATTGCAGTTACTATTTCTGAATTTTTGGACTTTTTCTGGCATCTGGTATTATGAAAATAACACAAGTGTTTCAGAAACTGAATCTGCTTTCATTCTCAGATGAAATGTTAGGAATTCCTATTCAGGTTTTGAACATAAAATTGAGGTTTGAGGCTTGCTATTTCTAAGGGTTGCATCTGAGTATTGACTTCCCTCGTTTTCACCTGAGGATCGACACAGATCCAGTTTCTGAAATATATTATTTTTAGAATATGAGATGGACAGAATCCAAGAAATTCTGTAATAGTAACAGTGCCTTGAGTATGCTTTGAGTCAGAATTTCAGAGTAGCCATCACCAAAGTGGTGAACTGTCTAGAGGAAGCGGAATACTCTTTATCATGATTACTGAAAAGAGTAGCCATCACCAAAGTGGTGAACTTTCTAGAGGAAGCGGAATGCTCTTTATCATGATTACTGAAGAATTTAATGGAAGTTATGTTGTGTGCTGTCAAGACAGTATGGTATTAAATGGGTCTGTGGGCATATTAGGGCATGTCCTCAAGCCATAGGTGGAGGAAACGGCTTTCAGATATTGAGGCTGGCTGTGAATATGTTGAATAAATAGTTTCAGACAGCCGACATGGCATGGTCCTGAAGTTTGGCGGTTGGTTGGGAAACTAACAACCACTCACTGTGAAAACTAACTTGTTACAAAGTATTACACAGGGCCGTGCTCTTATATAGATTGCTTGGCATGACCTAAGCAATGACAAATGGCAGAGTAAGGATGTGGACGGGATTCATCTGGTTAAGGATACAGACCAGATGCAGGCTCTTGTGATCACAGTAATGAACCTCTAGGTTCGTGGAAAGTCATGGAATCTTTTGGCTAGCTGAGTGGCTCTTAGCTTCTCAAGAGGGACTGAGCTCCATGCAGTTCGTCTTCTTATCCTGTGCTTTACAAATTCATTGTATAAATGAAGCACAAGAACTCACACACCTCAGTACTACTAAAAATGAAACACTAACATTTCATGATTTGCTGACCGCTATGGCTGTCATTAGTAGCTATCACTTGTTTTGTTTGGATCATAAGCACTGTTTCAGAGTAGTCTATTAGCATTCCACCATTTGGATTTCCTTTAGTTTTGTTGCATTGATATTAGGATACTGTTTGACTTGCTGAAGTTGTTAATATGTACTAAACATCTTAGTAGTATTTGAGGTTTTCACAGCGGTGAGTACAAAGATGGCTATCTTCTGGATTGTAGCACCGTGTATCCTGGTAGAAGTCTATCAGCGTTTCAGAGGCCCATGCTGCCTCTGTCATCGCCCTGATGTTCAGGATGACGATGGAGGCTGCAATCCCGAAGACACCCATCTCCTGCTAAACGTCTTGCTAAAATTAGTCCTTTATTGCATGACTGTTATAACTTGGTGGAAATTCTTGCTGCTGTTGCAATGTCTAGGTGTGGTGGGCTGCAATATATAAATATATATATACACACATCTAGAGCAGGACAAATAATTATGATGACATACATTGAATTAATGTGTTTAAGATATTTCCCTGTCATACATATTATGCTTGAATCTTAATGTTTTGCCTGCCCAGACAGCTGTAGTTTATATGGATGAGGAATAGAATAGAATAGAATTTATTTACATTCCATAGATCCTTCATAGGCCTAAGCCAAGGATGTAGAACAGGCCATAGCACAAATGCAATACTTGTTTCAAGTACAGATATAAAAACATAGTTATAACATCTATTCACAGATTTTTGGAACTACAATATTACAGCAAAATAATTATGATGAGAAACCATCACCATTTATACTTACATGTATTTATAATAGTTGAGACTTTTTAGGTGACATAAATTCTTCTACTGATTAGAAGCAGTGAGATAGGAGATACTCTTTTGACGCTGGCGTAAACATTTTTATATCGTGATTTAAGGTTTTGATAGTAGGTGGAAGATTATTGAATATTTTAATTCCAGTATAGTAAGCTCCTTTTTGATATTTTCTGAGGTTAGAATTCAGCACATGAAGGTTGTGTCTGTATCTTGTATCTGTATCTTGTTCTTATATTGTGGATATTTGAATTTATTTGAAATTTTTCCATTTTATCCACTACAAATGATAATAGTGGGAGCAAGAATTTAGTGGGTAGTGGAAGAATATTAAACGTCTTAAATAATTCCCTACAAGAGGCTCTCCTTTTAGGATTCTCAGGGCTATGACTTGATTGAGCCTCATTAAACATTCCATGTTTTCTTTAGTTTATTTAACAGTGTTGTGTAAACTGCAGAGTTTTCATGAACTCTTTTGTTCCCATGCAATTTAGTCTCACAAGGAGGGCCATCACTTCATTGAGTTAGCCGTATTTCCTGTTGCCATCTCTGCCACTATGAATCTATTTTTGGAAGGTGAAATTTAAGATCTGGCAAAGGTTTATTGACATAACCATTTTCAATCAGCATGCTGTTTATCAATGTAGTGATTTTGCTTCATTATCGTTCATTGCTTGTTTGTATTTTTGTCATATTTTCTGATGCCTGGGACCAACTTGATTTGTCGCGTTCCATTGTGTGAGGAATAGTTGAATTCATATGTTTTCTTTTTGTGTGATGTGAATGAAGTCAACACATAACACATACAGAGCTTACCATGTCTGGCACTGTGTCTATCTGCGTGATTAAACTCATGAACTGTTTGACAGATGTTATGCAGTTGGGGGTCTACCCTAAAATCATATTTTATGATTTCCTCCATTGGTAATACCACCTTGAGAGATATATGAACTTTTGCCGTGGAATTGATACTAGTGGCGCATATGGTAGGGTTATGCGATGATGTATGGTGATAGATTTTTTGACAGATACACAACTTTGTGTTACTAATTCTTTGTGTAGTATAAAATAACAACATTAGTGGCTGCATGTTTACCAGGTTTTGGTCCTATGACCGTGCGTTTAGGAGTCCCATATGCTTTGACAGAGCTGACTTGCATTGCATTATATTGCTGTTAATTTACAGTATGTGAAGAAGACATTAAGAACATGTGATGTATATCGTTGGAAGCTAAAGTTGTCTGAGTAAGGTAACTGATGTCAGCTTTTAAGAACATTGTTCAGATTAACAGGCTTTCAAAATATATTGAATTTGTGCTGTTCACTCAACAGTTAGTTTCTGATAGACAACTGAATTAGTAGAAAAGAAGGAAAAAGTTTAGAATGTATGTTCGTGCTTCTTGGTGAGAACTGTGGGAAGTGTTTACATTAGAATGCAGGTTGAATAAATCTTTTGTTGAAGAGATATGCATTTGTTTATACGTTGCTTACAGTTTGTTGCTAAGCTTATGTGGACAGTGTTTAATGGTAAAGTTTATTTAGTATGTGTAATACGTTTTATTTTATTTCAGGTAGGAGTATTCAGAATTAAAAATCCGCAAAGATTGCTTGTGGAAACTGTGTCTTCTAGTATAGATTACATTTTACTAGTATTGTTACTTTGGTTTTCAGGTGCTATGACTTGTGCTTATTTTTACATGGGCAGGATATTTATTGTCTGATTAAATATTACTGTCAGTCATTGCAGTGCGCCCCACAGGGCCAACTGTATTATGCATGAGCAAATTTCATGAATAAATGGAAATTTAAAGAGTGATTCATTAAAACGTTTTTACAGCTAGAAACTAACGCTTTATAGTGGCCCAACTGAGTAAGATTTTACATCTTGTCCTGTCACTTGATGAAGGAAATAGAGGCAGTTTTCAAAAATTTAGTAGTTTATAAAACTGGGGTGTTTAACAAAGCCCAAAAGGTTATTCATAAATGTTGTATTTTTCCAACATATGATTTGTACAGGTTCCAGAGTTGTGATGTGTGCAGACAATGCCATTAATTCTTTATTGACATTGTTTAACATTGAATTGAATTATTTCAAATTGAAATTTAAAGAACGAACACACACATCTTACTTGTGATGGTCCTTTTTTTTTTCTTCGACATGATATAATTAAATACTTTATATGTGGAGGATCAGTCTTGTTGAAGCTTTCACTTTATTCAGTTATTTTTATTACCAGTCTGATCTGCCGTCACACTGTAAGGATTAGGGAAGTTCAGGTAATAATCTGCTTTGTGAATGTATCTGTGTTATTAATTCAGCTTTTGGAAATCGCGTAGTGTTGGCAGTCGGTCAGTTTTCAAAATGATCTTCAAGTTTGTAAGAAATGATCCTATTTTTGAATGGTAAACTACTGCTCTAGTGACCTTGAATCTGAGGTTAGGAGAAGTTGATCAGGGACACACAGACACACACACATACATTGTGGTGCTGATGACCAGTGTAAAGTTGTTTCTTCCCCCTTCCTCTTGTCTTCACTTCAACCTTCCTTTCGGAGACAAGTTATGGCATTTGGACACTGCCTGTCAACCTCCACTGCTGCATTCGTTAAGTGTTAATGATGAACACAGATATCATGTTTACCTAGATTTAATACTGCGTAATATGTGGGTTGGAGATATGCATGCCGGAGATCAACTGTGGGTAGTCACAGTTTGATATGAGGAAGCTAGGTTAAAAATTGACGTAGCGTGAAAGACTTCATTTCGATTCAGCAGTTAGGAATGGTGTTAAGATTTAGGAATAAAGAAAGTCTGGAGGTACTTCAGATGAAATTTTATAAGGCTCTTGGTGTGGGTAACTGCATGCAGAGTGATGAAACAATGATAGGGATCCAGTAAAAATAAATTCTGTCAGAGACATGGAAGAACTGGGAAAAATCACTGGCAGGCAGACATTTTTGTCTTTGCTATTGCATGTAGATGATGTCTAGCATCCACCCACTGGAAGCTTACTCCTCAGGTTAAATCAGCTGGATTGTGAAGCTAACAACTGCTCATCTCTGTGTGTCGTACTTTATTTTGACACATCCCACATGACTTTTGGGCATAGTTCTTAGTTCAGGGACAATTTTTTTTGTAAGGGAACTGGTTCAGGACCGTGTGCAGTGGCAGGGTTTAGTATTATTAGTGTTGAGCATTTGTGTTCTGCAACCAGATAATTGGCTTTAAACAAATTGAATTCGATGTAATTGCTGTATTTGTTATTGTAGCAGTTACACGTTTCCTAGATGAGAGGTTAGGGAGGAATTAAAATCAGGTCTGTGTACAGCATTCCATATTAATTATATAATCAAAGCTTACGAAGTTGCATGAGTCAAGTACTGTAGCAGTGCACCAATTATCAGCACTTATCACCAGTGTGGTAAATGACAAGCATTCATACTTGAAGAGACTGACATCTGGGCTAACCGTAGCTAGGTTACCGCATCATATTGGTCATTTGTTGCTAATGTTTGTGAAGGACATTGGGGTTTGAGCCTTGTCCTGTTCATTGTACTTGGTCATTTACGTTATTTGTTAAGAGTTGATGTTGATCCTGTTCTTGAGTCGTGACGCCATGTAGAAGTGGGCTGTATTGCCATTGTTTCAGAGATTGCATCTCGAAGACTGAGACTGCATTCTCGTCTTTGAAATGATGGCAGTACACCCTGTTTCTGCACACTACCGGCGGCACCCAAATATGGGACCAACATTTGCACTGAACAGCTGTGAAAGCTTTAAGTCGTCTGTATTTGTCTCATTTAATATTATTTTATTTCCTTTTTCATTTTAGTCTAGCGATAGGTCTTAGTAGGCTTTCCTTGCCTGTTTAACTGTTGCCGACTGGGGCTTGGAGACATGAGGACTGTCACAGTAAAAGTTTGAAGCTTTCGTTTGTTTTCTCGTTTGAATGCTGGTGTAGAGGAGATGTGGTGTTTGTAGAATGCCCTTGGACGAACCTAACATGTCTGTCTAGGTGTGTTTATAAGTGATAGATTTGCAAGTTTGCATGTATTAACCTTATTAATGGATGACACATTCTGTAATCATTTTTAAATTACCCAGTTGAGCGTACAACATTTACACATGGGAATGTTGAATTTTTTTATCATAGTCGCTATGGAGTTGATGATTAAATAATTTTTTGATGAATATATTGTATTTGTTAAGGTACTTTTCTGGAAAATGGAAAATAACAATAGGTGACTGTGCGAGATATTTTAGCGTGATGTAACAACTTCATGCCCCTCAGGAACCCACATCAGTGGGTATGGGGACTGGTACCCCCGAGGATCATGTTAGAAGGATGAAAAACATTAGACACTGAAAGCAACGTCTTTACTACCAACCTGTCAGAATAAGAAAACGTTAATCCTTTGGAGGTGAATCTCATCTAAGTAGTACTTAAGAATTCAGTCCGTACCGCAAAGAAAACTCAACACTTCACCCTTACAAAGATCAGCTGGTTACTGCTGTTAAAGGAAGTAATTTCTGAGAATCATACAAAACCCACAAACTCATATTGTGGGCACAGTGCAGTTGTTTACTATTAAAGCGGGTGGTACACATAGTTACCACTGTACTTTGAAGGATTGAAGAGAATGCTAGATGGCTAGAACCTGGAAGCCGAAACAAGTCACTCGTTTGACTAACCGTGTGACCAGAAAAAGAACAAGACTTACCAAACAAAGAAAATTATTAACATTTTAATGTACGGTGGTAACTATACATACCACCTGATTTAATAATGAATAACTCAGAATTTTGCCCCCCAGAGTGTATTTCTTGCGATTCTTTTTTTAGACAACAGCAATTTTTTTACCTTTAAACAACATAACCATTTTATCTTCGTAATGGGGTGGTGTTTTCTTTGCAGCACGGACCGCCACGGTGGTCTAGCGGTTAGAACGCTGGCCTTGTAATCCTGGGGTCTCGGGTTCGATTCCCGGCGGTGCCCGAATTTATAACTTGTGTTGGGCAAGGCCGTGGTCTAGGCAACACGGAGTTTTCCTCCGGGGGCTTCCCCGGTTTCTCCGTGGCATCCCAACAATTACCCCATTCACACACAGAAGAAGGCAATGCCAAACCACTTCTGGATCATCTGCCAAGAAAGTATATGAACAGGTCCCAGTCCGAGAAAAGGAAGGAAGGATCCTGTTCATATGGACCTGTCCTCAGACAGAACACTAAATAATAATAAGATGAGGTGGGCTAGCGGTTAGAACGCTGGCCTTGTAATCCTGGGGGGTCTCGGGTTCGATTCCCGGCGGTGCCCGAATTTATAACTTGCGTTGGGCAAGGCCGTGGTCTAGGCAACACGGAGGCTTCCCCGGTTTCTCCGTGGCATCCCAAAAATTACTCCATTCACACACAGAAGAAGGCAATGGCAAACCACTTCTGGATCATCTGCCAAGAACGTATATGAACAGGTCCCAGTCCGAGAAACAGAAGAAGGCAATGGTAAACCACTTCTGGATCATCTGCCAAGAACGTATATGAACAGGTCCCAGTCCGAGAAAAGGATGGAAGGATCCTGTTCATATGGACCTGTCGTCAGACAGAACACTAAATAATAAAATAATATAGACAGTATTCAGTTTCGAAGGGTTAACCGAATATTATTTATTTATAGAATCGTACATATCTTATTTAATATTGTTGCCTACGTAATGCCAGTTTCTCTGTAGGTTCAACTGGCAGTAAATGTGACTGTGACAAGGCCTTCCATGGCCATAAAAAGGTGACATACAAACCAGTTTTGCATACTTAAATGATGCGTAAGATGTCAGTCGGGAAGATTTCATAGTGGCGGGTAAAGTGTGAATGTTTGCAACTCGGATTGTTCTGTGCGTTTCAAAATTAAGAGGTTATTTCCTTCAGCGATCATTTCGTGCTCGACGTATGGCCTCGTTGTTACGTTGCAATTTTTAATTAAATTTTGAAGATAAAGCTAGCACAAGGTCGTTGTCTTTAGAAACTTAAATTTTGTTTTTTTAAAATTAAATTAACCCCCCCCCCCCTACATCGGTTTGTTAGAAACTATTATTTTAAAATTGTCTTGTGTTTTAGTCAGTATATTTCGGAAGTTGTAATCAAGTTCACATTTATTATCCTCGCATTTTAGTTAATTAACGATGATGAGTCATGCCCCCTCGTCCTATTCGCATGTTTAATCTCCAGAACATCAGGTGTAAAATATATCTAAGAACTTAAAACTCAATTATGATTTCTGTAGTTTTTTTTTGGTGATGTTTCATTACGTTTGTTTTTCCATTTTTGGGCGAAGGTGTTGTTTTTTCTTAAATGTTATTAGATGTACATATCGACCAAAGATGTAGGAGTGAGTGTCCAGAACAGTTCGCTCGTATTTAAGTAAAATGTAGGACTGGGTGAGGTTGCGACGAAAGTTTGTCGCTTAATTATTATGCTTCGTGTAAGCGTAATATTGAATACATTTTTATATTTAATTTAGGTTGCGACGTAAAATATTTGAACCTAATTTCGTTGTTTTCCCCCCCTATTGCAGGAACGACGTACTCGTGACTGAAATCCGCTGTTATATTACCAGCACATAGATACCAACGTTGCTTAAGATTGTCGTCCGTTGCTGTCATGTTTTAGCAC
>NW_019060471.1:153400-171835 GCF_000696155.1 Zootermopsis nevadensis | reverse complement strand
TTAGCCAACGTTTCGGAGGTCATACTGCCTCCGTCATCAGGACCGTTCTGGCCGTCTAACCAACATGGAAATCGCCTTCTATGTACTTTGGTTTGGCTGAATTTTCGTGACTTAAATTAACTTAGTCGCGCTGACTTTTTACATGTAACGTTCCTAACTGTCCAAGAAATTCCTTGTGCTTATGAAACCTGCGTCACAAACGCCTGTGGTTGGATCGTGTCCTGAGCCAGTTGAACCCACCTGTTCGTACATGATCCGTATTAATGTTATCTTCCCTTGTGTTCCGAGACCTATACGGTCTTTTCGCTTTTGAATTCAGTTGCGGGCCTCCCCCCTCTGCGCTGCACATCTCATCCTTGATGTGGCCACTATCAATATTTAGCGAAGAATGCAAATTAAGTAGTTCTTCGCCATGTTATTTACTGTGGATAAATAAAAGTCTGCGTAAGTGAGTGAGAGTTACCCCCACCCCACACACACAGACGCACACACTGTGCAGAGGGGCCGACCCACATCTCGACACCCAGGAAGTGGCGTGTCTTCCTCAAGTTTGGGTGCAGCGTCACGTGACTGCGCCTAATCGATCCCACAGGTGCACACATAGCCCGTGCCTGGTCCATATTGCAGCAGTATCGCGAAAAATTAGTGTCTTGCTACCTGCACGCTGCATATATTGCGCCTGCCCGGCCGTCATAGAGGCGTCGGGTTCATCGCCTTGGTCACAAAAGAACTGCCACCACTGGACCTAGTCCTCAAAGTCTTCAATCAGTGGTATACGATCTTCCTTGAGCGATGTAACCAGAACGTTCGTCACCGTCCTAACAAAATTCCACCATTTGGAGATTGTTCTGAACCAGCGTAGTCTTCCGAATACGTAGTAGTCCAAAGTAGGTGACTGTCCCCTGTAGTTTGGTAGAAATTGACTGACGTTTCAGAGGCTCATGCTGCGTCAGGTAAGGTCTCATCGCCCTGACGATGGAGTCAGGAAGCACATGCGAAACAGGGTTTTAGATTCTCACGGCAGTGAATACGAAGGTGGCTGTCTTCTGAGTTGTGGCGTCGTTTAGTCTAGCCCTGATGATGGAGGCAGGAACTACTTCTGTAACGTTGGTAAACTTCTACCAGACTGCAAAGCGTAGTCTCAGAATGCATGCTCTGTACGGTGAGAACCTGAAATATCACCAAGTCCTAAGTAGTCTTGAGTTGTATGTTGTTTTAACGACTGTGTATCGGATGTAGAGGTTTTAAAGCATCGAATTAAGCGTTGATTTTATAATTAAGACATCGCTTGATGTCTATTGAAGAGCCAGACCCACTGGAAACCTGTCGGAGTAGAGCATTGGGAAAAATAAAAACTCTAGTGCAAGTATTTAAGTTCCCTAATGCTGCACCTTGTTGCACATCAGAGCAATTTTGTTTTGGCACACTGTCTTTTACAGAAATCGAAACCCCTCAATTTATGTGACACCTGAACACAATTTAAACATTAGCAACTCCTCGACACGACATAGATCCGTATCGTAGATCGGAAATCGCCACGCCCTCAGCGATCATCAGCGAACAATCGAAAGGCTTTTTATGAGGGTTTTAAAATTCTCGCGGGCATACCGTCGACTCTCCGCGGTCTAAGTTGTTAACCCGTGAACCTCTGTGGTACCTCGTGTTTTCTGAAATTGCCCCCTTTTACTACCGGTGGCGAAAACCTTGCACGTAGTGTGATTTGCTCCAGGAAGGTCTTCGGATTGAGTCCCATGAGATATGCCTGTCCGATGGTCTTCAGACCGACGGCCCAGCAAATCGCACGTCATTTTAAACGTAGGCCGTAAAATGTTTTATGGAGTGCAGTGCTGACCGCGGTCCCAGACCCAGCCTCCTACTTCGGCAGCCAGCAATTTTTCAGTCTTTTTAACTACATTTTATATTCATGTGTTTCGTATCACCATCGCTGTAAACGAGGATTATTTCCTTAAACAGCGTTAACCAGTTTATCTTCGTAATGGTGAAGCGTGGTGTTTTCTTCGCGGTACGGACTGAATCTTTAAATATTATTTAGACGCCTTCGCACTGTATCTATGAGTTTCGCGTGATTCTCACTGCAGACAGCGATTATTTCCTTAAACAGCGTTAACCAGTTGATGTTTGTAATGGTGAAGTGACGTGTTTTCTTAGCGGTAGGGGCTGAATTCTTATATATAATTTAGACGAGCTTCGAGTTTCATAGGGTTAAATAAATACGTGTGACGATTTTAGGGCGATCATGTAAAAAATGGTGGAATGCGGGCATATAAACTTATAAAGAATTTTATTTAATTAAGACCAAGGTAACACACCACAATGGAGATCTATGAGCGCATGGGTGGAAATATTAATTTTTTGTGTATAAGTGTGGAGTAAGGGTGTGAATCGTGTTTCTATTGACTCGGGATGTAGTTCCTTGATCGTCTGGGTATTTTGCGTCTTTGCAATACCGTGAAGTCAGTTTTTAAGGTTTCACAAAGTGGTTTCTTACCGTCAGGTATTCTGAACAAATTGTTGTATGCATTTCTTGTCTCTCGCATGCTACACTTGTCACCCACATTTATTATATCTAATAATATTTGGTGAAGAATACAGACTGTGAAGCTCATTTTGTAAATTACTCCGACGTGCTATAATTGTGTTGGGTCCAGATATTCTCATTTCCCTCTTTCCCAAGGGTTCTCTTCCATGGTTTTGCCCTTAAAACGGAGACATTCGAACACGCCAGACAAAACATTTGCAGGATTAGAGGTTTGAACGGCGGGGACTCCGAAGATCTGATGATAGAGGCAGCAGAGACCTCTGAAACGTTGGTAAACTTTTGTCATACTACGCGGCGCCACAAGCAAGAAGACGTATATATTCGGGTTATCTGTGTCCAGGGTCTGATCCCTAGGCACGCGGTGGGTTATTTATCTGCGTTTTACGTATCAGACATTTATCATTTAATTCTATGTAACAATTAGTTATAATTGTGTTTTTGGCGGGCGTATATGCCGATTTTTGGTGATGGTAGTCGGGAGTTTTAGTAAAAGTGGTCACCGTCGGAGTTACACCCGTATGTTCGGGGGGAGAGAGAGAGAGAGAGAGATACTGACGTCTGGATTCTGGTCCAGCATCTCATCATCATCATCATCATCATTACTGTGTGGGGTCTTCGCGTTTGTTCCGGCCGCTGTACCGCTACTATTCCTCCAGCATCCCGTGCTTTGTATTGATTTCAGGATAGAATCCCGGCCCCTCCCTCCCAAACAAGATCGGGGCCAAAGTGCATTCGACCAAATGCCTACTTCTTAGTTGCACACACGCATTTCGCTATCTGCCCACTATATTTGAGGGTCGTGGAGAATATGAGATGGTTACTTTTTTTCATTTCTCTGTGCATATTGGCAGCAAACAATCGATTGATTTTAAAAGGTTTGAATGAAGTGAAACGCTTTCATACTACAGCAAGTTGCATTATTTCCAAGTATAGTTAGAATTAAAACGTACGTTGTCATAGAAATTAATTTTCGTCGCGTTTCGATATTATTAAAATTGTCACAGTCGCGTTTGCTACTCGTTGAACCAGCTTATGACGGACGGGATCAGACCCCCCCCTTTTTTTTTTTTGTAGTTGAACTGTAACACTTTTCTTGCAGAATTGTCCTTGAGAATCGCATGGAAGTACACAATTTATTAAATCTCACTGTATCCTAAATAAAATCTCACGATATCTTCGCGACAACTGAACTATTGAATTATGACCCCCCAACGTTACACGAAGATCAAACGGGAAGGTCTTAAAATTTATTAAAATCGAGTGATCGCACAGACAAGTGGTACATGACGTAGAATACAGACCTCGTTAAGATATACAAGTATTGTTATTAATATTTTTGGCGTTGTTAATGTTCAGTGGGCTGGTCTCTCACTTCTCACAAAAGACCGAGAAACCTCCGTAGACCCACACCGGGTTGTAGAGCCACTGATGATGATATATGAGGACAAATAATTTATGATTCTGCTCTGTGTGATATTTGTAGAAATACATCGTCAACAGAAGTAAATTAATATGAAGGTGACTTACGTGTGAAACGTAGCAAAACCACATTTTGAAAAATGTAGGCATATGTAGCGTATTCCATTACAACAGGGCTCTCCACTTGCTGTTTCAAATTAAAGTGGTATTCACGCATGCGTGTTTTTGCTAGAGCCATATTGTATGTGTGTGTGTGTGAGTTCATTTAACGTGGCTCGGTCTTACGTAAGTTGAGCTGCCAGAACCTACCATGAAAAATTTAAACCAATTCCATTGTGCAGGATTTGCCTTGGATAGTCGAGTCACTCACTCAGCTGGTGAAGATATTTCTTGATTTATAGAACATGAAGGTTCATTGCCCTGTTCACAAGAGCCTGTCAGCCATTTATGTATTGTCCCTTTTCATGTCTTCGTTTTATGACACATTTTAATATCTCATCTGTCCTTGGTAGTGTATCAGAGGGTTTTCGACCAAACTGCCCAAAGAAATTATTATTATTATTATTTATTTCATTTCATGCTATATGTTTCGCCAATCTGGTTCTTACAGATTTGATCATTCTAACATCACTAGGTCTAGATTAGAGATTGTGCTTCGTCTGTTTCTCCGACAGCAAAATACCGTCCTCCGGATGTTGTCCCTAACACGTTTTTTCATCCCTTAGAACCTGAGACCGAGTTTTATACCCATGCAAAACAAATTATTTGTCAAATGAGATGTCCGTTCCATCATTGTTCTGCCATTCACTCAGAATGTGAATGTCAATTTTCCTCGGTTTTCTGTCACCTGGGTAAGAGTGTTTTTTTTCTCATTCGCCGTGCCACAAAAGACGCTACTGTAAGCTACTGTGTGTCTTATCGTGACAGCTGTTGATAACGCGTGAAGAAGACAGGGTCGAAGCTTTGTGAACTTCGTCACCTGTCTTATAACGTAACCATATTTTTAGCACAGTCGTATTTTTATTACTTCTGAGCTGATTTCGCATGTGCTGTTGAAAACGTGACTTTAAATAACACAGAAACCAATCAAGAAATAAAAGATAAAGATGGGAGTGAAAGAAAATACGGAAATATTCACTGTTCATCACCGTGTTCACAAAAGTACAGTGGGCTAGTTAAATGCCGATCTCATGTTTGTAACCAATTTTTCTCGAAGCAGGGCTGTGGAGTCGGACTCTGACCTCGATATAAAATCTTAAGAACAATTTCTATACCGTCTGAGTCGCCGGCGGCCTCACGCTTTTAGGGAGATTCAACGACGCGTTGAGCCACGTGGTTCGGGAATAAAGCTTTGTAACTTTGGTTCTGGTACTTTAAGACCCAGTGGTAACTATATGTACCACCTGCTTCACACGGTTAATAACTCTTCGTTTTGTATGTAAGGGTTTCGGATTGTTCTCAGAATAAGCATCGATTATTTCCTTAAACAGCGTCAACCAGTGAAGTGTTGTGTTTTCTTCGCGGTACGGACTGGATTCTTAAATGCTATTTAGACGAGCTTCGGCTTCAAAGATGGTTCTCAAGTTCCAAGTTGCCACTGCAAGCTTCTCATGCAGCCCTCCCGACTTAAATTAATCAAAATTTACCACCCCTTAACGCCGTCAAAATTTACCCCCTCCCCTCAGCCCCCCCAGATATCGAAGTGTCTCTCACTTCTCCCCCACCAATTTCCTCTTTCTCTCTCTCTCTCTATGGCTTCAAAGGGTTAAGAATAAGAACTCTGTACAAATCAATCGATTTCTGCAATAAACATTAGACGTATATTTAAATATATTTTATAAGTATAAAAAGTAGGCTGATGATTCACGTGGTGGTGACGACGAAATCTCTTAAGGTGCCAGTTACCACTTTAGTAAGTTTACCCTTTTTAACACATATTGAGCTTTTATGAAGGAGTCGGTGTCAGAGATTTTAGTACCGACTCCACACCCCTGTCTCGAAGACCATTTATGATATTGTCCGCCCATCTCTGTCCGTGGCTTAGAACCTGTCTGTTTCTTCAGGTTTGATCACGATTACTGTATCCTGAGTGGCATTGGAAATTTAACGCGTCTGCCCTGGTTTGAGCCTTTTACGATGCACTGAACATTCTTACGCGTTTCATCAGTTGATTTAGTCCTTCCACGTGAATTCTGGGTCAGTGCCCTGAAGAAGGCCGTTTCGCCACAGTTTATTTCGCCGTACAGCCTACTTGCTGTCGGCATTAACTACTGTAGTTGCCTTCGTTTGCTTTTATATTCATGTGTTCCCTTCCTTGTGTCTTTTCCTTTCGTTTTGTCTCCTTTATTTCCTTCTTATGTATTTATATTTTTCCTCCGTGTGTTCTTTATGTCTCTCCATTTTCTTACCTATCCTCTTGCTTTGTATTGTCGTTCTGTGTTTGACCTAACTCAATACCAATTTCCCTGTGCTGTAATTTTTTATCTGTGATGTTTAAAAGTTTCCTCATTAAAGCGTGGAGAATCTGCTAGTTGTGTGCCTCTCCACTCCGTTGACGGAGGGATTGATTGATTCATTACAGGCCTTGTTTCAAGCTCTTCCCGCCTTAGTCACCTACTGGGATACTATTTGATTATGTATATTTATAAATCCTATACGAAATTGGTTCTTACGTTTGAAAACGATTGTCACAGAAGTTCCGGCTACGTAAATGACAACTGTTAAAGAGTATACCTGGTTCGCATTTCAGTAACCCCCATTTTGAACTCTAGCCCAAAGATCGGGTGACCTAAAAATTCCCAAAATATCGTGGAGATCAACAGCTTATATAATACTGCTGTGTTGTTAATTTGCGTCGATATTTAAGGCACATGTTATATGAACCATGCTTTTGGCAGCTTGAGAAGAAAACTGTTTTTGTGGTATTTTTTGTTTCAGACAGTGAAAAAAGTCGAATAACACTTGTTTTTTCGGCGACAGTTAGCAAGACTGACGTATTTAAATTCTGTTTCCATGGTTACATTATCTGTCGGTAGACTGAATTTCGGTTTTTTCCTTTGACACTTTCCCGTTGCCTGGATAATTTGTGATAAAAAGTGAGATTTTTGTACCATTCGTATAGTGGAGCGGAGGATAAACTCCATAATTTTGTTGTCTGTGGCTGCTGAGATGCCGTTGTCCTCGCAGAAATTTTCCTGAGGTATAGACCAGTCCCTAAACGCTGTTGCCATGACAAGTACTGTTCTCTCCGCGAATCGAACCCCCCGTCTTCCAGTCCATATCCCACGGCATCGCATTAGCGACAGTACCGATTGATTCCGCTTGTCAGTAGTTGTCGACATCGGTAGTGAACATGAAACGTTCGTCGGCTCGGAATGACGCATAACTGGGTCGTACCTACGAGACTTAACCAATCTGATAACACGTCATTGACGCATTAACTGCGAACGGGTACGTCATTGGTAATAAGAACAAGTGTAGAAATTCCATTATCACGGAAGTGGTAGTCGGAATTGCATCGTTAGTCTCATAGTCACTTGAAATGCTGTCGAAATACCCCTTAGAAACTTCATACCTTATCGCTCAGTCACTGCGCAGAGCAGAGTACTTGTCAGTAAGCGGATAGTTTGCTCAGCTGGTAAAATTTCTCATCTTCTGTAAACCCCAAGTGTTCATTGTCTTGTTCACAAGAACTCGACACTGAACCCTGTCCCAAGCCAGATGAATCCAATAATCACCTTCATACCCCATATCTTTAAGCTCAGTTTTAATATTGTACTTCCATCATACGTCAGGTAAAGCGAGGATAATACGAAACATTTCAATCTTACATAAGCAACTTGTGAACGTTCTGTGATATTTAAAACTTCTCTTAGGTCGAATGTCAGAAGTCTTTTCATATTCAAAATCCGTCCTTCCGGCGAAATTAAGTCTCGCTATATTAAAAAAAAATGCCTCCAGAGGAAAATTAAGATGTTTGAAAATTTCTAGGTCCCGTTCCGTGGAAATTAAATTCACTATCCTTCTGGGTATGCAACCCAACGCACACTCCGCCTGTAGTGAAATATCTAGATGTAGGAGGGGAGTCTTGATTAAGCTGCAGCATGAGTGCCACCGCTTCACACACCATCTTGTGACACATTCCTCCCTCTTACGTTTTAAATGTAGCGTAATTAAAGTCCGGGAATCCCCTCAACTGTGCTCATTATCGTGTCTGATGTGGCAGAACGGGCTCCATTTCACGAGCAGGCGGCCTGAGCATTGCTGAATTTTACTCGTCCCTGTAATATTTATTGACTGCCATTTTGAAGTCTTTTGCTACTGAATACGTGGTTGTAAGAATTAATATGATAAGAGTCCTCCTTCAGAAGCTGATGGTCGCCGAGCGAGTGAGGTCATTTGCCTTCTCTTATAAAACGCGAAGGTTCATAAGAGGCAGCCACGGGACTGTCCAGAGCCATTTGAATACAATTCAGGCACGCGAACCTTGTTTAAAATCTGTTTTAATATTATCGTCCTGTTTACCGCAGTGTGCCTCGAGCGGTATATCTTTCCCTGTTACGTTTGTAAGGAGTGCAGTATTATGTGAAGCACGAAGCTCGTCTTAACTAATATTTAAGAATTCGGTCCGTACCGCAAAGAAAACACAACACTTCGCCATTACGCCTGTGTCTGTCCACTTGCAGATTCCGATATTGACAGGTTACTAGCCGTTTAGTGGGTCCATCCCTTGTCACGCGTCTTCGGGTTACAGATAGACGAGATTCTCTCCAGATGTGGAGGTTAACTGAAGGACGACTGACAAGGGGTGATCTCCAGGTTTGCTTTTGAGCGGTGTAATTGGATTCTTATGGCTTAGGATAGGGACCGGTCGTGGGATCTTGTGAACACGATATTGGACATTCGGATTGCGTAGAAGGCGGGAATTTCTTACAATTATTTCATACAGACCGGCGTCTTCCATGGATTTTTTGAGGACGCGCCTTGAAAACATTCTACGGCGCCAGTTTTACCTGCGGATATGTATTATTAAACAGCCTTGGAGGCAGACATTCATTCTCCATTATATAAACCACAGTGGCGGAAAATTAACTGTTTAAAAATTGATTAAGTTTCCACATATTTTTCTGAACATTCCTTTGAAGTAGATGTGTTGCATTTTCGGCCAACGTAGAATGAAATAAGTCACAATTTCTCAACTAGTATACCGTTTTAATACTCGTTTAACATTGCGTGTATTTTTGAGGTTGGAGTGGGCTTCACATGAATTTCTCGTACCCTTTTGTCGATGTAGTTAAGTACTTTGTACCGGGACCCCTAAAAACGTGAATGTTGTCTAATATAGATTTTTAATTATCATTTAGACAATTGAAACACTCTTCATACTACGCATGAGAGAGCAAACATTCATTAAGGTCCATTTTGTTAACATACAAAAGTAGCCGTTGGCCGGACTGTGTCGCGGGCCGTATTTTGCACTGCCCACAGGTTGCTCGTGAGTGAGTGAGCCCGAAATAAGATTGACTTGGCTCCATTCCTAGGGTCGTCGACATCGTCGTGTCTTGGACATCCCTGTCCAGAGTAAATAAGTAATGGAACCTGTGAAAAATATCGTCTGAAGTGGGGTGAATCCGTAAACTTCCGATTGGTAGCGGGGAGAGAAGATGCAGAGGACTGGCAAGGGTTGGTAGTTCGCTCGCAGGCAGTTTGGGAATGTGCCTCTTGGCGTCTGTCAAGACCGAACTGAAATCATTACCTGTTTTGTCTCATTCTTAAGATCTTGAACGTTTTTATCTTGTTTAATGCTTGAAGAGAGCGGCGGCTGTACGCACCGTCAAATTTAACAATTACCAGGTGTTGAAGGCTGCGTTCTGATTTCGAGTTGACATTCCGCGTTCTATATTGACGGTGATGCTGGTTTATCGCAGACGTGATAACAGTAAATAAATCCATAATTAAAGGATGTTTATTTTCTAATTGCTACTGCCCCCTTGTGCTTACCACCGATCTAGTCTGGTCTTTGTGTAGGAAGTATTAGCTAGTGCATGTAGACGATTCAGAAACCAGTTAGCGTAAGTCGTTAAACATACGAGGCGCGTCCTCAAAGTAAGTTTCCCTGGGGCCGTTTACAGAAACAAAACACAATTTCATGGAAATATTTATTGCAACAGATACAGCAAGTGTCCAGCTATTTTTCAACATATTCGCCACCGGAATTGAGACATTTGTCATACCGTGGGACCAACTTTTGAATACCTGTGTCGTAGAAGTCTGCCGCCTGGGATTGGAACCACTGTGTGACAACCATCTCCGCCTCTCTTTCATTCTCAAAACGCTGACGCTGACCGGACAGGAATTTCTTGAGGTGTAGGAAAAGATGGAAATCACTGGGAGCGAGGTCCGGGCTGTAGGGTGAATGATTAAACACCTCCCAGCTGAACTCCTGCAGGAGACTCGCTGTCTGTCGAGCCGTGTGCGGCCTAGCGTTATCACTGACCGCACTTCACAGTCGGCGGGAGCTGGAATAAGAACCTCCATCTTCAACAGCTGCAACGATGCTACTGTGAGAACGCGGGAGGTGCCGTTAGTGCATGCGCCATGCTACGTCATTGCTCTATCACGTACGCACAGTCGCTTCGCGCAATATAAGGTTTGCTAGCTGTGGGACGAGTGGGAAACTTACTTTGAGGACGCGCCTCGTATTACAGTGAAGCAAAAGTTTCGTTAATTTAGCCGTATGAAATTAACGTGAAAGACTCGTACAAAAAATTGTAGTCTCTATGGTTCCGAACACAGCACGTAGCGAACAAACCAGTTGAACACACACCGGCTTCTGATACGTCGATATATCAGCGACTGGCCGGACGAACTGAGGAAAGGCACGGATGTCTTGGTGTGGGACGTGTCGGGGGGGCAGTTGCTTCACCCCTGAGCCCCCCTGGACCAGCTGCAAAGCAAGAGTTTTACAAGTAAGCCCGTATCGACCGCTAGGACTGGCTTGTTTGAAAAGACGATGACGAACCCAATACTGTTCCAGAGCGACCACCATCCTCGGATTGACCTCTCCGCGGAATTTAATCAGGAAACGCGCTTTCTTTCTGTTGATTACATGAAAGACTTCTGTACGATGTCGCAGATGTTCGATATAGAAGCCGTTTTATTCATTTTATATAATAGTACGTCCGATTTTAAACCTCCACCTCGCTACCACTGATTCCACGAATGTTATAATAGGTAACCACTGTTTCACTTTGCCTGAAATTTTCTTCCGTTGCTGAAAACATTTATTTTCCATATATTTTTTTTAAAATCATCATCATCATCATCAGTACCTTAATTATTTTTTTGGTATTTATCATGTAGTAGACTGGTGGGTGTGTATTTTCTGTAATCGTGTTGCTGAAGTACTTGGTTTGGTTTGTGTTCGCGAACACTGTAATTGGGTTAGCAGATGCAGCGAAAAGATAAATTTACGCATTGATGTAATGGTCTTAATATAATATCATATCTAGCTCAATCGTGTGTTGGTTGTATCAGAAGCGACGTCACGTAGCGTTGGGATTGTTCGGAGCAAAGTAACACCAAGTGCAGATGGAGCTGCTGCTGCTATGTCTTCAAGGCCACCGTCGTCTGTATTGCACGCTGGACCAAATGATACTTGCTGACTTAACGTAGACCAGCCGAGAGTAATCTCTATACGTTTTGGTTCGGCGTTGTTTGATTGAATGTAGTTATTACGATCAACTACCTGACTCATTCGCCCACTCAGTGATGCTGTGTGTATCTGTAAATGTCTTTTAGTATTCAGCTGCTCAAGAAATTACCTGCCTCTTATGGAACACGAAGGTTCATTACCGCGTTCACAACAGCCCGCCACTGAATCCAGTCCAGAACGCAACCCAACTTAGTCCTCAACGACGTGATAACCTCAACTCGTACTTGGTGAAGTTCTCTATGGTGCTTAACTAAGCATCACAACACGCAGGCGTGTGGGGAAGTGGAGGTATAGATCACTTCACGCCTTCCTTGCTTTGCTCCTAAGGAAATGTGCCCACTGCGTACAAGAATGCTGGGTGAGTGGGCCCCCGGAGACGATCCGGAATATCATGACGAAGAGAAAAATTCTGCTATGCCGGTAATTGAACCCCGGTTGTCCAGCCCTTAGATTAGTCACTTCTTTCTTTTTGTAGTGTTCTGTCTGAGGACAGGTCCATATGAACAGGATCCTTCCATCCTTTTCTCGGACTGGGACCTGTTCATATACGTTCTTGGCAGATGATCCAGAAGTGGTTTGCCATTGCCTTCTTCTGTGTGTGAATGGAGTAATTGTTGGGATGCCACGGAGAAACCGGGGAAGCCCACGGAGGAAAACTCCGTGATGCCTAGACCACGGCCTTGCCCAACACAAGTTATAAATTCGGGCACCGCTGGGAATCGAACCCGGGACCCCAGGATTATAAGGCCAGCGTCCTAACCGCTAGACCACCGTGGCGAGATTAGTCACTGCGCTAAGAGAATGTTTTTTTTTTTTGGACTAGGCGTTATGTAAGCGCAACACGAACACATCCGGGTGAAACGAGGTTCCATACATCGCACTTGTTACGTGCTTGTGTGGTTGGTTATCAGCTACCAGTCTCTTAGAAAGTGTGCGAATTTGTATTTACTCTGTTCAGAGTTGATCACGGCAGAATATCTCCCGGATTAGTCCTCCCCCACCAGATGATTCTGTGGTGCGTGGCATTTCACCTGTTTCCTAGGTGAAAGAATGCAAAATTTTTATAATAAACTCTGATCCCTACCTCAATAACCATATCTGCACCGGCCCTTTTAATTCAGGTGATCATCGTTCTATGTAGCTTGGTATTGTAAAGGTTCCGGGTTCGATTGTAACCACAGTGAAGCGATATCAGAAGTAAGAAAGTAATTTCGTATCATCTACTTTGATAGCAGCCTATCGCCGGAAGGCACGAGTGGAGTCCTGTAACGTCGCCATACGTGTGAAATGCACGTCAGAAAATCGAAAGTACACAACGTATTGGGTATTTTTTTTCACGAGCTGTGATGTCCGGTCGTCCAATGCCCAGAACCTCGTCGTGTCTCTTAAGGCTTCGACCGGGATGTTCTTTTGTTAAATCTTATGTGGTACCGCCTGATTCGACTTCTAATGGTTAAGTGAAGTGTTTTCTTCGCGGTACGGTCTGGATTCGTAAATATTATGAAGACGAGCTTCGGCTTCAAAGGGTTAACCAGCTGATTTTCGTAATGGTGAGGTGTAGTGTTTTCTTCGCGGTACGGACTGAATTCATAAATAATATTCAGACGATCTTCGGCTTCAAAGGGTTAAGGAAGTTGGCGTGTCTAAGTCATGTCCAGGTGCGTGGCTGGCACAAGCTTTTTGGCAACCTTTCCATAACGGAACGGCTTTCTGGGTCAGAAATTCCAGCTTCATTTACTGTGCGTTTACAAATAACTTACACCATTAAGCCTGCACCTGATCTTTATTGAACCTACTACAGGTACCTAAAGCGTGCACTTTTGAAAACGTCGTTGGACAGATCAGTTGAATTTAAGATTCCGCATTTCGACAGGAAAATTCGTGATTGTAACAGCATTTCAGATGTGTGCCAACATTTTGGGTGATCATAGTGCCTCCATCTTCAGTGCTGAAGTGAGAATCTCAGTTGTCATATGGAAGTTGGAATAAAATAAAGATCACTACAATGTAATAACATTAATACAGAGAAATTGGAAGATAGAAAGGAGTAATATTGAAGTAATAAATAAATAAAATTATACTAATTCGCTTCTTGCTATACGACGTCTGACATCCCGACAAATTCTGTGAAAGAAGGAAGGCAGATACGCCAGTAACCTTTAATGACTGGCGTTTGGTCGGCTTCTTTCGTCATACGCTCGTATCCGACGTCGTTTCGTACTTAGAAACTTTGCTGGAATTCATTTCGTGGAAGTCTATCTTCAGTACCACCCTCGCTTTAGTCTGGATGTCTTTGTATTGATAATGAGATTGCTCATAATTTCTGAAACACTTTGAAGCCCATTGGGTAATATTATGTCTGCATCAACAATAAGTAATTCCGTTTTTTAAAGTTCCAAATGGTTCGTAATATTCTCAGTGTAAACAGAGAATCTCTTGGTTGTTTGCTTGGGTCCACCGTTGTCGACCATTCTTTGTGGCGCTTTGTATCCAGTCCCCAGTGTGAAGAATATGACGAGCGCTCAAAATGCACGGCATCCCGAAACCTTGTCACTTCACGGATGACTTGGGTTCGATTACCGATAAGTCAGACAGCTGTAATATGACCACAAAAGCGTACCCACGTCTCACGCCCAACCATCAGTATGAAGCCATTAGCTTACACTTCACAGCTTCTCTCATTCATATTGCAGTGAGGTTTATGAAGACTAGTGATTCCGGTGACGAACCGTGTTTTAACTTTAACGTTCTAGTTTTGTATTAGGAATTGGACTTACGTGGCAGGAATTAACTAAGATGACGTTCAGGTTTAAACTCAGCGCGGAACGATTTCTCTTACATCTGTAACCATTTGAAGCTGAAGCTCGTGTAAAATAATATTATATAAGAATTTAGACCGTACCGCGAAGAAAACACAACACTTCACCATTACAAAGATCGACTGGTTAACGCTGTTTAAGGAAATAATCGCTGTTTACACTGAGAATAATACGAAACACATACAAATGCAGACGACTGGTTGCATATGCAGGTGGGGCATTTGGTCGCCCTTATTAGACTTTGGTATTCTGTGTTGTGACTCCGTGGGGACTCGAAGGTAGATAACTGACGTTTCGGACGAACGTGCCTGCGTTGTCATTGCTAATGTCCTTAAATCCCTCTCGGAGTTACTAAGAACAACCCCTTCTCCCCGTCCATTTGGAATTTTTTTCTTTACGGAAGAAATTTCTGAACATTCTGATGTAATATGCACGTGTATGTTCGACTAACCGCTGGTCGGTGTACACGAATTTCAGCGAGTTTAGTTTCTGCATCGTATGTTTTTGTAATCCAAGACTCGGGCGAATCGCTGTTAGGGTGAGCCACCCCGCTGTCAGCCAATAGGAGGCGAGGATTTCGTTGCTACCTGCTCTGCTTGTATATCATTAGGTTATCGGCTTGTAGACCGACATAGGCTGTTCAGTAAAGTAATTTCAGGCGGCTGTCCTCTGAGTCTTCTCCCTGATGATGGAGGCAGCAAGGGCCTCTGAAACGTCGGTGAACTTCAATCAGACTACACGGTGCTGTAGCCCGGAACTATCTTCAGACTCACCGCCTTGAGAACCTCAAATCGTACAAAATAATCTCATATTCACGTGTACTGGGTTACGATATTCAGACGTGCTGTCCTCATATGCTAATTAGACCAGCGACGGCCCTTCCATATAATTTCCAATCAATTACTTACTGGTCATCCTATCATTCGACGTTATTTATATCGGTAATTAAGAACAAATAAGATGCGCTTCAGGATCGTTTGACTGCAGGTATGGCTGGGTTAGGGCTCCGCTACTTCTGTTGTCTATAAATACAGCATTTAATTTTGCTACGCGGACTGGGAAACATTCGCCATCTTCGCACCTGGTTCTGAATTACGTTCGATCAGACGTAGCCTTCAGGAACTTGAAGTACGGCGGAATTTCCCCACGTTTATCTGCGTCCATTAAGTGGAATTAGCAATAAGGCTGTTGCTCTACACTCTACAGGACGGTGTTGCAAGGTGCACGCGTGGTAACTCGGGACACCACTCGTACCATTACCAGGACGCGCTACCTTTTGCTCTGTCCCGGGGCGTGTTATCGGTTGATTCAGTTTCTCTTCTCACATATTATCCGGGTTCAAATATCGGTTCAGATACCGTCCATACAGGGGATGGGGTCATGGTTTTATTCAGTTACTCAGTTCCAGCGTATCATGAAATGAGTCACACAAACCGAACTACGAGGTTTGCGGCCCGGGGGGGGGGGATTTAGAATCCTTCAGATAATATCAAATCTAAAAGTTCTTGACGATGGTGATGAGTTATTTGAATAAAAATTTTCTTGGATATTATCCATCGTCTAGTAAATGAAATATAAATCGTGAGGCGACGTTTCGGAGATGGGGCTCTATCTCCGTCTTCAGGTTCCTACTCAATTGGGCCCACTAGATAGAGCTAATCCTTATCTCCGGAAAAAGTAAAAAAAATAGTTCGGGTTTTAAGAGTACGTTCCTTTGAAGCTCGCTGGTTTGTTGGCGGGCGCCTCGTGGTGTTTCGGAATCAGCCAGTTTCCTATTACGTGACGCATTTTGACCACAGCGACTACTAGAAGTGTTACGTAGAATTATGAGGCAGACTGCATATTCGATATCGATCGTGGGAGAGGTCCTGCCTGTGATGCTGTTGGTCAGGAATTGTGGGTGGATCAGACAGGAGTGATAGGGTGAGCGTATGGAGCCGGCCGCCTTGTTATAAGCCACTGGACTTCTCCATTTGTTGAAATAGCCGTCCGTTCTTTACTGCATAAATGAAGATGGCTCGGCGAACATCACCGTGAAGTCGAAAGGGATTTTCCTGTATACGTTAATCAGCCATTGCTGAACTTAACAATTTAAGCTGGTGTTCCGACGGATCAACAGATTAATCGGTGGTTACTGAATCTATTGATTATTCGGCGATTAATGAGTCATTTTAATAATAAATTTAAGAATCAACCGATTATTCGACGAAATTTAAATTATTAATCGTAAATTAAGTAGCTAAAATATCAGTTGTGATTAAGAAATTAAGTTATTAATTGGCGGTTCATGTTAAGCCTAATTAATAGCGACTGAGTATGAGGACATCCCCCCCCACTTCCCCGAGGTCCCATAAAGTAGACACAGGTAGAAGTTTCCCGTTCGCGCAGACAGCGTGCCCCAAGGTTTGTGGTCAATATGGCGAACTTTAGAAACAATCTTAGTTGAGAGTGAAAGGACGACATATTATTGGTAATTTTTTTTCCCAGCCAACTGAGCTTTCGACTGCAACTGAATCTTTTTGGACCATCAGCCGCGAAGTGAACATCCGACGTTTCGAAGACTTTCTGTGCCTCCGTTATCAAGGAGGGAATGTGATGTGATGAGAGACATAAAGAGATCCTTATATACGTTTGTAGATACATTTAAGTCTCTTTGAGCCCGGGGAAACTGCTGAAACAGGAACAGTGGGCGGAATGAAGCGTTTGCCCTGGGTTTCATTTCAAAGTGTCCGTAATCGGTCACACAAACATCAGTGGACCGATGGAAATTGGCGAGACTCCAGTCATGCAATTTTCTGCATTTTCCCCGTTGTCTTATGTCTCCCAGAGTTTTTTTTCACCAAATTTATTTTCCACTAGACTCGTTTAAGATCAGGCGTTAATGTATTTCTTCGTTTGTGTGCTTAGTAACGCTGTGTTAAAGTTTCTTGAGGTGTCATTTCCATGGTAACGCTTGGTATGCGTTGTTGAAAAAAAAAATCACGAATAGTTCGCTTTAACTGTTGAGAGATGGCGGGACACTTCACTAACGCTTCTCAAATACCAAGGAAGTCGATACTAAATTTACCATTGCTTCTAAGCGAGATATTTCAAGCGTTTCATGGAAGGGGTTAAGCACCGGTGGTAGTATTGATTATGATTGTGGTCGCGATACAGCTGATCCAAGATTCGTCATCACACGTCAAAACAAAATCTTCCCCCCCCCCCGGACACGATCTCCAGATATATCAATCTAGATTGTCAGAAATAATAACATAAGATCCATTTTTATTACCGTGATTGTGTGTTTCCCTGATATACACGTTCTAAGTCGTGATGAGAAGATACATCGTGCAATGTCTATATATGGTCAGAATAGCCGAAGAGGCGGTGTGAGGCTGAGGGCAGGAGAGGGTTGTTGGCAGCTCGGAGGTTTGCGCGATATGTGAGCATCAGCTCATCGTTGAACAACATCTCTTTATAACTCGGAATTATTTCTCTCTGCGCCTTCTCTTTATAACTCGGAATTATTTCTCTCCGTGCCTCTAATTATGTGTGTTGTTTACCTACTTATTTATTTATTTGTGTTTATATACGCATGGACGCCGATTTAGCTCAGTAAAATGGCTGTTGACCTATACTGATTAAAATTATCTTAATCTGAGACACTACATAAATGTTTACGTTCAGTTAAATAAATAATTCAGCTTTGGTATGGGAGATGTACTCGGATGTATCGTCAGGTCTTGCATACAATGTCGTATGCTTCTAATTAATTTAAATAAAAGAAACTTGTGTTAAATAGTTTCAGTGTTTCCCCGCCAGAGTGCATCTCGTCATTTACTGGTATAGGCTACGCCCCAAAGCTTTCATCTGTCACGTGAGCATCAGTTGAGATGAACTCATCGTTAAACATCAGGGAGACCTGATTTTCGCCAATATGT
>NW_019060471.1:137946-150836 GCF_000696155.1 Zootermopsis nevadensis | reverse complement strand
GCCGCAGTGAGAGCAGTGTTGAAGGAATTTGGCCACGCACTGGGAAGAGATCAAGGGACAAGGATGACACAGCAGGAGCTGTGTTTGAAATCGCGATTCGCTGTGTCGTCTGATCGCATGTAAAGGCACCAGGGACTGGTGTTTGCTCACGATAAATGCGTGTAGAAATTTAATCGGAAAACCCCCCAAAAAAGGGGAAGTCTAGCCGTTTTAGGCGGAAGGGAAACACTGAAATTAATCTTGTAGAAATATGACGTCACAGTGTGGATTAATGAGCGTAGTTGTCAGGTACGACAACTACGCTCGCAAATTTTTGATAGTGTTCAGTCTGTCTCTGAGAGACATCGTGCCAATTTGAGTAATTGAGTTTACACACTATATGATATTAAGTAGAAATATATGTTAATTTTAGAGGTACACGATTAGCATCAGTAATAAGTTAATATTAAAAGCCAGTGAGGTATGTAAAAATGCAAAGAACGCCTTGTCACTGTGAAGTGGTGGAGATTAGACTGCACGTTTCAAGTGTACAGTCTCTTCACACAACGTGTTGTTTCTCGAATCACGTATGAAGGAGAGAACCTTTGGAACAATACTCATACGAAAGTCAGCTGTTTGTTTGTTTGTGCCTCGTATCTATAGTAACAAGTAGTTGAAAGGAAGATAGCACACTGACCTGGTTATCTGAAGCTCATAAACTCACCGTGTTTCAGAACAGTCACTCATAAAATTAGCATTTATGAGGTTTTAGTGCCATCTACCGAAACTGTAGAGTAACTGTGTCAGACCTGCGTGTCTCTGTGGACTTCGTGCATCAAAGGCTTACAGGAAATATTTCAGAAATATAAATCGCACAGCAACGGTTGTGTACACCATTTATTTTCGTCCTAAGTAATTATTTTTTTTTACAGTATACCGTTTGTAGTTTTAATGGTAACTTACAGAGACTTATCTGTGTAAATTGAGTGGTAGTTTACTTGAAATATCTGCGGGTGGAAGTGTAGAGTTTCCAGTTCTTACGACACTGAAGATGCATGTGGTAGGATGGATCGGTTTCCAGTCGATAGCGTAGTTTCCTTTGTAAAGTCGAAACGTTTTATTATATCCATGAGAAAGGCAGGAAGGCGATAGGCTATCAAAATAAGTGTGGGGTTTTGTGATGGTTTGGTTAATTGGTAATCCCCCCCCCCCCCAACACCCAAATCTCGACTGAATCAAGGTAACGTGCAGTTTCTAACATTTTAGATGCTATGCACGAGATATATCGGTCACAGGTTAACAATTTATTTATCTGAGTTTATTGTACAGCAAGCGTAGTTAAAGACATCTCCTGCCATCTCTGAGAAATTATAGTTAACTTGGTGACATTTTAACGGCGGAAATGTTACCGTAAGACAGAATATACTAAAAAGTAAAGTAATGCTGTCCCGCTGTACGCCATGTAGGCGTTTGGGGTGAGTGGAGGCATAGCTCCTCTCTTCCTTGACCTCGGCACTAGATGGGGGTGAGTGGTCAGCATCACGCCCCGGCCGTGCTTTACCCCCGGGGGAAAGGACCCCGGTACCCATTGTAGAGGAGGCTGGGTGGGCCCCCAGAGCCGGTTTGGTGGCATAGGTTACGCTGTCGGGGATCGAACCCCAGTCGCCCAGTCTCTATACCGACTGAGTTACGCCGACTCATAGACGGAATATACTAACAAACGGAATTGTGTTTTGCAGTAAACTGAGAGTGAAATTCCTTGGATCAGTACATTCACTTGTTTTTTATGAGACGGGTTTGATCTGCGTTAGCGCTGTAAGCTTGCGTTTTCCGTTTCTTGCCTCGTGTTATTAATGTGTGTTGCAGTTCGTGTTAAATTCATGCCCCCATTTTAGAAAACCTCCGGTTCCCTGCCCATCGTTTCCTTCTGTGACTTCTTAATTTTCTCGTTTCAAGACTGTCAGTAACTTAAATCAACCAGCTCCATGTTTTGTTTAGCAACTGAAACGATCCGGATATTACAGATAAGTTTCTGTATCAGATCTGACAAATTTAGTGTCTCTGTTGTGTGCGGTTATAAAAGTTACTTTGATGCAGAGAAGTCTTATGGTAACGATATGTCATAAATGCGTTAGAAGTTCTCGTGCCATCTTGAGACAATAAAATGTATTGTTACTTCTTTTCTCAATCCTCGTCTCTTGAGATTTGTTTATGCGGGCGAGAGAATGGCGTATGAATTTAACGTGGATTATGAAGCAAAAGTCGTTTGTATGTCCACGTGCTGTTCTAACTGCTACACTGCCCGACATTTGGCCCAGCCAATGCGTTATCGCCTTGTTGATAGAGGGAGTAAGCACCTCTGAAATGTCAGTCAGTATCTACCAGATACCCACAAAAGTATTATATGAGTAAACGTCTGAGCTACTGAATGTTAAAGTAATTGGCATATAACAATACCTCTGGTCCCACAAAAGTATTATATGAGTAAACGTCTTAGCTACTGAATGTTAAAGTAATTAGCATATAACAATACCTCTGGTCATTAAAGGATTAATTACGTTTTCAGCTGCTAAGATTATGCACAGTCCGGTTTAAGGGATGGTTGTTGGATAATGAATTGGAAAGGGCGTGGCTTACATGTGTCTGGAGACATTGAAATAGCCACGAACAAAATTAGAATAGTCTGTCTCCGGGGCGAGATTTGAACCTGGGACCTCCCGAGCACGAAGGAGTGCTAACCACTTGTGCACGACGTTCAGTAGGAAGTCAATAAAATTTAAAGGACGTCGGAAAACAAGTGGCTGCTTTTCCTAACAGCTCTGACCTGGAACACTCTGTATATAGTCATTAAGAGGTCCATTTTGTCTGTAACCATGACAACTCACCTTCCCGTGTTTAGGGTATGCTCATGTAGAACAAGTTTCTTACATACTTCGTAACGGTAAAATTAACAGAAGTGTGAAATTATAGGGCATTGGGCGTCTGTAAGCGAGCGTGTGGTGATGCGGGAGCTGAGACATTAGTGGTGAAATCGAAACACCTCGGCGGCGTGTCTACAGTTGGCGCAGCGCTTGGTGTTTTACTGAATGTCTGGAAAGTTTCCAGCTCTGTTAACAGTGACTCACTCAACCCCCTGACACCGGCAACCAACATTACAGCCGCGACTGTTGGGTCGCCCTGCTCTCTGGCGCTCGCCGTCCAAATTGATCTTTCTTTAACGTCATTTTGTTTATTTAAAACTTCCTCAAGGTGAAAACTATGCAGGCAGGTCTTCCGCATCCCACTGAAGAGAAACATACAGTTAAAGCACGTAACCTAACATAACCTGTACCACACGATGCAACATCGCAAATTAACTAACTCGACTAACTGTAAAGCGAAGGTTACCGCAGCGGTAATAGCGAGGTCCATCATTGGACACGGTACTGACCTTGTTCCAAGTACCATCCCCACAGTCTACATGCCTAATATGCATTTTAATATTATCCTTCCATCTTATCTACCTTCCGGTGGTACATTTCCAGAGTATTCCCATAAACAATACTGTGACTTGATAGTGGAGTTGATACGTTTTTTTCACAGCGTAGGAGAAGAACGCTGATATCACATCGTAGTGAGATCCTTGTTTTCCCTGGAAAGCTCTGTACTCTTTTTCTCGTTTCCAAGGATACGAGCTACAGGTACAGTCAACTCTAAATTTCACTAGCCTTACGATACTAGGTGCCATGTAATAATCATTAAGATCATCGTTATGTGAAACCTTTCGTCCTAACCAGCCAACAGGAAACAAGTCGGGACAGTCAATCGACCAACGCATCTTTTTTTTTTGCGTATTGCGTAAGTGAACACCTAAAAATACGAGACGTGGAATCGGGCTTCGTGTGGTAGGCGCTGTTGAGTTTGGCAGTTTATGTGGTGATGCTGCAGGGCGGGGACTTGAGGTCAGTGGCTATTGCACCGGGACGGAAAAAAGAGCTGCTTCAGATTGGCAAAAGTGTCAATCGGATGTTATCGGTTGCACGTATTGATTTTGTTACACCGTGCATTGGGGTCCACACACCGCGCTGTATCGCATCTCCTCATTTCATCGTATTATCTACGTTCACCCTTTGAAGCTCCAAGATCGTATGCATAGCATTTAAGGATTCAGTTCTTACCTCAAAGAAAACACAACATTTTACCATTACAAACATCATTTGGTTAATGATATTTGACGAAATAGTGTTCGATTTTTATTCTGATCATTATAGGAAGCCCATATGTAGTATACTCTGTATTCTACATGTAGTTATTTAATGTTAAAAACAGGTGGTACATATAATTACCGCGTGTTATAATGGTTAACGAACTACAAGTTTATATATAGGTGGTCAAGGCAATTCCGCACCATTATGGGATACATTGCTATTAGACATTTTCAGCCCGCACACTGATAAACTATGCCTATGTTGTCATGGTGATGTTTCTTCTTCATGAGTTTTTTTATTTTTTTTGAGACCAAGGTCCATACGCATTTCTCACTGTCCAACTCATGTTATTATTCTTTGTTCGATCATCCTGGTTGTATCTGTCGCATATTTGCAGAGTTTGTAATGCAGTGTAATAATGTCACGTTTAATCTATCATCTCGAAGCTATGTGTTTCAAAACGCGATGGTTGTGGAATACGCGTTTTACGTCACGGGTTAGGTTAGGTTAGGTTAGGTTAGGTTGAAGACACTATCGCACACGATAACGCCAGTTGATATGGTCCCTGCCAGTTTATTATCCTTTTTACGGAATCCGAATGTTCCATCACCACCAACACAAAATCTCGTTCGCGGAATGTCTCAGCCTAGTGTTTATAACACTAATATCGAATATTGGGCCCAGAGGCCTACTGTCTTGGAAGGTATGTCCTGGTGTTTCTCGGTCGCCCCCGCTCACCTGCCGGGATACTGTGTGGACCTGTACATTCTTAGCAACTGAAAGCGTCAAGCCAAATGTTCGCTTGTCTGATGATAGGACACAATTTAAGGCGTTCACGGCAGTGGTCATGCAAACGCAGGTGGACAGAATTTCAACTTAATAAAAGGCTCTCAGACATAAACTTCCACGTCATGTTACTATCGCTGGCAATGTTATTATGCATATATTATACATTTTTGTGATTTTTCGTTCAAATTTCGCTGGTTTTAAGTTAATTCTTGTTAGAAGAGGAAATCGCACTGGGAAAGCCTTGGACTTCCAGCTAAATCATTTAGTACCGTTTCAAGATCATTTCAGAAAACATTTCGGAATGTCTGTAATTGCAGGAGTATTTGATAAACGATTAATTTATCTTTCCTTAATGACCGACAGTTGCTACGGTGGTCTAGCGGTTAGAACGCTGGCCTTGTAATCCTGGGGTCTCGGGTTCGAATTTATAACTTGTGTTGGGCAAGGCCGTGATCTAGGCAACACGGAGTTTTTCTCCGTGGCATCCCAACAATTACTCTATTCACACACAGAAGAAGGCAATGGCAAATCACTTCTGGATCATCTGCCAAGAACGTATATGAACAGGTCCCAGTCCGAGAAAAGGATGGAAGGATCCTGTTCATATGGACCTGTCGTCAGACAGAACACTAAATAATAATAATAATAATAACCTGTTTTCGCCAGGATGTGGCCTGCCATCACATGTACGAGTTAACTTTCTCTTGATACCAAAGATACGTCTGCAAAGCTATAAACATAACCAGTTTTGGTAACACGTTCTTCTTCCCCGTTTGTAATAATTTTGCGTCCTTAGTGTTACACCACTGGTCCCTTTTTTTAAGTCCAACACTTGTTTTAATTTCCCCGTGTATCAGGGCATCTGCCTTGAAGTGTTCCGTTGATGATCTGCGAGTAGTGGCCATAAGGCTAGAACAAGCCTGTGTCTTCATGTCGAACAGAGATGCAGAAAGTTTTTTTTTATTCCCAGCCTGCAGATACGTGAAATATCGGTAGCAGGAAAGGGAAATGGCGAAGGGAAGAATGATTGATAAATTGATGAATTATTTGTGGATGGTGAATTCAACGGATAGCGATCGAGCCTTGTTTTTGAGGTGTTCATGAATTTTCCAGGGAAGACAGAAAAAATCGCGAATAACCTCGGTCGGGATTGCGAATCCTGGGCCGAGAGCTGAACTTGGGGGCCTCTCACATACACGAAGAGGAGTGATACACCTTGACGCTACTTTCGGGGACGAATAAAGCCAGCAAAAGATTAAGGATTTGGAAGGAAGAAATTCGAGATACAGAGAGAGGGAGAGTGAGAGAGGTTCGAGAAACGATGAGAGAAAGGTGGCGTTACCAAGCAACGACGCTGGATGCGGCGTCATGGTGACCCAGGCCTTTTCACGGTTATTGCGCCTGTTTGATCTGCAAGTCGCTGCTTCGCTCCCCTGCCACTCCCTATGAGCATTTGAATAACTTTATCAGTTGATATGATAAAGCTACATCTTGTAATTTTTGTTCACAGGAGGCGCTGGCGTGAAAATGGAACACTTCCAGCCCGCCCTTGACCCCAGGAAGCAAGAATTGCTAGAGGCACGCTTTCTCGGAACCAGGGTACGTCGTTGCCATCTTGATTTCAATGCCACTGTTTATTAAAAGCGGCGGTTCAAACCGCGATAGTTAACAGGACCGCGGTCTTGACGTCCGAGGTTCAGTTCCCGGCAGCGCAGGATTTTTTGCCCCGCCCAGACCGGCTTTGATGCCCACCGGGAGGTAAATCGGCCGGGGCGTCGAACTAACAATTTTACTTCCATCCAGTGCCAGTGCATTACCTGCACTCCTCAGTACGCATGTGTGCTGTGGTACTCAGTTAAACAGCACGATAAGCTTACCTCGCAATTTTTTAAACGGAGAATATTAAAGTGCAACTTAGAGGAAATTCTGATTGGATTAGGCTGGCTGCGGATAGGTTACAACGCCGGGAAGTTGAGCCTTCAGGTTCTGCTGTCAATTTTAGCGGACTATTTTTTTCTACTAGTTTATAGAAATTCACGAGATTTCATTATTTGAAACGGTTAGATAAGCGGTCACGGTACAACCTTTTAATTTAGGAAATCTTTTATCGTGGTTATAAAAAGATAACTCTCTTCCACTTGAATCTAGCCCGTTCCTTACTACCCTGTTTTAATATTATCCTCCGAAGTTTAACTCCAGTAAATATCGTCCTTTCTTTGCCTCCAGGGGTCAGGCGACTATTCCACGACCAATAGCAGCTGTCCACAGTGCCCTAGCCGCTGCGGAGTGCCCGCTACCACCGCTCCGAGTGTAGACTGGTCGACTGTGGGCGCCGGGGGCTGCAGCGGAGGCGGTACTGGAGGCGGCAGCAGCAGGGATCGACAGCAAAGCAACCAGCAGGTAGGCCAGCGCTTGTCAGTCTGTGGCGTCTAGGTTGAGGCGACATGTGTAGAACGTCGGCTGTAACGAAGACCTTTCGGAAAAATGAACGCCACTAATTACCTCCCTAATGACATAAAACAGCCTCAAACATATAATACTTCGTAATTTCACTTTGCTGATTTCCTGACTTGACTTATTCTATTTTTTAAGAAAATTATGCATCTCGTGAACCGCCCTTAACGTCGTCTACCCTGGTCACGTCCAAATTACGTCCTCGTTTGTAGTCTAAAAATACACATCTGACGTTATAACAGGGCAGTGTAGCCACAAGTTGATAGCTAACAGCCAAATGACTGTATTTAGACAACCTGTTTCGTTGACGTGCCGGAGAAGTTGCCTAACCTACACGGCGCAAAGAGAATTATAGCACGATATGTGTTAATTTTGGAGTGAAACTGAATAAACATCAGATGAAGTGGTAATGTAGGTGTTTCTTGAAGAAGAATAAAACGAATGGGGTGGGCCTGTGTTGTCTTGAAGCCGAATATAAAGGAAAACATTCATAACAACGTCCGGTCAGTCCCAGTGTACACGCTCCAGCGAAATGCCTGTCTGTACTGATGGAATCTGAGTATATTAAGGCTTTGACCGGGATGTTCTTTTGTTAAATCTTATGTGGTACCGCCTGATTCGACTTCTAATGGTTAAGTGAAGTGTTTTCTTCGCGGTACGGACTGAATTCATAAATAATATTCAGACGATCTTCGGCTTCAAAGGGTTAAGAACGTTCAGATATTCTACTGTCTTCAGCTTTTAACGTGTTATTTGTTTAACGATGTCATTGGAATTAAGCTTATGCTGTCTTTCGGAATTTTAATGTTTGTGGCCTTCTGACGATGGAAATCATGATTTGCCATGAGAATATCCTGTAATAACAAAATAAGTACTTTGCTTTTATCTTTAAAAAAGTGGTGTTGGGAAGATTTAGTATGCAGTCGTTGAACATAACTATTGAAATATGGTAGTTACAAAACTGCTCAAGAAATTCGTCTCCTTTTAACGTAACCGGAGGGTCCCATTACCGTGTTCACATGAGGTCAGTCAGTGAACCATATCCTGAGCCAGCTTAATCCATCAATCCGTATTTATTCAATACCCGTTTTAATATCGTACCGAAATTGTGATACACTTATCTGTTTCGTGTTCCGTCCGCGCTGATGCGATCATTTTAATAATATTTTGGCGAAGAATGCAAATTATGAAGCTCTTTATTCTGAAATTTTCTCCAGTCTCCTTGACACCCTGTTTTCTGACACTCTCAGCCTGTCTGTCTGAGGGATTATTCGCAAGTATTATTTACAACGTAAGTTTATGTATCATCTTACATCTTCTGCCGTGATAAAGAATGCGCGGAGCTTTGCCTCCATAACCCCATACATCTTTATGGCTGAAGGCGGAGTTCTTGTTTGTAGTGAACAAAATATGTATAACTTAAGGTGATTGGTGTGTGTGTGTGTGTGTGGTTTTTTTTTTATATATATATATATTTATTATGATTTGCGTGTTCTGCCTCAGTTGTTTTCAGTCTAATCGCCTGAAGGCACTGTGTTTATTTCTGTGGTTCCTTATTTGCTATTTGCAGGAAGTTTGTAAAATGTGACTCATGTAATTGGAAGGCCATGTCCTTCTGTACTGTTTATCTTTAGAACTAATCAGTTTTATGTCAAATTCGGTATAGGAGTTAACAGAAATTTGTCGAGGGAAATTTTCTTTCCATATCCTTTCCGTCAATACTTTCTAATGCTACATAAAGCTCGTGTATAATTTCACGGGATTTCTCATCACACACGCCATTAAGTTTTACGACTCACGTTTAATCGTTTTTATTTTTCGTATGTAGTTGAAGGAATTCAATAAAACATTGCTTACTTGTGTGTGCTTAATTTTGTGAATAGCAGGGCTTCATCTGAAAAAAAAGTATATATTAAATCTTGTCCCTCTAATCACAATAAATTCTTATTAAATATTAAAATATTACAATAATTAACATTTAAAATATTTAAAAATATTAAATGATGTTCTTTATCGAAATATTCAATTTACATTAGACCATAATTTTTCATGTTTCACGACATGTTTCAGTTCCTAAAAGAACCATCCTCAGGTGTATATAATTATATAAAGCTTTAAAACGATAAATAATTCAAATACAATTTTCATATATTAGTATATTAGTAAGTATTGAACTTTAGTGTGGGTGAACGTTTTGTTGTTTTTGTATCAGTCTGTAATGTAAATAACATAAAGGTTAAATGAATATTATATACACCTGAGGATGGTTCTTTTAGGAACTGAAACATGTCGTGAAACATGAAAAATGATGGTCTAATGTAAATCGAATATTTCGATAAAGAACATCATTTAATATTTTAAATATTTTAAATGTTAATTATTGTAATATTTTAATATTTAATAAGAATTTATTGTGATTAGACGGACAAGATTTAATATATACTTATTATATCACAATATGACGCAACTTTACCATCTTCTGGAAAAAAAAAAGTTAATTGATTGCTGTGAAATTTTAAAGGACATACTAGAAACTGTGTTCTCGAAGATAGAGTACGTTTCTACGCTTCGTGAATCTAATGACTAGTTTACTTGTTTAACTTGCGAAAGAGTTCTTCGGTGTCACTTCGGAATCAGAAAGATGTTTACTTTTCAATTTCCGCGACAACCTTTGTGAATTCATATTGCGATATGCTGCAGTTGATTATCCCACAGTGGCAACAGATGGCAGTACAAGTTTCTTTTTATTGATAGTTCGGCACACCAAAGAAATAGATACAAAGATGGTGTCCCGTTCGTACGGTGGGAAGTGTTGAAACTGCATCTGTCATCAAACCGCGGTAGGAGGCGAAATGTCGCAATGTAATATTCAGCGAATGGCCTTGAAATGCTTGCCTATAACTTGAAGACGCTTGAAAGTTCGTCCTTACTCCGGAAGTTGTTAGAAATACACGTCAATATAAATTAAATAATGGTATTACGTCTTACGTGTTCAGGCGAAGACAAGCTACAGAAAGTAAGCGTCATTGATTATTTATGAAACTTGTAAAAACGTCCCATAGTCTTCATTATCCCTTTGAAGGTCGTCATAAAAGTTTTTTTTATAAGAATTCAGTCCGTACAAAGATTCGACTAGTTAAAACCTAATTAAGGATAGCCGTCCTACAGGCCGAGATTTGAATCGGGGACCTCCAGAATGCGAAGCAGGAGTACCAACTACTCGGTACTCATAACCTTTGTTATGCAGGGAAGGTACAGTAGTGAAGTCGGGGCCTACTGCATATTGGCGACAAGCCTCTCCCTGTTATGAAATGTTGCGTATCCTTGATGGTTCCAGTTGTCACGTAATTCATTTCTAAATCTGATCTGGGTGGGGGATGGCAGCGTCAAGGCTGTGGGATTCGTACTCGGGAGTTAGGAACAATTTTCGATGGGCCAGTGATGTTAGAAACACTTGCCTTTTGTGTAAGGGCTCCGATATTTTGACTCATATTTAACCCTTCAAAGCCGAAGCTTGTATAAATACTTAAGAATTCAGTCCGTACCGCGAAGAAAACACAACACTTCACCATTAAAAAGATCGACTGGTTGACGCTGTTTAAGGAAATAATCGCTGTTTACACTGAGAATAATACGAAACCCGTAAACAGAAAATGCACAGTTATTGAAGCAGCTGGTATATATAATTACTTTTGGGCTCTGAAGTGTTAGAGGAAATTTTGCGAAGGGTATAAAGTGGTGTCCTGGGTGTGTATACCCCTGGTAATCAAGAAATCTTCATACACTATTGAAATGTTGCATTAAGTGACCGCACTTTGAGTACCATGACTTTGGGCAAGACAACAGCATTTTTTTTTCAAGGGCTCATTTATGAATGATGATTTTTTTTTTATATGCGTGTATATACGTATTGATTTTGCCGGATGGGCCAAGGTCGTCCCATTGTAAAAATGAGCTGATTTTACTTTTTAATCATGGACTGTCATGGCGGACATACCACGCAATAGGAAACTAATGTAGTTCATATCTTTGAAAACTGTTTCACTGATATCTATTTCATTTTAATTCTCCGAGGTGATGATATTTGGTCTTCGAAATAGTCGGATTCCAAAATGCTCCTCTCTCAAAATTATGCACATTTTATTTTTGCTGTCTTATATTATAACCTCATTCGAGCCTAGATTTCCAATGCTGTGTAGGTTTTAAAAACCATTGTTAAGAAAACCTAACTATTCTAACAGTAAGCGTTAAAATGTGTGGCATGTTTTGAATTAAAATGTTTGTAAAACGACAAATCCGCCATTAACAGCCTGGATTAACCTTACTACTAACTGAGAGTAATGAGGTTGTAATTAAAGCTAAGCAAGCGGTTGGTTTAAGTATTAAAAAAATACGGAAAGTGTTTTACAAAAATAAATTTCCCATGGAGCTGAAACTGCAAAGAGATTAAATACCAAACGTAAAAGAAATGGTGGTTGGTATTCCTGTTCTCCCGTGAACTGGCTACATTGTTAGATTGATCAGTCGTTCTCGAATGTGCACAAAATTATTCGTTTTTTTTTTTGTAACAGATAACGCGTCGTTAAATGAACAAAACAGGTTACGAACGTATCCTTCCCAGTTCGTCTGTAGGTCCGAATCATCTTGCAGTTCGACGTTACATAATAGGAGTAAGAAAAAATAACACTTTTCTTTTTTTCCTAGCGGTTATTCATACAACGTGTATGTGTGGTAGCCCTGATTCAATCTCATTGAACGCTGGTTATTCTAAACGCCCGTATACGGACACGTCGGCGTAAGTTGTGCGTTCCATTGGAACAAGACTAGGATGCTTGTTTCGCGTTGAGCACTTGTCCTATGGTTTGCATATTAACCGCGTCTCGTGTGTCATCTGTCGGGAGTCTTTTCCTTTGAAAAATCACTCGGTGGGCGGGGCACGAACAGTTGCGAGTGAGAACTGTAGCGGAGGAGGCCGTGTGTGAATGGTGTCCCGCCTGCGACTGACGCGAGCGATGCAACCGGCAGTTCCTTGCCCCTGTGTGTAGCGCACGCGTGGCCTTGGAAAAGTCGGCCGGCCTCTTGGATCGTTCGCGCACTCGTCATGCCTACCTATTCGTAGTACTTACTCCGACCGCAAGGGAATGGAGTTATAAATAGAATGTAATTACGAGCATCAACAATCCTTGTGTTAACTATTGGGAGTTAACCGTTTGATTTTCAACGTTCAGATAATAAGTTTAAATAAACTGAAACACTTATTGAACAATGTTTTCGTCAGTGATTATAAAAATGTCGCTTCTCATAAAAGCACGGAAGTGAAAGTTATCTGAAACAGTAGATGTTTTTCCGTTGGCAGTCAGATGACAGTGTATATTGATAGGATGAAAGTTTTGTATTGCTTTTGTACCAGAATACTTTATTGTTGCGTAACTACTGATCTCCAAAGAAAGACATGGAACGATGCTCTATATGGGGCCTCTG
>NW_019060471.1:67279-137916 GCF_000696155.1 Zootermopsis nevadensis | reverse complement strand
AGCAGTATTTAGAAACAAGCATGCAATTGGTTGAATTCCCTTTATAATTGCAGCAACAGTAAGACATGTTTTGCTGTTAAATTTGTATAGGAATATGCCGAGTTTTATTGTTATTTCAGTAAATACTGACGTCTTTACGTCTCTCGTGTTTAGTATTATGTAGCAGAGGATTCTTCTTTTGTTTTTTTAATATCCATGGTAACTTCCTCTGGGACATGTAATTCGAATTGTCAAAGATGTATTATTTTTCAGTGATGACGGTAAACACCAAAGGTATTCAGAACAAATATGGCTGCTGCTTCTGAGGGGTAATATTGTTCGTAGCGTTTGAAGAGAGTTAATACTGTTTCGAATGACTAATTAACGTATGGTAATGTAAAATTTTTATCAGTGCTACAGTGAAAGGAAGCTGTTTGCGCGTTGCAACGTTATATTTGGAGTTGCGTTAAATACGTAAATGATCATCAAAATCTAACGCTTATAAAATATCCACACTACCAATTGAAAATTTGCACTATTCAGCCAGGTTTTTCGTATAGCGCGCACACGAAAATTTTTTTTAGGACATTTGCGATTCCATTATTTGTAGGTTATGAAATGCTTCGAAACGATTGGCCCGCGTTTATTGACCCAGAACAAAATGTCTTCCCGTAATGCATCGGATATTTTTTTGTGCGTTATTCAAAACTTTTTTGTTTTTGCTTTGTTTAATCTGTGGCGGTGGTGGTTAGGATTCAGAAGAGAGTGAGTGGACATTATTTACATGGGAACGTAAGATTTTTTTTTTCCTTTTCGTTCCCTTTGCCTGGGGTTTGATGGTGCTCGTTGGAACTGGTGTGTTATGCATCATCCATTTGACAAAGCCTGCAGGTAAGGACCGGTCGCAGAGGGTTTGGGGGTTGCCATTGCTTCAATACCCCTCCCATCCCCACACAACTTTGCGCTTGATGAATACCTGAAATATACCTAGAAATGTTGTAATCATCATCTTGAACGTGTTGCTGTATACGAGGCGAAAACTTCTAATATGGTATCAGAGTTCAAGGAGCACTTTCTTTAACACCATGATGCAGGATTGTCATCTAGAAATTCTTAGTTAAACTTGCCACAAAATTTCCTGTTCTTGGAGAATCGCCATTGGACCCGATACTGACCTAGTTCAATTTATTGCGCATAACCCACTTGGTCTCTTCCGTTGAGGTTTCCCAACCCAAATCTTGTGTTTATTACTTGTTTCGTCTCTTATGCAGACCTGCGAAAAATAGAAATGTGAAACTTCTCAACCGTTTTAAGTTTTCGTGCGGTTTAGGTTATGCCCTTCGAACCGTTGGAAGACGAGAGACCGCACAAGAAACCCGATCATTTGTCGTCATCGTCATTGGCTTGTTCCATTGACCAAAGGGCGTTGCAATGCGTGTTGATGATTTTGCTGGGTGCGAATTTGTGCAGCGTCGATGTAGCAACGTCGCATTCCCAGCCAGCTGGTAGCCAAGGAGGGGGCGGTGTTGCCAGATAATTGAGTTGCTGTAGACTAAGTGAATGGCATTGCTGGTTGAGGCACGGTGCAAGTAGGAACGTGGCATCAGCGCTCTTGCCTGTTTGGAAACCTACATAGAGAAAACATTGAGAACCAGATCGTCTTCGTAAAAGTGTTCCACAATGTTTGTCGCGTTGTTATGTCAACCCAGTGACGGTCACCGTGTCGCCATGATTATTTCTCGACATGTCGAATATGGCGATGGGCTGATGATATAATCTGCATTTATTTTTCTTGTACGTCACCATGGAGACCGGCTAGAGTATATCTGTTATGAGAGGGCAGCAGTATCGTGATGTCTTCATGGAACCAAGATTTAAATCATTTCTGTTATAATGGACGGAATGGTTCGAACGTTGCTGCTCTCCTATTGGCAGTTTCAGAAGGTAATCACGTCTGTGTGTTTTGTGCGATATTTCAATTCATGGTCGGGCGAATAGCCTGTTGACCTAGTCGTAGCAGCGTATTTATAATGTGTAAATTGTGCGGGAGGGAACCGTGCCGTACCGCTGAGGAGCCACATTGATTTTACAGCTCTCACTACTCAGTGTAGGAATGTTTTCCTTCTCTGTCTCGACTCGGCTGGTGGTTTAGGGAACTGCCGTGTGAGAAGGGTGGGGAGGGGGGCGGAGGGAGTAAAGCCTGCCTTCTAACATTACGTATTTACTGTAAGCCCCAAAGTGAGTGAGTGAGTGAATGTGGTGGTAGCAGTGGCATGTATCGACGACATCTTGGCTTCTTTGCATCTGACTCGTCATCTTCGATGTGTTACTGTGGCGCCCCAACATGCGTCTTTTTAATTTTAAAGTACTGCCACTTCTAACATGGCCGCCACCAGTAACTCACTTCTGGCCGTCACACTGGGGCGAGAGTTTAGCCTTATGTTATCGTCTGGTATTATTGTAGGTGTGTGCTTTGTGTGTCCTGCGTTCACTTCCGTAAACGCCTGGCCATCTTTCGATTTATTTTGGTAGTTTCGAAATCTGTTGTGGTTTCGATAAGGAGGATACAGTGATATTTCGATGCGTGAAAGCAGCGATATTAATCGTATACAATCGAGGGAGACTGTGGTGGAGAACTGGTCGTACTATGTACATCTCGCTCTTCCCCCCAGGTGCCCTCTCCTCCTCCATTTTGTCGTGATTCCCGACCGATTACCATTCTGAGTTGTCATGAATGTGACATAATTAACATTTTCCATGTTGGCTCACCGTATGCCCACATTATGTTGCTTTCCCAAAACAACAGAACATTTCACCTATTCACGTAATTACCTTTTCTTATTTCATAAAACAATTGGGACGTAATGTGATGTCTGCCGTCGTTATTTATCGTGACAGTTGTGTTACTCCGAGCAAACTAGTTCAGGTTAAAGTAATAGATATTTTATGTTCTCATAATATTTATGTTGTTTATTTTTAAATTACATGAATGTTATCGCGGTCAAGATTGATACAGCATCAGTTGTCATGGCCAGCAGTTGGGGCAGGTGTACTAGGATTGGATAAAAATACGATCCATTCCACAATTCGGGGCATGTTTGTACATTTTCATCTCACATCAGACTTTGCGTTTTGTAAGGTTTTTTTTTTGTAGGGTAAAATGTTTTGGCTGTTCACAGTTTCGAATCCTACAAATAACGCGGGTGCCTGATATGTTTTTTTTTGCATGTTCCAAAGACTTCCCAGTTTGAAACGTGAATTCGAATGTCGTATGAATATATATGTAACGAAGTAACCAGTGAAGTCTTTTTTTTTAATTGAATGGTTTTAAAAAAAAATTGCTTGTGGCTTAATAGTATTCTTTTTTCAAACAGGGTTAAAACTATAATTTTCAAAAAAATTGTGTTAAATGTGGAAACGTTTTAATCTCTGTAATAACTTAAGCACTGTTGTCACTGTGATGAAAAAATAAACATAATTAAAATTTAAAAAAATGAATGTGGAAACCCGACTTATATGACTGCCCCCCCCCATGGACTGGACAAAATGTTTTGTGGATTGTCTCCATAAAATATGTACATTTGACAAAAATAGCATTAAGCAATGCCAGTATTTGAGCCAACTCATAATTTATAACTGCTCTGGCCGTCAAAGTCATCTACTCATAGTTCTCATGAGTAACAAATTATTATTTTTCTTTGTTCAATGACATTTTCAGTAGCTCAAATGATGTAGCACTTAATGTTGGCATGTTTAATGAATTGAAAAGGACATGGAAGGAAGTTGTTATGTCCGAATTTAAGGTGCTACGCTGGCATTTATTTGGATGGGCTATGGTAGTCCGCCACCGGGCCAACCAGGGGCCTCCTGAATACAAAGCAGGAGTTCTAACCACTTCACCACGATGTCTTATATGGTTTTGTAGAAAATTTATTTCACAGGAGTGCCCAATTTGTTTTAGGACAGGTTAAGAAGTATTCTAGAAATTTTTGTAATTTTTCACTCATTTTGGCAAATGTAAAAGTGTAATCTCATTTTTATTGTTTCACTTTAATGGCAGCTGTATTTAGAAAAGTGTCTGGATTTGATCCACGACTCTCATTAAATGTTATACAGCCCCTCCCCCCCCTTCCACACCCTGGGAAAAACCACTTTATACCCACTGAATTGGAAACTCTGTGTGCCTCAGAGTTGGTCTGGATGTTGTGAAAAAAAAGACAAATGCCTACCAGTCATTAAACTCATTTGCTGATCGTCCCATATCCTCGTGACTGAGCGGACTGAGAGCTGTACCAGAGCTGCATTTTACATACGTGTTGGTCCCCTGTCACCATATCTTTCTTTTGAAAATAAATTTTATCAGGTACATTGTGGTAGCAGTGGTGCACCCATATGAGAGGTACCCCAGTTGGAATGTATGTAGTGGGCGAATCATTTTTAGGAGGATCTGTAATGTGTTCTTCGCAAATTACGTTATCTAGAAACATTTATGCTGTGAGCTTCCAGTGATGTGTCATGCCAAGACTTGCCTTTTTTTTCTACTCTGACCTCTCCTTTCATTCATTTTATTCTCAGTTCCGCATATTATCCTGTAAAAAGTAAATTTTTAAATTTAACGCTTTACTTAAGCATAGTTGGCTAGAATGTGTATAACCGAGATAAATGCGGAGTTCCACATGTTCCTAACCGTGGCACCAGATGGTTGCGGGCAGTCGAACTGCTCATCAGAGAGAAACCGTCCATTGCTCTCTACATGGATGTCTGGGTGTGTCCCAGAGACGATCATTGTGTTGTGGAAAAGATAATTGATTATGCATGGCCTTCCAAGGGTCGTACTTAAATGCTAAGTGAACTAGCATAAATTTGTGATAAATTTTTATTTTTGTGTTGTTAAATCCTCTTATATTACCAGGGTTGCAAATGGTCATAGATGCATGATGGCACCATCTGTTTAGTTCCAGAGCACTTTTTAATGACGTTATAACCATTGGCTTAAGATGTCATAATTGTCATTCCTAGTTGTACATACAGGAACAGATTTCCTACTCAGTATCGTAATAAACTTTTTGTTCGTTGGTCATTCCCCCAAGCTTCTCAGTTGATCTGGACCGTGTGCCTAGTTCTGGGGAGTGTACACATTCTGGAAAACAATTTTCACTCCTGATGTAAAATTGGACAAATACAGAGCTGGAAGAATTAAAATACAGCATAATTTCTAAGATGAAAGTTGGTGTTTTCTATGTTAATTATGGTGTTGTTACATGGATTTGAAATATGATTGGGCCCTCGACAAGTATATTTTGGGCGACAGTGAAGGTCCATCCATATTAGTGAGGAGGGAGACCAGCTAGTTGCTGGTAAGATTTGACTTAGCCTCCGCACAGTGTAGATATTGCATGCTGTGATTCGCATTTTGCTGATGTTAGCAATGGATGAAGGTCACTTCGTGTTGGACAATCACACCTTCTTTTGTTTCAGTCTGAGACTGATTTTTATCCACAGACCTGTAGCTGGCAGTTCATTTGATTACACTGGATTGCCATTACAATGTGTGCTATGAAACATTTTCATCGTTTAGGTGTGGAAACCACTTATAAGATAGATTAAGAAGGGGATGTTGAATATTACGAAATAGAATTCGCGTATTAGGAGTTGTTACATGTGAAATTGAAGTTTTTTGAATGCGTGGCTTCTGTATCATTTGAAAAACTGATCATCTGTTGAAATGACCTGCCAACAAAGGATGGGAATTAATGCTTTGAAACAAGCTCGTCTGATTATTTACAAATTCATTTGTACCTCAAAGAAAACACAACCCATCTCAGTTGCAATGATCAACTGGTTAATAATGCTGTTTTGGGATATAAACACTGGCATAAGAATAGTAATCCCTGTTCCGCACTAACATCTCTATCGGTTGTAATATCAGTTATAGTTCATGGTGGTGAAATTTCACTGTTTTATGAATGACCAATAGAGTTGGCAGACAAAATATTAAAATAAAAAGTGTCTTGTCATAATTCGAAGCAAGTACAATATGTAACATTTTGTTAAAATATGTCAAAGTACATTTGAATTAAAAATATTGCTACTACACACTGGTTTATAAATGCTATGTTAAGATACAAAAGTGAGGTTTGCTGTTTTATGCATATATTCATCCAGAGGTTATCTTTTTATGTCACTTTAATTGGTGTTTACCATCTGGCATTATTACTCTCCCCACCAATCCCCCCAATTGCATAGTTAAGTGCAGACATGAAGAAACTGTGTGTGTAGTCTGATTCTTTGAAGTAAATGATGTTATGATTTTGTTTCTTTTTTTGCATTGCAGATGTCAGCTGGGTCTCAAATTCAGATGGCACCACAGGCAACTGTCAATTCAGGCCAGCCAGTTCATAGTCAGGACTCCAACATGAGTACAGGTATGTTTACAGCTTGCTCTTTAATCTAGCAAGCATATGTACCGCCACGCTTGTCAGCAGCGGGTTCTGCCGTTGTAGGTTTCAGATGTGCGCATCTTGTCCTTTGTGTCCACATTTGTATTTGTGAACACGTGGCAAAAAAAAAAAACTATGTATATTTGCTGGGGGCAGGGCTGTGATGGCATCTGAAACGAGTTTCATAGTTTCCAGCTTACCGTTGTCAAGAAAATCCCTGATTTCTATGAAACCTGCAGGTTCATGGCTTTGTTTGTCCTTAGCGTAGTACCCTTAAAGGTGAAGTCATCCCCGTTGCGTAATAAGCACCATGCCATACAGACATATAGAATTCTACATTCTTAGAATTGTAATTTAGTAAGATTCAACTTTAGAATTTATGACAATAAATAACTGAGCGTTGCACTTTTACATTTATTGGTCATACGAATTCCATCTAACTGTGTTGCAGTAGTATACCACTATTGCTAAACCTCCAGAGAGTTAAGAGACGACCAGCAGCGTGTAGTGCAAGGATTCAAGTCCGTTATTCCCGCGTGATACGTATTAAATCATTTACTCTGTCGTGTTATTGTGAATGATGCTTAGTGTGAACTGAACATTATGGGCTCTCCTGTTCGCATTCAGAAGGTCCTGAGTCTACATCTCAGCCTGAAGACAGGTTATGCTGACTAGGTTTTTCATGGTTTTTGTCAGTCCCTCCAGGATAGTGCCTTAAACTAGACCAAACCTTAGTGGTACCTGTATTGGAACCTCTGCTACTTGAAATTTGTGTTATGCTTCCTTATCTCTGAACATTACATCCTGTTTTCTCGTGCTTTACAATTATATTAGTAACACGAACAAACCAGATAATTTGCTGTTGTGTAATACTCGATATGAGATCATTTGTTTCTTCATTGCTGATAAAGGGATAATATAAGAATACTAAAACAGTCATGTATGCCATAAAAATTACATTTCTGTTCTGTCAGAAATGAAATGTTTATATGATTATCCATTTCTTGTTTAACATATGCAGAATATCCAATAATTATTCGTCCATAAAGGCAAATTTAATGTGGACAAACCACTGGGGGGGGAGAGGGTTGGGGTAAACACAAAACATATGTGAAAAAGGGAGTTTTGTTTAGTGCAGTGCAAAGAGGTGTGTGACTTTTTGAATGCAGCATTTGGTAGTAACTGCTTTTGCACCAAGGAGGTTCGGTTCCGTGGCCCTCCACGTCCCCTGATCTCACTGCATGTCAAAGACGTTGTTTGCAGCCAGCGACCCTTCTCACTGCCTGAATTTGGCCAGCTCATTGTGGCAGTGACCCCAGACGTGCTTGGCAGCGCGTGGCAGAATCTTACTCATTACTGCAACCTCTGCTGTCTTTGCGGGGGTGATCGTGCAAAGAACAAACAAAACATCACCACCCTCTGAGTGTCTTGTAATATTTTCATACCTGATTATTTATTGAACATTGTAGACAGAATGATTAATGCGTGTTAATGAATTTTATTTGTATTATTTGATGGGCAGATTTTTTTCATGATAGTGAATAATTTAACTTTTGTATTATTTGATGGGCAGATTTTTTCACGATAGAGAATAATTTAACAAGAACAAATAAAAACCCTGGACCGGCATCAGATTAACTTGACCAGGGGTCCCATCGGAGTCTATTCCTGTGATTTAAACAAAATAGGAACTGTGGATTTAAAGATGAAGGAAGCAACTAGCTAAACCTTTGTTTTGCGTTAATAAGGTGGTGTGTTAATCAGTTACCCAGTCAGTATGTCAGTTCATCACTCATCTATTAATTATTTATTTAATCAGTGTATTATTTCGTCACGTGTCACTAGTTGGTCTAGCCTCTGTATATTTCATCCAGACATAATTGAAGAAATCGGACGTAACAGTTGCCATTTGTATAGGCGTTAAATAGTTGTTGATCACGACATTTTAGGCCTGTTAACCTTTGGATTACAGCCAAGTATTGTACTACATTTTAAAAATATATATATCCTATATTTACTCCTCATCCAGTTATAAAATGTTTGTATGATTAATTTTGATGCAGAGCTACATAGTGAGTCTGTGTAGTTCATATGGCTGTCTGCCAGTATCTGGAATGATTATAAGTAATATTACTTGTGATAAAGGAGATGTGGTGTGCCTTAAATTAGACCGTGTCTTAGTAGCAACTGTCTTGTCACTCTGCCATCTGTCACTTTTAACTCTCACAAGAATGGCTGTTTCCAGTCAGATTTTAAATGAAGATGTCAATCTGAAGTTGTGTGTCTCGGTTTGCTAAATGATGTTTTAATAGCTACTTCCTATTAAGATGTGTATAATAGGACGCTGATGAAAATTTCAAAATGAGGAATTTAATACTTTTTAACTCTTTACTATTACAATGATCAAATCAAGGAGAATGCAGGAGCGATAAGAAATGCATACAAAATTTTCAAGTTGGAAGACCGTAAGGAAAGAGACTGTGTGGTTGGCCTCGGCATAGGTAGGTTATTATTAAAATGGTTGTTACAGGGTGTGAGAGGGTGGACTACCTCAGTTAGCAGTAGTGTTCTTATGAACGCAGTAATAGACTTCCCATTAAAGGTTTTGATTTTCTTGACTAGCTGAACTTTGCAAGAAGGACTGTATGCCGTGGCGTTAGTTACGGTCTGTCTTGAGGAATTTAGGTGTGAAGACGTCAGTTGAATTGGCTTAGGACTGATATCAATTGCAGGCATTTGAGCTGAGTGATGGACCATCAGGATTTCTGACAGCAAAGAATTTATTGATCATCCTAAAAATTGTAAACTGTCACAGGAAGATGCTGATGTTCGTCTGGGTTGTCATGCCATGTAGACTTGTGGGCAGGCACCAGTGTTTTGGACAAATGTAATTCTCTTCAGACCTGAAGATGGAGACTGTATATTTCTCCAAAATTTGGTATCTATCTACAGGTGTACATGGCACCACAACACAGTAGGACAACATTGGCGTCTTTACCACTGTGAGAACATCAAATCTCCCGTACTGCAGGAAGACCCTACATCATTTCAACAACTTCTTTGCCTCCAAAGATGACAGCATGACTTTTCTGATATATACATTTGCTCACGTATAGGTAATAAGGAACGATATTGTTGTGGAACCTGAAGGTTTAAGATATGCTTTCTTCATATTCTATGTGCGTCCAGTGCATTATAAACTTCTTAATTTGATAATGTTGCTGTAGCTTCTTTAATTTCAGTGTAATATGATTCGTACTGTGTAGTAGCAGTAGAATCTTAGGCTCAAGAAACCATTTTTTTCTCAGCTTTCAGGCAAGGTGGGTATGAATTTCTTTAAAATAGGCCATGTCCACTTGTTTCTACATCCCTTCCAATTCTATATATGCGGTTATCCTTGTTTTTAACTTTGTGTAACGTGCGCACTTGTGAAAATGTTGTCAAACATAAAATAATAGTATGATAAAGTGTAAATAAACCAATGTGTGCTGTAGGCTTGTACCGAAGACTGTTGTTGGTTTGAATGATGATGATTGATGCTGTGTTTCTGTTGGCAGGTTCGTCTCATAGTGATAAAGAGGTGGACCAAAACACTCCTGAGAAGATCTCCCGCACGCCCTCGGAAAGGAAGCGCAAACGTAAGGGAGATGATGGGGGAGGGGGGGTGGCGGGGCCTGTGGGCGGTGCTGGAGGAAAGGGTGCTCGCACGGGAGACAACAAGAAGATCAACGAGTACTTCCCCAAACATGCGGGTACCAGTCCCATTCGACATGGCGGCTCAAAGAGCCCTTCCCCCCAGGCATATCCCATGGTTAGTAATTACTTGTGATTTTATCGCCTTTCCTTATGTTTACATTTGGAATAATAAACAAACCATCGTTTCATGAATTATATGATTTTAATAGACAGACTAATGAATTAATGTTTTTGCTACTGATGATGACCTCTTGAGGTTGAAACACGTTTGGCACAAAGTGTTGTTTAATGTGTAAACAGTTTTGTTTGTATGCATGATTTTATATATCAAAATTTAATCCTACTAGAATTTTGAATGTAATTGAATTATATCATGATTTTTGTTTCTGTCTTTGCAGTACCCTCCCTCCCCCCAGCAGGCACTGCTACCTTCGCCTCAGACACCAGGCGTTCAGTCTGTACCTCCAGAGTTCTCAAACCTCATGCATCCGCCCAGGCCTCCACCAACCATGATCAGCAAACAAGTACAGGTAAGATACATCCCTCTTCTTGGATGTTTTCAGTATTATTATTTTCTCTGCTGTTGTGCTTCTTACTAGTCCTCTGCCTTCCATCCTTGTATCTGTATGCTGTGTTGTGTCTTTTGCCTTCAGTTAAAAGAGTGGTTTTCGTAACATAGTTAGAGAAATTAAATCTGATAATGAAAGTACAATGTAATCTCATTTTGTGTAACTGAGGTTTTCCCAGTTTGTATTGTACCACACTGGTATTTGGTTTCAAAATTTTGTCAGATAGCTTTTCATCATTGCTCAAATGCATTGTTCCCAGAGAAATATTTGAAGTTTGTATTTGAATTTAATGCGTGCATTATGTATACGTGGTGGTTAATGTCTGTAAGGTGGATGTGAGAAGGGTGGCTGTCTTTCTTTCCTCAGACAGAGCTAACGTGTCAGAGGATACAGGAATTTGAAACACAAGCATCTTCTGATCTGGAACTCCGAAATAACAAAATAGATGAACTAAATAGAGTGAGTATCATTGGTTTTTTTTTTATAATTAATGCTTGTTAGTAAGCGAAGTGTAATCCAGTTTAAAATATACATATTCTGCAAATATTTACATATATGGTCAAGATTTAAATGCATTACCTATTGAATACAAAGCACGAGTGCCAACCACTCTGTAGCTGTGTTCAGTTAGTCAGCCTCCAGTTGTTCCTCTGTCTAGACTTTCAGTTTTCCTGCATCCTGTTCTGGGTCATATTAACGTAATTACGTGCAGAAAGGGTGAGGTGGGCAGTACAGACAGCGTACGTGTGGAACGAGAAACGTATGTGATACTGAAGTCTTCATGTGAGAATGAATATTAATTCCATTCTCAAACAGACTGATCTCACATGAAGGCTTCATTGCGTTCAGTTTGCCGCAAAAGCTTTAAAAACTTGAATGCGTGTGACATAATGTTGGGAAGACTCGGGTAAAGAGGCTACTTGGGATACCTGACATAGATGGGCTATTAATATTAAAATGGGTCTTAGAGAAATTGGATGTGAAGGGATTGAGCTGTCTCAAGATTCAGTGTAATGGTGGGCTTTTGTAATAATAGTGACAGACTTTAAAATTGCATAATAATAGGTGTTTTTCATGGTGAAATCATAATCATTTGCCAATGGTTGATGAATTAGTTGATGGATGAATTAGAAGAGATTGAGTTGCACTAGGTGGAGTGAGCAATCAGGTTTGTTGGCCTCGTTGTTTCTGTTGGAGAAGTTACTCCCAGTAACTATTTAATAGCGTGTTAGGTAAGGTTCAGTTGACCTTGAGTGTGAGGACCAAGAAAAATTCCATCCCTGTTGGGAACTGAACCCTGGTTCTTCAGCCTTCACTGTCATCTATGGTGGCTTGCATTTAAGGAAGTAGGATGGTAGTCGTGTTTGTATCTGGCATTGACATGCTGAATCCAAATGTTTGGGCTTATCCTGAATATACTTTTATGTTTGATGAGCAGTGGCAAAAGTAACCTCTCTTTGATAATGGCAGACGACAGAGGAACTGAGGCATCAGTTGGCGGCGCAGCAGAAGGTTATAGAGCAGCACAAGTCACATATCAACAAGTGCATTGATGTGGTGAAGAAACTGCTCAAGGAGAAGTCGAACATCGAGAAGAAGGAGGCGCGGCAGAAGTGCATGCAAAATCGGTTACGGCTAGGCCAGTTTGTTACGCAGAGGGTAGGCGCAACTTTTCAAGAGAACTGGACTGATGGTTATGCATTTCAGGAGTTGGCAAGGTACGAATGTTGAACTCTCAACATAATAACTATATTTAGGCTTAATTAGCCAGGTGTTCCTGTGTACATTTACCTATTAATTTTGTTTCTACCATTCACACTATCGTGATGGTAATTTAAAATTATCTGGTTTCCTACAAGGCGGCAGGAAGAAATTACAGCGGAGCGAGAAGAAATTGACCGACAGAAGAAAATGCTGCTAAAGAAGCGGCCATCAAATAGTGAGACAGGACGTAAGCGGAGTAACACGCAGCAGCAGCAGCAACAGCAGCAGCAGCAACAACAACAAGGACAGGGTTCGGCTATCCTCCACAACGGCACTGACGCCACGTTCCTGAAACCGGATGCTATCCCGGGCTTCTCGTGGCAAGAGTACTATGAGGCTGATGAAATTCTCAAGGTTAGAAGCATGTTTTCAAGTTACTGAAAATAAAAGTCATGTGATTTGTCATTAAAACATGGACTAGCAGTCGTAGTTACAGTGTGGTGCTTTGAGGATATATCTGACAAATTTAATTTTGTGGAATATGTGCTAGTGGAAATTTATGTGCAGATATGGATCACTACAGAGTATATTAATTAATCGAGTAGGGTCTCTGCCTCTTACTGTTTTGCTTACCAGCCTGTCAGGGTAGCCCCCATCCTTCTGTCCTATCCCATCCCTTTCCTTTTCTCTCTTTCCGTTACAGGTGACCAGAAATACTGATGACCATAGCTGGAAGTAGCAAAGAGCAAAATGCAACTTGCTTTGCATGTTCTTTTCCATTGAGATAAATGTAAATTACATGCGCACAATTGTTTTTCAGTTGCGGCAGAGTGCGCTGAAGAAAGAGGATGCAGATCTGCAGCTAGAAATGGAAAAACTTGAGCGGGAACGCAACCTGCACATCCGTGAGCTCAAGAGGATCCACAACGAAGACCAGTCCCGATTCAACAACCATCCGGTCCTCAACGAGCGCTACCTCCTCCTTATGCTTCTGGGCAAGGGTGGCTTCAGTGAAGTTCACAAGGTACAGTTCTGTTGAGACCTTCTAGTTAAAGACGTTTTTGTAGAAGCTGTACAGTCATTTCTCCATTTATGCTGTAGAGGTTTTCCTTGAAAATGCCACACATGTAAAAAAATGTTTAAATTAATTTTTCATATGAATCAAGGAGTGGAGAGTGCTACATACATGGACGAAGACAATTCAAATCAGGGGCTTGAACTCAGGATTATAATTATTATAGGCCCAGTTTAGTGTAAAATGTTTACATAGGTGTGTTTAATGTTACATTAACATTTTGAAAGATGTAGCAAACGTCTTTATTATAATTTAGTGTTTTATTATGCCATTGTCCACCTGGATTACTGTTACTCACCTCGTAACTGCATTAATGTTAGAACCAAAGCAACGTAAATGAAGATGTGGTCCAGCTGCTTTAAATTTAAAACAGGTAAATAAAATTCTTCTATGAATTGAGGAGGCCATGGAGAAGAAGAAGAAGAAGAAATAAAATTATAGCATATTGATCCCTTTGTAATGCAGTAAGAAGAGGCAGTAGGTAATTTTTGTATACTTAATTTCTGCGAAACAGTGCAAAAATGTTCGGCTTTGTATCAAGACAGCTTTCACCGAGAAAATGACAGTCCGCTTTTCCCATGCAGTTATTGAAATTTTGTGGTACTGTTCATATTGTAATCGATTACTGCGAGAACCACAGAAGCAGGAGAAGTGCTTCCTTTACATCACGAATGTGTCATGTCTTTGACATTTTATAAATTTTATGGAGAAGACGTATGACGATATGTCAGAATTGACCCGGTTGATGTCACAAGAGAGATCTGCTTCATAATATCTGATTCCTGATTAATTATTTAAATCTGGAAGGAGGAAATTTTGTTCTATCACTGAATGGCTGTAATTCACTTATGAAGTTCATGAATATTTTGACTTTGTGCACAAGTGGCATTATTTTTGCTTTTGTTTTTCTTTTCAGGCTTTTGACTTGAAGGAGCAGCGCTATGTTGCTTGCAAGGTTCACCAACTGAATAAAGACTGGAAAGAGGACAAAAAAGCTAATTATATCAAGTGAGTTGTCATTGTGTAGACATTGTTTAATGAACCATCCTAAACCTTATCAGTTTGTGTACACACTGAGGTTCGTTATGTATTCCATCTTTCAATCCTGCCAGTGATTATGTATATGCATTTCCTAATACTTCTGAAATCACAGCATTAAACTAATGTAGTTTATTAACACATTGAAGATTTACGTCTGTTCCGCATTTTTCTTCTAGCAGTGGTTACGTAGATTTTCTATTAAAGCTGGTGTATAATGGAGAACATTGTATGTGACTTGTGATTTATGTGTTTGTAGACATGCACTGAGGGAATACAACATACACAAAGCACTGGACCACCCCCGTGTGGTAAAGTTGTATGATGTGTTTGAAATTGATGCTAACTCATTTTGTACGGTACTGGAATACTGTGATGGTCACGACTTGGACTTCTATCTCAAACAGGTGAGTAATGGCTAGTTTGTGTTAATTATAAGCATTAACTTTGTGAATTGTTTTAATAATTTTAACTTATCAAAAAAGAGCTCATTGGCCCATCCAGTATTCTATCTATTGCAGGGATGAGCTTAACTTTGTGAATTGTTTTAATAATTTCAACTTATCAAAAACAGCTCATTGGCCCATCCAATATTCTATCTATTGCAGGGATGAGTAAAGTGAGCATGGTCCATAAAGCTTCGAAAGTCAAATTCTGTGTTTCGTAACATCTTAAATAGTCATTAATTATTAACAGTGGATTTCTACGCCACATCAACAATTCATTTATTTTTGTTATTTGAGTATTACCATATTGTATGTGAGGAAGTAAAAATTGATGAAAGTTTGCGTTAACAAGAATTGCAAGAAACTTCATTGGGGTAGGATTGAAAATATTTTTTTCTCTTCTCTTTTCTGATGTTAGCAACTTTGTGATGTTGGCATTGGTTTTCTTATAGCACAAGACTATTCCAGAGAGAGAAGCACGGTCCATTGTAATGCAGGTTGTATCAGCACTCAAGTATCTCAATGAGATAAAACCTCCAGTCATCCATTATGACCTTAAGCCAGGTATGGGGCTTGCCATTGCCGAAGTACACGTTCATTTACTTTTGTGTTTTATAGACGTGATTTTCAAGACTGAACACACGGTGGATTTGATTGAGTTTGCTTACAGAGAGTGGGGTATTCAAGGGGCATGTGAATTCTTATTCGTTTGTTAGTGGCGCTTTATTCAGACTATCATAACGGCTTGCTCTGCTATGCCCTACTTCACCTCGCATGTACCTAAGGAATCACATGGTAATATTTATGTTTCGTATCGTGTCACCAGAATGAATATTTGTTAGCTTTTGATAAATTCGTTATTGCGTGAATGTGTTTGATGTGTGTTTTGTTTTATCAGGTGATTAGGAAGACAAAAAACTTTCAAATTTATGTCATTAAATAGACACCAAATTGAGAAATGTTTCAGATTAGAGTTTTAGAAGCTTATTGTATCAGTCTTCCACAAATTATTTATCCATCTGCCACTACTTCTTATTTTGTTTCTGTCTGTTATTTAATTGTTAAAATCTAATGTGTTGCAGCAAAATTCTTATATATGCTTACAGGTAATGTTCATGCTTTTAGTGATATTGTTTCCCAATTAATAATTCTATTTTTTCAGGTAACATACTTCTAACAGAAGGTAATGTTTGTGGGGAAATAAAGATCACGGACTTCGGACTGAGCAAAGTGATGGATGAGGAAAACTATAACCCCGACCACGGAATGGACTTGACCTCGCAAGGAGCCGGCACCTACTGGTACCTGCCCCCAGAATGTTTTGTGGTCGGAAAGAATCCTCCAAAAATCTCATCCAAGGTTGATGTCTGGAGTGTGGGGGTTATCTTTTACCAGTGTCTTTATGGCAAGAAGGTGTGTATACCAATTGATAATACAGATTCCAGTTGTCACGAGGATCACTGTGTAACTTCAGTTTCTGTTTTATGGCTATAAATGGTGAACTTTCATGTAAAGGGGGATTATATAGTGGACATCATGCACTAAAATAAGTTATCACGCTGCATAATTATAACGTTTTTGGGGCATCTATATATAGGATGACAAATAAGGCAGAACTCATTCATTAGTACATGTTTGGCAGTATTTTCTGTTTGTAGTAGTTGATAGTGTAATTTTGTTTAGTGGTAACACTGCAGTCTGCACGAGGTGTGTGATGGGAACATCTATTACGATACCACAGTGAACTCAGTTCACAGACATTCCATTCAACAGATTTGTGAGCCCCATAGTTTATGAAACTGCCCTGCATAGTTTATTTGGTGAAAGTTTATTAATTTCTTTAAGGACTGTGGTCACGTTGGTCTCCGTGCCTTTCAAATTATAACTCTCTCTAGGGCTATTTTAGCTGCTTGAATATTCAGATGAGTTCTTTTTCCATTACGCTATAAGTGGAAATGTTCGTTTCAACATATTCTTTCTGATTCATCTTGTTTCAGCATCTTCTTAGTATCATGACTAATATACTGATAGTGGAACTGACTAAATGTAATGTTGGATGTTGTAGCCTTTTGGACACAACCAATCTCAAGCCACCATCTTGGAGGAGAACACAATTCTGAAGGCAACTGAGGTGCAGTTTGCGAACAAGCCTACGGTCAGCAATGAAGCGAAGGTAATAACTAGGTCTTCCAACTTTCCTTCTTCCTTATGGACCATATTCAGACCTCTGTCTTGGACATGATTCTATCCCAGTGCAGGAGCGTGACTTTCGAAAGTGTTGGCCAAATCCAGGGGGATTTATGAAAATTATGCGATACACAATGCTACATCAAATGGTAGCATTTAAGGAACAGTTTACATGCCAAGACTGGCTATTATGAGATTGTGGGATGACATACATTTCCTCCTCTCCCTCAAAAGTGTGTACCGTATGTCTCTTCTAATTGCACCTGGTGATGGTTTGTGGTACTTTTAAAGGTTAAGGCATTCAGAATTAACTTGAAAATAAAATTGTATGAACACAGACCCCACAGAATGATAGTTGTTTGCTCGAAGACCTACTTTCTGGCATAATTTGAATATGTGGGTATAATACCTTCGGAACATGCCTTCATGAACAGCGAGTGATTTTAGTGGTTGTTTAAATATGATATTTGATGCTGTAAGCGATTAAATTCATTAATATGTTTTAATTCTCTATAACTCCTCTCACTGTATTTGTTTATTGTTCATAGAGCTGTTATTCAGTGTTCAGACTTGCTTATTATGGATTCTTGTTTGCAGAGTTTCATCAGAAGTTGCTTAGCATATCGAAAGGAAGACCGGATTGATGTGTTCTCCCTGGCCAGGCACGAGTACCTGCAGCCCCCTATGCCGAAGCACGGTCGACAGGCAAGCAACCAACAGCAGATTCAACAGCAGGCGCAGCAGCAACAACACATTCAACAACAACAACAGCAGCAACAGCAGACCTCTTTCAGTACTGGGATGTTCAGCGGCATGAATGCATCCAGCTCCTCCTAGTGACCAAGGAGGCGGCGCAGCGATGTGGCCATGAGAAAAAACCTGGCTCCCCGTGCAGCCTCAAGCGGAGCATTCTCAGCCTAACCTGGCAGCAAGTATAACGCCCATCTCCTGCAAAAGGCAGCGTTTGTTAATCTGGCAGCAAAGATGGATTGATTGATTGATCGATCAGCGTGTGCGATGGAATTCTTGTCCGTGTAGAACCATCTTGTCTGAATCAATGAAATGCGAAGTGAATGTTGGAAATACTGCAAACAGATTGTTTTGATTCTTGTCAAGGTTATCCGGTGTGACAGAGTGGAGCGTTTTGTTGGTCTTGGCTCCGCGGCTTGCTGACCGGAATGTGGAGATGTGCCCCGCCCGTAGTTTTTTTTTTTTAGATCCCACGTCGTAAAATTACCTCCAGAAAATTTATGCATCTTGAAGTGGGTAGTATTACCTCTTGACATTTACTGACAGGCCACTCTAGGGTACAATACACTAATAATTTTTTGTAGTAAGAGTCACCATTGCTGTGTTGCTTTCCTATTTTCATCAGTGTTTCATTTCAAAGCAGAACAAATTAATTTAACAAGGCCCTTTTGATTTTACAAAACAATTGCCCTATACTATTCGATATAAAGGCGGTGATCATAATCGGTGCTTAATTCCCAAAGTGAACCTAGATTGTGTTGCTGTGCCATGGATTGAGAGACAAATTCATTTAACCATTGTGCGGCATCGCTGAAGTTCCTCGTTAAAGAGCGGTAGTGTAGCTGCTGGCATAAATAGGAGACAGACACTTCTGGAAGAGGCATACTGGAAAGGTGGTGAGGGGGTCTCCTCTGTGTACATATATTAATGTTACCTCCTCTCCCCTTGCCTCCATGACGGGATGATCAACATGTATTGACCAGTGAGTCATCTTCTGACGTAACATCACTGAATATAGAATCGGACAAGAGGTGACGGAAAACACTTACTGTCCGGTGACTTTGGATTTCTTCGTCTTCTCTACATAGCTCGCGGAGTAGGGATGTGTTTGTTTTGTTATTCCCCCGTGTGTGGAAAAGTAATATGCAGACCATTGGTATAATTAATAATAAAAGTGAAACTCTTATAAATACGTAGTGAAAGCTTTAGAGAACATGCACGGAAGGAAGAAATACGAGCGAGCGAACTGGCCCCTAGTGTGTGGAAGTATTCCGTGAATATTTCAACACTTCTGTCCCCTACTCTCTTTCTCTCTCTCTCTTTCTCTGTCTCTCCCGCTGATGATGCTTTCTGCTTCCATCGTTGACCACATGTGTACAGTCAACTTTTTTGTCTGGTTTTTTGTACCATTGTAATTATGTTGATGTCCTAAAGGATCACTTTTTATTATCAAAGAAGAATCTGGTAATCATAGCAGTTCAAAAGAGTGAAATGGGAGAAAAGGGAAAGGCAACTCAAATTTAATGTCTTGTTTTCTCCTCTTTTTTGATAGAAAATAATAAGGCTATTGTAAGTTATTTTTAAAAGTGACCTTGCTCGGATGCTTTGTAACATATACTGTTGTTGTCACTGAACGCAGGAGGTGAGGATTGAGGTACAAGCCATGGGCTTGCATGTGAATTGTTTTACTGGTTCCATTTTTTTTGTGCATGAGAGTGGGTGTATGGCGTGTGCATGGTCAACATGTCGCCAAGCGGCAGATGGACAGACTGGTGTAGTGTACAGCTGAGCTTCAGTGTGTTGAGAATATACAAGTCTGACTGGTACTGTAACATGGCACTGGTTTTTCATACCTCCTTTTACCTAGGCTTGGTAGAATTTTATTTAAAAGCTGTATATATATAAATATATAATTCAGGTATCCTTATGTGAGAATAAAGCGTCAAGCATGGACTCTTTTAATTGTTTGTCTGTATGGTGCTGACTGAGATGATGAACAAATTGTACAAAGTGTGATCTTTTGCTCATTGCTTTAATGCCAATGTAATGGTTGAGCCTTACATGTTCTTTGGTTTCTACCCAGATGTGTGGCATATTAGACTTGCAAGTTTACTTGTGCTCTCTTTGTACAAAGCACTAGTTACTCATTGCCAAATAAAACAGAAATACAAAGTTTTGTTCTTGTAGCATTATATCTGTCTTTGTGTTTGACATTGATTTTGCCTGACTGGGAAGTGATGAATTCTACCAAGCCTACATATACCTGGTCATCTCCCCAGATCACAAGTGTCTGGACAAGTAGAAGAATAAATCATCAGCAGTGAGGCATATTCCATCATTTTTATCTCCAGAGTGGTAGTTCCCAAACTGTGCTTCGTGAATCCATTGAAGCGTGTGTTGGCTTGGTTGGGAGGGCGTATTCGTTGGGTGAGACTGCTTAGATACAAATGTTTGTGTTAGTATTATTTTAAGACTAATTCAGAAAGGAGGAGAGAGTGCTGCTCTATTTTTGAAATGTTCAGTATGACATTCTTGTTTATGAAGCCATGTAGACTTGTAGGTACATACCAGTGTTTGTCTGTGGGCTATGCTGCATCAGGACCCAGAACCACATCATCACCATTCTCACTGCTCTGAAAACCTAAAATCCCACGTTTCAAATACGTAGTTACAATAATTAATTTCGTTTTAGAAGGGAAATTATTTGTCAATTGCCATATAAAGGTACAATTGCTTGGAACTTGGATGATCAGTTGTTGGTCTGGCCAGGAAGGAAGAAATCATGGGAAGAAGAACATTCATCATTTTATTTTATGTTTTGTTTATTCTGATTTTACAACGGATTTTACGGATTGGCGAAGTTTGGGAATTGCCAGTCTAAGAGTCTTTGGGTTGCGTGTGTTGGAATCGGGGAATTTGGGGCATTTGTTTTAAGCGTAGACATAACGGACTCGCACCTTCGCAGTGACATAATAAGAAGGATCAAACTGGGTAAGACCATGAATAATGACAGTGAAATGAATGTGGCAGAAAACTTATCATCATGGATATTACTGCAACCTACACAGAAGAAAATAAACCTTAGTATTTCATTCTGCATAACAGTTGCTTCACAAAAATTAAGTAATGTAAAGTATGAATCATAGTGTGTTAACATATATATATTTGAGTAATCGTCTGTCGGATTGCTTTGTGTCGGGACTTTCGGCAGAACCTGCCTCATTTGCTTAGTCAGATCTGGCAGGTAGAGTTGAATAACAGTTACATAATTTGATGCTGTACTTTTGAAGCACGTGTTGAGTTTATGCTCTTCTGTGTGTTTGGGAGTTGTGTTAGTGTTGGCTTATCAGTTTGTAAAGAGCATTTACTAGTGTAAGATCACACAGCAATGTAAGAACACCAGACTTCTTTCTGCTCACTGGATGTCTTAGTGAGGAGATGTTTGCCATTTCACTTCACTATAGACATTCATGGTGTGACCTTTTTTGTTATTCTTATGTTTTTGTGGGTTGTTTGTAATCCTTGTAAGTTCTCTGTCCTATGTCACCTGTTTCACACAATCTTAAATCAGTCTCTTTCTTAAAATAATGCCCTACTGCTTTGAGATTTTTTCTTTTACAAAGCTTTATTCCTAAGACACATTATAGTGCTGATGATACATTTGACTGGTATATAACAGCTCCACTCATCTGTTTCATTTTATATAAGATTTGAAAATTAACTTTTTACTGTATTTTGAATTGTTTCTTTTTTCCCAGATTTCTGTGCTATTACTTTTAGACTGTTTGTATTCTGTTAGCATCAGCAGATGACTTGAGAAGAAATTCTTCCGTAACATTCACAGCATGAATGTGTGCATTTTTCAATGAGTAAAGCTTACAATATCAACGTGGAAGGAAAAAAGGGTATTTTATTATTCTGTCCAAAATGAATGCATATAGAAGTTGAAAGAGGAGCAGAAGAAAGAAATGCTGTATCTGAATCACAAGAGTTGAGACAACTTGTTCTGGAAGCAGAGCGATATGAATATTGCTCACACTGTTCATTTAATTTAATTTATGTTATAGAATTTACCTGTATTGAAGAGAAACTGGAGTTGGCTTTGATAACTGAAAACCTAGTCAAGCATTACACTGAAGTACCAATTGTTTACAAAAAGAGTAACCTCTATGAGATATCTGATTTATGTTGATACCCTTTGATATTCAGATGGCATTTTACTACATTTTAAGTGAGTTAGTTTGTGAGGTTAGGGAATGGTTAAACCTTGAGAAGTTTAAAGTTAATTACCTTATGTTTGAAAGAAAGTCACCTCCGTCTAGTGCTAAGGTTAATGTGTGGAATTACATTTCCACTTGATGTGTCTTGGAGGAGTAGGCTTAATTAGCACAGGGATAACCAACAAAACTTACTATGTCCATGTTTCTTTCTACATGCCCTGCAGCTCAGTGCTACATATATTTTATTTCTCAATCTTAAATATTTGACATTCTGTGATATACCACATGTCTTATGAAGTGAGGTACAGAGTAGGAAAGTTTGGCTGTATTATCCAATTGCAAATAATTTATTACCAGTATAATGATTTCAACTATTGCAATCCAGCCAGGAAATTAATTGTTTCGTCATTTTACTTTCAGAAGAAAATAGCATCATCTACATCAAGACTGGCTCTTTGGAGCAAAGTATTTGGGAAAAGCTGATAGCTTGTCAAGATATTTCTACCTCTTATGGAATCTGAAGGTTCCACCAATGGCCCCTATCCTAAGACAGTTAAATCCTTCCCACCTATGTGATTTTTATGGCAATGGGGGACTTGAAGCTCCCATACTTGAGGGCTTCCAGCTGGAGCTAACGGTTTGGTGGTGTTCTACTGTGATACATGATCAGCTGGATCTTGGGTGCTAATGAGACTGCAAATGAAGATCAAGTTCCATTGTAATATTCTCCGATGTGTGTAAAATTTTTGCTTTCATTTCACTCGGTTATTGTTGGCATTCACGTACCTGGGACATGAAGCCAGTAGTAGAGAAGGGAAGGTTCATGCCATTCTTAACCTTTGTACTGGGTGGGAGGTGAATGGTCAGCTTCATGCCCTAGCAGCTTTTAATCCTGGCAGAAAGGTTTGCTGTACCCAATCAATGGGAAGTTAGTTGGACCCCAGAGCTAGTCTAGATGTGAAGGTTAGGGGGATAGTCAGGATTTCTGAAAATTTAAAGTCTGCTTACAAGAGAAAACTGGTTGTATTGATAGACAAGGAAAGCAATGTTTCAGATCATAAAGTGAAAAAACATTGGAATTCTAAAACCGATATGTCTAGATTCTCGAAAAACGTACGTAATAGTTGTTGGGAATTGTTTGTAAATACCTCCCATTATGCTGCCAGGGATTAAAAAACTTGGCAGTTTAAAATGTGGTAGAGGGTAAATTGTAGACAGAGCCTCTACTGGATATTATGGTAGAGAAGTCAGCTTTTCCAATTACTATGACGGAGCGAGTTCAAGCGTTCGTCTGGATAGGATGTAGTTGTCAATTACAATAAATCATATGGATGCTTGTAGTTTTGAATCCTTTTTTTAATCTATGTTAGCTACATGTCAACAAATCTGACATCGGGTCAGATATAAAATAAATTAATACCAACACTGAACGTTGCGTCTGTGGTGGTATTTAATCAGTCGTTGCATGTGATCAGATGCTGATGTGTAAGGATGTCGGGATAAGTTGTGATGCCAGTTTTGTTTAGAATTGCATTGATTCGTTGTAGTGTTTATTTAAAATGTGCTGTTCTGTCAAGAGTTGTCTTTTTGTGACTTTTGATAAATTGATTCCACTATGATCAACTGTCGGAGATGAATATATGTGTAAGTAAATATCTGGTAAATACGTTGTTCCTGTCGTTGCCTTCAGTGTTACAGGACCTTTGACACAATTGAGTGACATTTCTTCAACAATTTTTATGCTTTAAAATATTAGAATAAGAATGAATGAGAATAGTTAAATTGTATGTCTTCCCACGTATTTTGGGGATTAAGTGAGGTTAGGTAAATCAAATGAATTTGTTATTATTTGTGTTGTTTATTTGGAAGTCGAACGGAACAAACTATGTTTTGAGGATGACAAATTGAGAGAAACTGCATTATAAACAATTAGATTAAGCACTTTCATTCATGCTTTTTGTGGTGGCCCTCGATCTTGAAAATCCGCTTCAAGCATTTTGACCACTTCACATTTCTGCGCTTCGTCTTCTTTTTAAGTCTCTTTAGTTGTATTCATATTGTATTTTAACACACTCCATCATATATTATTTAGTTATTAACAGACCCACAAATGTTTACAATTATCTTCAAATTCACAGTCTACTTATTACTTTTCATGCTCATTTCTTTTCAGTTATTTGCAACACTAATCAACCTCTTTATTTCCACCACAGTGTAGCTTCATTCTGTGGCCATTGGCAGATGTAATATTCAGTGAATCCATGACTTTGTGTAGAAGTAATGCAATCCTTTATTTTTCAATCAATAGGCTAACATTTTGTATTTCCTCATAGCGTATTGCGAGTAACTGGTTGTTGTGTTGTTAAGGTATGCCACAGTATGTCCAGATATGAGAAAAATGCTTATTTAAACTTAGTAAATACATAACTATCGCTGTAGTGTAAAATGTACCCATAATTTATATTCCTGTTAAAGCTACATGTTATGTGCAGGTGGAAGGGGCCCTGCAGATGTGAGGCTTTGTAAAATCCAACATGTGCCATCACATAGCAGGTAAGCAGCACACGTGGTCTGTTTACATTAATCCTTTAAATCTGAAGGACATCTAAATAGAATTTAAGATTTGAGTCCTTACCGCAAAGAAAACATAACACTTCACCATTACAAAGATCAATTGGTTAATGCTGTTTAAGGAAATAATCAAAGTTTACAGTGAAGCACCTAAATACAGAATGAAGAGTTACTGATTGTTGAAACAGGTGGTACATATAGTTACCACTGTGTTTGAAAGCTTCAGTGGTTCCTAGACATTTTAATTTTTTCTTAACGCCAGCTAACTCAGAGGATAGTTCTACTTAGGAAGGTGATAGTTCCTGATCTAATCAAATTTCCTGCCATTTATGGAAACTGAGGCTTCGTGGCTGTGTTCAGTGAAACCTGCTGAAAATGGAACCCGGATAAAATTAAAATGTAATCTTCATACTTGTCACCATTAGAACCTGAGGTCTCTGATAATTTTTAGTTAATTTGGTGGGACTGGGTTTATATTAAAGGCCCCAGTGTCTATGGCAATGATGTCCAGTATGAAGTTCATGTCGTGATTGATTTCAGTTGGTTTTTGATTCAGATGTTCTTAACAGTAGGTGGTAGATGTATGCGTGAATGTGGGCGTGGCAGTATCATAAGTATCACTTATCATTAATGTCTTCAAGAATTTCTTATCGTCCTTGTTCCAGTCCAATACATATGTGATTGTCATTTATAAGTACATCCTGTTTCTTCCTTCGCCATTTGTTTTGGGTCTCATTCTTTGTATGTGGATTTTTCTGATTTTGTCGTATTATTTGCCTGTGAAGTTTACCTCTTCTCTGGTTCTGCAGGAATTCATAGCTTCTTCATGGAAAATGTTGTGTGCTCATAGACACGGCTCCTTATTGACATAAACATCGGAGGGGAAGATGAGAAGGGTCGGCAGGTTTTCTTCAGCTGCATTGCGTATTATAGCTGTTGTGTATTATTTGCTTTAACATTTCACACCTGCAGTTACATAAACCCAATAAGTGTTTCGCTGTCTCTCTGCTTGAACAGGTTGATGTGATGGTAAAAATTTAGGCTCATGTTTAGTAAAGTAGAACCATCTCACTACACGCCATATAGGTCGTTTGGTATAGCTCCTGCTCTTTGTTGATCTCGGCACTAGATGGGGGTGAGTGGTCGGCATCACGCCCCAGCCGTGCTTTACCCCTCCCGGGAAAGGACCCCGACACCCATTGTGGAGGAGGCTGGGTGGGCCCCAGAGCCGGTCTGGACGCAGGGGCTAGAGGAAAAATCCTCTGCCCTGGTCGGGGATTGAACCCCAGTCGTCCAGCCCATAGCTAGTCACTATACTGACTGAGGTATCCTGGCTCATGTTTGGGAGATACCTGGTTTGAATCTCGGCTGGGTTGATGGCTGTCATGAGTGTGGCTTTTATACATTTTCTGGTGAATCCCAGGCCATACCCACCTCCTTCCAGATCCCAACAGTATGTAACTAAGTAACTGACTGATTTCATTAAGCAGCCTTTCTTTGAGAAGGAAACAATATTTTAGGTAGTCAAGAAATTCCTTTTGTGGAATCCGAAGGTTAGTTACTGTGCCAGATGAATGCAGTCTGCATCCTCCAACACCGTTGCCCTAAGATCCTTTTTTTAATATTATCAGTCCTTGAACTTTCACCATTCATAATCATCTTTCTCCACCTGTCTCGTTTCTTCCTTCACTGAGCAGCATGCATAGTATATTTCGTGTGTGTATCAATTTGCGATGACTGTTCGTGTCTTCTTATTCAGAAGTAGCAAATAAATTGATATCCTAACACTGATTACAATTTGTGAGATTTAAAGTTCTCAGTTAGGCGGTGAGTATGAAGGTTACTGTCTTCTTGTGCTTAGTGTCAAGAATGCTTGGTCTGCTTTATATATTAAATATTGGCGAAGACTGTACATTTTTAGTGGCATTGTGACCTTGCTCTGATAGTGTGAAATGTCAGAAGTGATGAACTGTTTTACTCGACATCCTTCCTTCCTGATTTGCAAAATGTCTTACCCTCTTCAAAGCAATATGCTTGATAATTAAATAAAAGGCTTTATTTCCTCGGTATTTATTTAATGGACGCTTAGGAACTGCAGAACCACACACCAGCTTTGTTTTTGTGAGGTTTTTTGATGTAAAAACGTTAGGAAAATGTGAAAGATCAATATCAATGTGTAAATATGGACCGACAGCAATGGTCAGCTTTTATATGAACTCCTGCGTGCATTGTTATGTTACCTAAGATACTAATTGTTACGTCATCTGTTCACTCGGTAATGTTGTGTTACATTACTGCCGTCAACAATCCGCATTCTTTATTGTGGAAAGAGCTGAGCTGTGAATCGCTTGTAGAAGAAGTGCGTCGTAGAGTAGATAATTTTTGTGCTGGTAGAAACGTTTTAGAATATCACAAGTACTTATATAAGAATTATTACATTACATTTCATTACATTACAGAGACGTATTTACGTCAGATTCTCCGGAACCGTGGTTCCACTGTCAACTTTTTTGTCGTTAACCATTTTAACGTTACCATGGATACCATTAATAAAGCAAATTAAATGTAGGCGGCCACCTCTGATCTACACACAAAATAGATTTCATCTGGGTGTGTAATTTTTATATATTGTTTCTTGTTGGGTGAAACGCAAGGAAGTGGTTCCAATAACAGTCCTTTTGAACAGCATTAATCAAGAATGTAATTTGTTGTTTTTGCAAATGAGCAGCTGTTTACATTGTACACGGATCCTTCTGCGATGAATTAAACGATGACGCGGAGAGTCAGTCAGGTGGTAGCACAGATGGTATTCCATTGTTGTGGCGCTGAACGCTCTCATTGCGTTGTGTTCTTGAGGTAGTGGAGCTCTGCTCCGAGATGGATACACGCCAAAGCGAGGGCAAGATGTTGTTTCTTGGTATGTGTGACAAATTGTATCGTCTTAATCGGGTAGAATATGTTTGCGAAGTTTGAAGGCGTGTAGTATTAAGGACCAAGTTCTCGACGAAGATGGCTGTCTTCTGGGATGCCGCGCCGTGTAGTGTGGTAGAAGTTTACCGACGTTTCATAGGTCGTTTCTGCCTCCATCATTAGGCTGGTTGCCCATGGTCTGGGTTGAATCTGGAGATGGAGACAGTGTGTTTCTCGGAAGGTATATACGAACAAGTTAACACGTCGTCACAACCCGGAGGAACAACATCGGCTTCTCCACCGCGATCTGACGGACCTCACGAGGCAGATGCAACCTCCAAAACTCCACTCACCATTCTTGGTCAGAAAGTGAAATATTTCTGGAACGTTTTGGATCAGGCCCCAGAGCGTGATTCCAGACTGGGGCACCGGAGGTGTCTTATATCGTAATTTCTCCCCAGCACCGGAGTCAAACTACCGGCCTCCTGTCGAATGTACTCTTGCAGAGAAGTGACCGGAATGTGGTACTGATCGGACGTTTCAATCTGGTGCAGGTGTTGAAAATACCTGGAGCTTATCTCCACGTCTTGTACACGCGTCATGACGTACAGGTTTCTTACGTTTCCGTCTAATTTTTGTGTCTAGCCTATCTTGTCTTTGTGGTGTATAGGTATAAAAAAATAACAGGCTTTAATAGCTCAAAGATGAGTTTGCTCACGAAGCTCGCTGAGCTGTGTGTTCGCGAGTCGGGACTTGATTTTCAACAGGTGTGATGGGATTTTTATTTTACCACGGTGTCGAAATGTCTCCGGGACCCACCAAGCTTACCATCTGTTTGGTGGCTTCCTGACCTACTCAGGGAATAAACCTGCCGGAGCCTGAACTTAATCACATAAATATGACTGAGGTCTTGAATGTATGCATGTGTGGTACTTAGCACCGGGGTAACTTAATCATACTCTAATATGAAAGTATTGTGTCGGGATTGTTTGAACATGTTTCTTTTGCGCATGTGTCATGATTCTCGAGTAGTTGTTAACCAACAGTTTATTTGTGACTTACACCATTCATCAGCACCTGCATTGCAAGGGATGACAGAAGGTTGTGTAATGAGGTTACAAAACTTTCAGTTATACATTTGGGTTCTCTTGTGGTACACGCTAATAGAAGGCTTACTTGTAGTACAGCATCTGCATGGGGCGGCAACTATGTATCTGTTATTTTCTTTCGGGCTGGCTCTATTCTTGCCTCGGTAGGTACGTAAAATTTGTCGCTCTGGACGTTAATAGTGACAGTAATGATGATGATGATAAATGTTTCAGGAAGAATGTGAAGTTTTGTGGAAGTGATACTCCAGAGATTGATAACAGAAATCCTCCATAGTAGATAACAGTTCATTTTAAGAAATATGCTGAAATCGGAAGTTTGAAATGTTAACTGCTGGGAATCATCTCTTCTCTAAGTGAAAACCAGAGAATAAACACCTCAGAAGAAGGAATAATAATAATAATAATAATAATAATAATAGCAGAGCGTAATAATTATAATAGTAATATAAAGAGAGAGAAACAGTTTTTGTTTTAGGTATATTAGAGCCCCTGAAGACAACATTGGCTTTTAATAGTAATGATGATGATAATGTTAATGGTTTATGGATTATACAGCTTAATATCTGTACTGCAGGTGGTGGTGGTGCTGTGTATCCAAAGGTTCATCACCACCACAACAAAATTTATCCTTTTAACCCTACCCTGAGCCAGCTTGTTTTAAATGTGTGCTTTGGACTTGTGAAAGTCAAGACCTTGAAAACCCGATGCTTCCTGCTACATATGTGTTATCACTGAAGTTTGTTGATAACTTCATGCTGACAGTTCCATGGCAGGACGAGCTTATGCTACAAAGTGTGTGTGGAAGCATGCCTTCTGTGGGTAAGTTCTTCCGTTTCCAATGTGGCTTTTCTGTGCTAGGACTGAAATAAAATCATTTCTAGTAAATTGTCGGACAAGCTGTATTTAAATGTGGTAATGTTTGTTAATTGGTGACTGACCAAGCTGAGAAGACAATCGACTTTTAGAAGAATATACTGCACCATACAGTGAGCGTGTAAGTGAAATGGTGACTGAAATAAAATATGTCAAATACGTAAGAACATTATGTGCGCTGTGTTACATACAGAAGCTTGCACAGAACTTGCCTTTTAAGTGTTTCCCATGCAATGAAGTCATACTGTTTGGAGATTTTTCATATGCATTATTAAAGTTGAATTTTTAGCATCTCCATGCTGTGTAGTATCTGTTCTGTTGCTTACCTCTGCCATAAATTGATTTATACCGATAACTAAACGAACATAAAGAATGGTGTTGGATGCAAGATCTCATAAAATTCCAGTTTGAGCACTTCTTGTGTCTTCTTTGTAATAATGAAATTTCAGAAGGCTACCTGTATGACCTTCAGGACACATTGTCAGACTGCAGCTAGTGTTTTACAGGGCCCACAGCACTGAGTTTGGTACAGCGCTAACAAATCTGTCTCAACATTCGTGGAAGTTTAAATGGGTAATTACCCACTCAGGGCATGTGTTTCGGACACACAGTGCTTCTTTTCTTGTTGGGTGATTTGACTTTTTTTTCAAAGCATTTCTATTTTCCTCCACAGTTGCCTACAATGTTATACATAAGTTTACACAAAAATTATGACTTGATTTTGCTAGAAGTTTCACTATCTAAAAGTTGTTTGCTTAACTCTTTTGACAAGTTTGCACGCATATAGAAGAGGGCAGAGTGGAATATGCATTTTGACCAAAGGTTTGTAAATTTACACTGGCACTTACACTTATGTCTCTTCGGTTTTAAGTTGATCCTTTGTTTTTTGTTCTAATTAATTTTTTAGTCTGCTTTTTAGATTTTCTGATTGTGAATAAACTAAATTCAGACTTCCATAATAGTTTCCTTTGGAGACAAGACTGTACTTAGACATGCACATGAGGTGCTAGCCTGGGGCCCCGCAGATGTAGGGACCCCCCAATAAAGTTAATTTTGACAAATAATAAAAAACAAAAAAACACGAATTTTACTATGTAAAAATTGCAGTGATAAATATCAGGGTCATGCAAAGGTACTTGAGGCCCGGGTGCAAGAAGAAATCGGGGTCCCCTTGCTTATTTGAGATAAGAAAATATTAAACCGCGCCGCAGTGAGTAAACCAAGTAAGGAACTAATTTATTTCTGAGTAATAAGAAAGGACATTACCAAAGTTCCAAAAATAAGTTTTATCGTGGAATTTGATAGTTAGAAAAATTAAGTTATCTCTGAGAATAATCTTATCATAGGTGCAGGACCTTAAATGTGTTAACGTTAAGAGTTTATAAACTTTATATCAGTTTCTAGAAATGAATTTAATATTTATTTCACAATTGAATCTTGCCTCATATGCCATTAACACTGCGCTGCACATTCTGGAGGCATCGATTCTTGGTCTGAACGCCGACAGTCTTGACGAGTTTCTTGTGGTTTTCTTCAATATTTTCAGAGAAATGCTGGTTGAGTACTTTAAAATGGGCTACATACACTGCCTTACATATCCCCCCCCCCCCCAAATTCATGTTGACAGTCATCCTATCATTTGTGCCATAAAACATATGAAGTTGAGAAAGTGTCATTAAATAAATTAACAGGTAGCATTTTATATGGAATACTTCTCCTTAATGGAAGCAAGCAATCAAGAAAGATAGAATGTCGAATCATCATAATGTTAACCAGCTCTGAGTCACTTCAGACAGGAGGAGATATCACTTTCAAAGTAGGTTAGCTGATAAAACTGTTGACTGGTATTTCTTACTGAAGGTAGATAATATGACACCCTCCGAGATTCAGATAGCAGCTGAGCAGTTCAGCCATACAGGAAACTTTTACAGATCAGTCATTGGAAGACAGTATCCTCAGTTGCAGCAGACACGTGCACGATAGTGAACATACGTCTTCTTTTCTGTCTGTATATCCATCTGATTTTTAAGTCTGTGCGCGATATTCATTTGTAATAGCTTCAATATGTTAACAGGTATTGGACTTGGGTTTGGAAGGTTGGAGGTCACTGTTCAACAGCACATTTTGAGTTACCTTTGTTCATTTCTTATTGTTTCAGGGCTGTTCAAGCCAGTAGTGGGGAAAACATTCATATTGACACTGGTGATTGGAATATCATTTGGTTTTAGCTTTGCATACATCCTGATGTCGACCACTCGTTCCTTCGAGGAGTTCTCATTTTCCCCACCCAGGTACAGTAGCCGACGGATAATAAATATTTTGACGTAGGATGATCTTTTACGTGCATAAGGTTAAAAAGCTGTGGAAAATGTGAACTGTGCTGTTTAAAGATGTGCTTCTTCTTTTAATAGTCTTATCAAGCGTGATTGACTCATGTAATGCTTTTCTCTTGTATTTAAGGGTACCAGATTCAAATTTTAGCCAGGGTACCATTTGTACTAGTTTGTTTCAAGCAAACTCAAGCTGGGACACCCCCCCCCCCCCCCCCCCCCCTCCCTCCCCCCGCCATGAATCATTCATTGTACTGACAAATGCTTTACACCGCTTTATCGCGACGAACATCGTCATCTTCCTGTTTCTTCTTGCACACGTGCGCAAGCAGTGGAATCGCAGTTGGCCGGGAAACTGTGGCAAATTCCGCCAGTTCGACTCCTGACAAGGACGTTCCCCCCCCCCCCCCCCAATCTTCGCTGACTTACTGTTTATATTTATCCTTGTGTCTTGCACCATTATACCATTATGAAAAATGTAGAGTTGATATAGCATTATTAAATAACTATGACACTACCTAATGCATTCTGTCCCTGTCAGGAAGTAGACCTCAGTCATCTGACCTGTGTGTGGTCATAGATACAAGTGTAAAGTCAGAATAGAAACTTGTTTCTTGCAGGACAGAAAACATCTATATGGACCGCCATCACCACAGCGACAAGGAATACAACCAGGTACCAGACGTCAGGGAAATGGGTAGTCATGGTCACGATGAGTTGCATCACAGAGGTCAGTATGGGCATGCTGTGAATCCTGAACTGTTGTTAAGTACCGCAGTTGTATTTTTCATCAGTTCTGTTCTAGAAAAATGTTTTGTAGCCTGATCTGTGGCACTCGCAAGATCAGTTTGATACCTGGGTAAGAGAAAAAAAGCTTATAATGGAAAGGTTATTGGAAAACAAATATGTATTGCTTGATTTTTCATGAAATTTGGCTGCAGAATGATAAAGTTTGAGAACCATTGGTCTAGATTCGTCATGCATTAAAATAATCTTCAGTGGGTCAGGTAGGTCTTGGAACCTAAGAGCTGTATGGAAATCCAGCATCTTATCCTTCCTTCTGTTCCAGAAATCGTATTCTATATTCTTTGTAACTAGTTTCCAAGAACGTTGTAGGTTTGACTTTGTGTTTTGGTACATTCATGTAGGAGAGGATGTGGAAGCTAAGAAGTTGGCGAAGAAAGTGCGGGTTCTGTGCTGGATCATGACGAATCCTAAAAACCATGAGACGAAAGCTGTTCATGTGAAAGCTACGTGGGGAGCACGGTGCAACATTCTGCTCTTCATGAGTTCGGAGAATGGCAAGTACAATTAACCCATGACAGTCAGGTTTCTCACTAAACAGCTTACCCCCCTAGGTCAGATTTTTGCAGAATATTAAAGAGAAGGTGCGTATGTCTTGCTCTCTCTCTCACGTTCACATTGAAACTGCTCATGTCTTGCCACAGTGTTCCTCACAGGTTATGACAAAAAAATTACTTGATGATGTGTCAAATATCCCATTTTTCCCCAATTAAATACATTTAAAAATGTAAATATTTTAACGATAAATTGCGGTATGTTTTACAAGAAATAGTGGCATATTTTGTCTTGTCTTCTTCTCAAACTACATGTCTCATAACTTGGACTATCTGTCATGCGCATTGTCTGCCCCTGGGGTTTTCTTCTGCTCGTCTTCATTTCCATTAATATTTTTGGTATTCTGTGTTGATCCATTCTTTCAACACGGTATACTATATCATACCCAAAAATATAGATCGCTTTAATGAGCTTAAAAGGTTATTATCCTTGATAAATGATTCCCCAGGTAATGAACATGAAACAGCTAGTAAAAGTAACAACACTGCAGGAACCATCATTGCTGACGTGGTAGTGGAACGGTTAAAAAATGCGCGGACGTGAAATATTTATTTTATTGGTATGAAGTTGTTTTCCTTTGAAACATGAGTAACTTTACCTTCTTGATGAGAGTTCAGATGTTTGTCACATTTATTACTGGTCTAGCAGTTAGAACGCTGGCCTTGTAATCTTGGGGTCTCGGGTTCGATTCCTGGCGGTGCCCGAATTTATAACTTGTGTTGGGCAAGGCCGTGGTCTAGGCAACACGGAGTTTTCCTCCGTGGCATCCCAACAATTACTCCATTCACACACAGAAGAAGGCAATGGCAAACCACTTATGGATCATCTGCCAAGAACGTATATGAACAGATCCCAGTCCGAGAAAAGGATGGAAGAAGGATCCTGTTCGGCTTTGTAATCCTGGGGTCTCGGGTTCGATTTCCGGGGTGCCCGAATTTATAACTTGTGTTGGGCCAGGCCGTGGTCTAGGCAACACGGAGTTTTCCTCCGTGGCATCCCAACAATTACTCCATTCACACACAGAAGAAGGCAATGGCAAACCACTTCTGGATCATCTGCCAAGAACGTATATGAATAGGTCCCAGTCCGAGAAAAGGATGGAAGGATCCTGTTCATATGGACCTGTCGTCAGACAGAACACTAAATAAATAAACCTCTAAGAAATGAAAGCTGTTATTTTTCAGACACATCATTACCAACAGTGAAGCTTCCTGTGCTGGAAGGACGAGACTATCTGTGGAGCAAGACGAAGGAAGCATTTACATATTTGTACAAACACTATTTCCAGGAAGCAGATTGGTTCTTCAAGGCAGATGATGACACGTAAGTTTCCTACAGCAACTCGTGAAAGGATGAGATTTGAAGTTTTCATGGTGGTGAAAATTTGGATTGTGGTTTTGTAGGTTACGTTACCTTGCAGTTCTGTAGCTAGTCACCAAGATTTCAGAGAAAAATATCACTTCTATTTTCAGGGTAGAAGACCAGTGTTTTATTCCACAGCCAAACTTTTGAACATATTAAGTAAAGTCACAGTAGAGTTTATTAAGATAGTGTAGCCATCAGGTATTTGGGCATTCATGTGAGGAAAATTCACGTGTAAAGGAGGAATAAGAAAGTTCAGCCGTAAGAGGTTAAAGAAAGACAAGAAAAGCAGTGGAAGGATTAAAGATGGCAGTCTTGTGGAATGTTTCACTCTTTAGCTTTATAGAAATTGACTTATGTTTCAGAGGAGCTCTGATATCATTATCACCTTGATAATGGAAGCAGTAAGCTGCTCTGAAACATTGGTCAGTATCTACCAGACTACATGGCTTGTTTAAATTTAGATTTATATATATTTCTTTTAAGGGTTTTCATAGCGGTATCGGTTAATTACTACATTTTTCACATTGAAGCACACGGTATTGTTTTGGAACAAACTTCTGCCTTCCCAGAGGTAATTTCTGCCTCCATCTTCACTGTCTTCTTTGTTGTATTTCCTCACAGTTCATTATTGTACTGCCCCTCAGGTATGCAATAGTCGAGAACCTTCGCTATATGCTGTCAACATATAATGCCTCTGACCCCCTGTATTTTGGGTGCCGTTTTAAGCCGTACGTGAAACAGGGCTACATGAGTGGAGGAGCTGGTTATGTTCTCAGCCAGGAGGCACTGAAGCGCTTTGTAGAGCAGGGGATTCCCGACAAAACTAAGTGCCGACAAGACCATGGTGGGGCAGAAGATGTAGAGATGGGTGAGTCTTGATTTCCTGGTTTCAGGCTGGTATTCTAAATAGCTAATTCCTAAATGTTATTTTAACTCAGAAAGGATGAAGCACTTGCCTTGAAACAAGATCCCATAGAGACATCAGCAGAGGCTAAGTATCATATTTTATTAAAGACTGAAGTTTACTTTCAGAACCACCTAAATATGAATGTCATTTCTGATTATGTGTTGTCATGAACATTTTTTTGATATTGAGGTAGTTGTTGCCAGTTCACATGTTCTAGACCTCAGAGAAAATCTCAAAGGAAAATACAAGTTGGGAGACCTTGGTATACGTGGGGTTTCAGCGAACTAGGATGTGAACTGAACCTATTCAGAATAGACAGGCTGTCTTGAACTTGATAATGCACCTCTGGGTTTTATAATGAGACCCTTATTGTGGTTAAATATGGTCACCAGTTATCAGTGTTCAGCAGCTCCAGTTTATAATTGCGTTTAGCTTTCAGTTGTGCGTTTCAGCTCTCTGTTTGCCAAGTGTTAATTTTTAATAATCTTCTCTGAACTCTGTATCGTCTAGCTAGGACACCTCTTGACGTGGACAAAATACATGGTTATGTGAGCATCATTACTCTGTAAATTGCCTCATACTTTTAGAGCTTTCACATTTATGCAGTTTTTCCTGAGTATTACTTGGGAATTAAAGGTTTGTTACTGTTCTGATTACAGGAAAGTGTTTGGAGAACGTGGGGGTAAAAGCAATGGATACTCGTGATTCTTTGGGTCGCGGGAGGTTCTTTCCTTTTGTGCCAGAACATCATCTAATTCCTAATCATGTGGATCCAAGTTTCTGGTACTGGAAATTCATTTATTATCCCTCAGAATTGGTAAGTAGGTCCGTACTCCTAATAATATTGAGCTCAGTATTATCTTCCTTGGAGCCACGGTAGCTCAGTATAGTGTCTGACTATGAACTGAACAATTAGAATTTAATCTCTGGCAGGGGAAGTGGATTTTTCTTCTAGCATCTTTGTCCATACTGGTTCTGGTGCTCAGCCTCCTATCCAGCGGGTACTAGGGGGTCTTTCCCCCTGAGTGGTTAAAGAATAAAATTCTGGCAAACGCGCCACAATTGTTGTGTTATGCATGCAGTTCTTTACTTAAGTTTGATTCACAATGATAATCATCATATCTTACGTAGCAATGTTCCGATTACTTAATTTAAGATTTTTTTTTTTTCCAGGGTATGGGGTGCTGTTCTGATACTGCCATATCATTCCACTATGTATCTCCAAGTCAAATGCATGTGCTTGAATATCTCATCTATCACCTGCGACCATATGGAATTTCTCATAATGTCATGACGTCACAGTTACCAGAACTGCAAGCAGACTCTACAGCAGGTGTAGTCAATGTCACAGAAGGGGCAAGCCTGAGTCGCAGGTCTGAGGAAGAGAGGAAGACTGAAAAAGCCAAAGAAAACTCTTCTAAATTAGGATCTTAGATAAGTTAGTATAAGTATGCATTTATTTTACATAAATTTGATGGCTTTATAAACTGTAAAGCAAGACATCCCATATCTATTGTTACCAAAATACGTGCACGGACGGGGAAGAACAATGTTACAGGGGTGACGTTGAACGTTTTGTTCTTACTGATTCTTTTACATTAACAAATGGATGTGATAGTCAACTTTTATCTTTCCTTTGATGTGTTTCGGTTCTTCCTTCTGTCATTGGTTTTAACCTTTTCACTCTTGCTGTTTGTTAGCCGCCAGACTGTTGAAATTTGAGCGTAAGTCAAATATTCTATCCTTGTGTGTATGTGCACATGCATGTGTTGTGTGTGTGTATATATATATATATATAATTTGGTGAGGAGTGGTGTATCTCAGCTTATTGTAGGGTAGAGTTCCTTTTTGGGGGGATTTTCCCATTCAAGGCTTCTGTCTACACAGAAAATAGAAGAATGCAGATACTCATTCATGTTTTTAAGTGGGATTTCAAACCTTGATCCCAGTGTTTTAGTGATCCAAGACATACAAACCCAAGTCTGTGGCCACTGTGATGTGTATCTTACAAATTGATTTCTTAAAGTCATTGCGTTGTCTTACGGGTGCAGGAAAGTGTTGGGTCTCGTACTTCCTACATCAGGGTTGCAGTAATAGGCGTAAAGTATGCTTAATAATAGTGATCTCTTAACCATAAGAGTGTGTGATTGGTTCTGTGTGAGACTGGTCTGTTATTAGAACAAATCAACTGGTGTATCAGAAGTTCTGAAATTATTGTTTTTCCTGAGGAATTTCTAGAAACAAAAATATTGACGTTTTGCACTCTGGGTATTTAGTAAATTGGTATGACGCATAACAGTGAAAGTGTTGGGGTTTATCTCTCCTTTGTGTTTTCCTTAATCTTTCACCCGTCTAACTATGTAACTTACTGTACGAGCCTTTCCATTGAATGGACTGTTCTCCGATGGTAAGAGTTCCTGACAAGTTTGTGATATTCTGCTTCTCAGTGGCCATCATATTTTAATATTAAGTGAAACAGGCACACTGCAGTCAGCAGGTGTCTCGATGGCTGGTCCCGTTGCAACAAATTGAGCCTGTACTGTTTAAGAATAACAGCAGTATATAAGTGAGTTAGTAAGTAATTTAAGTGTTAATAATTGTTTTGTATATGCACTTCTTTCTGGAAGAATATCAATTTACAATACCACATATTTTTATCTTTGCCATATGCAAATGTGATTGTAAGTAGTGGAAGTAGTTTTATGCGAGTGTCCCTTACTTTGCAAAGTGCTCTTTTCGCTACATATTGTTTTTATGTTTCTTCTGTTAAGCAGGTAATTGTCTTTTATATGAACTGGAAGTTTTATTTTGTTTATCGGAATATAGTGCGCACTATTTAAATCAGGGATGGTGAGGTAGGTAGGATGTGTAGCATGCATGGGAGAGATGAGGAATGCATATAAGGTTTTTGGTTGGAAAATGTGATATGAAAAGATAGTCTAGAAGGCCTGGTGTATGTGGGAGGATGATATTAAAAAGAAATAAAGGAAATGGAGTGGGTGATGTGGGTTGGATTCATCTGACCAAGATATTTTCTGATGGCATGCTTGTATGATTACAATAATAAACTTCAGGTTCTGTAAAAGGCATGGAATTTCTGATAGCTTCTCAAGAGGGACTCTGCATTACACAATTATAATGAATAGTTTTTACTTTTTCAAAATACTTTCCAGAAAATATGCTGTGCACATTTATACTTTTGTTCTGCCTTAATTGTATATTTTTATTTTTTATCTCTTCATATAAGTTGACCTGGCATCAGTATAATACCATACACAACTGAAGTAGCAGCAGAATAAGGTGAAATTATGCTTGCATTGCTGTACGCTCACACAGCAAGCAAGATTTTTCAACTAACCAGTTCTTGACACTTACATAAAACCATGCTCTAATTCAGTCAATGAATCCATGGATTTATTGATGTAGTAGAAAGTCACTGTATGTGCCATATGAAAGTCAAAGGCGCAGTATTTAATAGCCAACCAGTAAAAACGTGACTGTTAAAGCAGTGGCTTGGATGGCGATTCTTTAATGGGCTGTATACTTAGCTCATGTAGAACAGTTCCAGTTGAAGTGTCAATTGAGGTAATTTCCAGGATTCATTTTTGGAAATTAAGGAAAAATGTAACAGATATAATGCATTTTTACTCTTCAACTGTACTCTGAACCCATCCGTTATTACTTGAATCTGGTTATGAAATATTGAGAAGTACTTTCTTCTTATCTGTATGAATGAAATGCTTCACAATGTTCAAACTGATACATGACTGCTTATAGCGAGACATTTGATAAGATATAAATCAAGGCTATTTCTTTTGATATATAGTAACTAGCATTGCAGCTGTAATCTTAAAAGTGTGCTGAGATTTGTGTAATCAGATCATTTAATGTACCCACATTCAAATCTAACTTATTGTAAGGTGTTAAATATTTTGAGACAAGTCAAAGTGTGTGTTCTTGTGTCCAGCTGACTGGTGACTAGCCAGAGTAGCTAAACCCGGTAAGAAGAATGTAATTGTGAGCACTGCTTTTGTGCTTTAGTCTTGATCCTTGTATGATTGACATAATTTTGTAATTGAAGTTACTGTGTAGTTTTAATTATGGAAAAGTTAAGTTTAACAATACAAAGCATTAATGCATGTTTTTGTATGAATATAATTTAAGTGTCAGTAATACCATCAACCTGTATAAAATGGAAATTAGCGAAGATGAAGAGAAATAATGTAAATTAGTGTAATCAGAAGTGCTTCATCTTATATTGTACCAAGCTCAATAAAATTACTGACATAGGTAACAGTGTAAGATGATGCTATTTTTACATTGATTAGTCAGTCTGCCATTTTGCCTTGCTGTATCTGTTTGTCCCATAACACTAATGTATTGGTATCTGTATTAAAGAAAAGTACAGGTACTGAACAAAATATTTAAAAAGATGAATTATGGTGGTCACTTTAATGGTCATACTTTTAGCATGTGATGGTTTAAAAAGTTGTATTGTATATTACAGAAAACGAGACTCACTGGCCGGGGAAGGGTTAAGATAAAGTGTGTGTGATTATGCTAGCCAAGAAGAATATGTCATTAATGGAAGTGTTCCATGTAAACAGTGCAGTTAACCAAATGGATACTCTATCATATTTAATTCAAAAACTGAAAGGTGGCTGATCATTTTCATGACATGTCAGGTGTTAAAATACGGAGCCCCAAAATCATGAATTTTACTTTTTTAATAACTTGTCACACTTTCTTCTATGGCGCAACAGCCTGAAATCGAGCCTTGGCCTCCTCCCATGTGGGAGGTGTTTATGTCTTTGAAGTGTGCATTAGTGAGTAGGGAGTGACATGCCCACTGCCAACTCGTCACATTTTGACTGGTGTGAATCGTTACTAGACAAAAGTCAAAATAGCTTACTTATTCTGCAATAAACATAGACCTAACATACTGAGGGCTCAGTTAATCCATTTGTCTACTCATCCGTGATGGGGCCAATAAGTGGTAAATTTTCATTATTTCTGTTGGACATTTTATTCGTGGAAATAATTAGAATTTAATTCTGTATATTGCATTTACTTTTATAATGCATTTTTAAGAAATTCTAAGTATGAGACAGCGTATTGAATTTGTCCATGACAGTAAAAGCATGTTTTTTTTATTCTGCCTTCTTCAGAGGTCAGATCCTTTTACTTTTCCTGACCTGGTATTATTATCATATAGTGGATCTTTTAAATATGTTGGGACTCCTTGAAAGGGGGATCAGCGTATTCAAAGGCCTTAACCATTACAACATAGCACACAAAAGCTGCGGACAGTTTCCAAGTCAGATTTTAATATTTTCTAATCTTTGTTACCAATGTGCAGGCAGCTTACGACAAATGACAATCTGCATGTTATTAGGGGTATCTTACAGTACTTGCTGGACTGTGAACATACGATGATGATTTTATTACTTGCCCGTGTTTGAATTTAGGGACTTAAATTCGTTGATTTCACAGAAGGGCAAGCCTGACTGTTGTAAGAATTGGCACTCAACATGGGGCAATAGTATGTATGTGATCTGGCAGTATTTGAAGAATTGTTTATGATTAAGAAAGTTGTTTTAAGTGTTGATGAAGCAAGCTCTCAAATAACGTTACTGACCTTTCACTTAAAAAATGTAATTAACATTATGTTATAAAAAAAATGTTAGAGAGAACTGCAGTGATTTTCTACATATCTCTGTAAAGTGCGTGGGGTCTAGAAATACTGGATAAAAATGTCTATGCTTCTGTAATGCAATCAAGGGAAGAATGTTAACCCCCCCACTGGGTAATACTTTTTTTATATTTGCAGGTTGATGTATGATAAAAGTTATATATAATGAAGGTGATGATTCTTAACCTTTATAAGTTAGCAAGTTAATGATAGAGGAAAGTTGTACAGTTTTGTTGGGCGCTACAGTCAAAGTGGAATTAAATCTAGTCTGATACATTTAAATGTTAGAACAGATAGTAAACTTACTTAGAAACTGAATAGTGTACGTCAGAATTCATTTGCATGTGAAAATTTTTGGGTGCCATGTAATTCCACAGTTCAGTGGGCAATAAGCTTTATAACTTTAAGTGTTGCAATTTTGTCTGTATGTACTCCTATAATTCACATTGCTTATTTCATTCTTTTGATTCTCTGAGATTTCCAAAGAATTTATATTACCTCTTACTTAATATCTGTAACAGAGATAAATAGTTATTACAGTCATGTAAGTTTTCAGTACACAGATGAAGTGGTCATTCAATGCTGTTATTTAAAGGGCATTTCAGGCTGACGTTCTGCATTGTAAATGGCAAGTTCTTGCCTTGTACCACTAGATAAATCTCATTGTAAGCAAAGGGTCTAAACTGGAGTTGAATTTGTTGTTTATCTTTGAGGTTCATATATAAAACATCCACATTAACTCTTTAATTTGTACAAGTTCTTGCCATCTGTTAGACCCTAGAAAGTGTGGTTCTGTTCACTTGTTTTATATTTTAAATAAATGATTAACTTGTCCCACAAAACATCTCATTTATCACAAGTCCATCTTCGTCGTATATTTGAAACTGGTAAGAATTTCACAAATTTTTATCGTGGTAGTAACACATCTGCTTTTCCTTCATGCTGGAAATCCTACAGAAATTATTTAATACCAACTTCATGACCACGTTCAGAACACCTGTGGGCACCCCCCCCCCCCCCCCCCCCCCCCCCCCCCCCCCAAACTCCTATTCAGCAGGTCCTGGTCACCCAATCCATAGTTTACATTCCCATTCTTAGAGGGGTTGAAAATTGCAGTGAAACTACAGAAAAATGACATTTCTGTTGTTGACTTGAAAATGTATTAATAAATTGTGTCCACTCAGCTGCATTTGTTAGGTGTTACAGAAGCAATATTCAGTTCAAATGCAGGAGGTACTGGGTTCAAATGTCATCCTGGAGATGTGCTATTCTCAGTTATGTTTTTCTTATGGTTTTCTTCAATCCCTCCAGGCTAATTCCAGGAACTAACTAACTAGATGGCTTACGGAACCCAAAGATTCACCACCGAATTAACCAAAGCCCTCCACTGGACCCTATCCTGGGCCAACAAAATCCAGTCTCCTTTAACTCCTATCTTCCATATATCTGACCTGAGATTATCCTCTCATCTATGTCTAAATTACAGGATAGTACCTTAGATCAGGCCACAACCACTTCCATATCCTTTTGTCAATCATCCTTTCATTCAGTGCTACATAGTTGAACCTCCCAATTACTATGAAAGAATGTGAAATACTTAGCTGAAACAATATGGTGAATAATTAGAATTGGCGATCTGATCTGTCTCATGTCAAAGTTCCTTTCTCCTGCCTGTTAAAATTACAATTTCAGGACCATACATGAAGAGCTGCTAGTGTTGCTGCCATCGTTTGGATGGCTGCTTTGGTGGTGCTGATGGTAGAGGAGTATTTGAACAATATAATAACTTCTTACAATGTTATGTTCTTACCAAGTTTCATGAAAACTTGTCAGTTGCTCAAGAAATTCTGAGGGAACACACACAAACATGAATATGTGAGCACAGTAACACCACAATCAACAATTTTTTGAAAAGAAAAATAGGTAGCATTCATGTGGATGATGTATTATATGAAATCATGAAGTTTGTTTATTTACAGAAATGGTAGCTAGACCAAGTGAAAGAGTGCATATTATGTTACTGATCATTGGGTTCTAGGTGGTATCATGATTTTACAACAGTTTCATATCTGAGGTAACATGTGAATTTTAAACTTTTGTTTGAAACATTAAGTGAAATAAGAAAAAAATATTTTACGTTGAAGAGTAGGTACCCTTCTTATCAACAAAGCTGGGGAGGGATGTCGAAAATTGACTAGTACTCTTCTTGCGTACACTGCACATCGCTGTTGTGTTTATTCGTAAAGTACGTAGATGGCTGTATAATAGGTTTCGACTGGTCGATAGATTGTAACTATTTAGTGCAGTTGAGGAGTTTAATGGCAAGTGGTTTGTAGTTGGACTATCTTCTTTTGGTAATGTAATACAAGTAAAATTTAAATACTAGAACTGCAATCCTACACATGGGTGGGCCAAAGAAGACCAAAAAAGATGGTAGGTTGGTTTTTTGAGTTTATTAAGGTTTGTTTTGCACCAAGTGGGAATAAGATTTTTGAGGTTAGGTTACTGTTTGGACGTCATTAGTTAGATTAAAATGGTATGAATTATATGGATTTCATATTTTAGGATGAAAGCTGTAGGGTCCGTTATGTCACAGTTCCTAAAATTAAGTAAGAATTATTATAAGAGACATCCTAACCTGGCTTTACTTATCCAAACCATTTTTAGGAACTTGTATCCCTTAAGTTTAGCAGCTTGCTGGCAATGTTAAACTTATCCATTAGCTATTACAGAACTTCACAAAAGTACATTTTCCTTTATGTGACTGCGAAATTCCGAAGGTGTGTACTTCAGTTTTCCATTGATTCGTTATGATGCGTATTGGTCAGAACGAAAAATATTTTAACCAGAAGTTTTGCAGGAAAATTAAACACATTTCATGCCCACTAGAGAAGAATGAAATATATTTTGTGGCCAGTATGGTTCTAGGAAATTGAATAAAGTAAGTATTGATGAGTTGGTAATCTGAGCAGTAATGGTATGGGTTCATTATAGTTATGATATTTACACATTTCCAAATTGTAGTTTTACTGAGTAGCCTTTTAGGTACAAATTTGCCATTGATTGCAGACAATAGCAAGAAATGGAAGAAGCGCAAAAGAGATGATGATGAGTATGTGTATGCAGAAGAAGAACTAGTCGATGTTGGTGATGGAGGTAAGTCATTTTGCAGTTATCAGGGTAATGAGTAAGTTCCAATGATTGAGGCAGTAAGCACATGTGAGATGTCTGTAAATTTTTACCGGACTACAAGGCACAATATTCCAGAAGACATTTTCAAATTATTTAGTGAATTAACCAGTAATGCTTTACCTGATGCATGATTGTATGGTGTCAAGGAGATCAAATAATGATTGGTTACAGAATTAGAGAGTGTTATGGAGGATAAATTTGTGGTCTATTTCAGAGTGCTTTTCAGGTACTTATTTGGTGATTGATGGATACCTCAAGGTCCTAGGATAGATTCAAATTAGGAACTTCATAAATACAAAGCAGGAGTTCCAGTCACTATGTTGTGATTATCAAGATGGTTATTTTGTGGGTTGAGCACTGTGTTCTACCGGACTGCATGGTGCTACAAACCAGAAAACGGCCATCTTCGTGCTCGCTGCTGTGAAAACCACAAATGCCACCTATGTTTATCAGTCTGTCTCATATTTATTTCAAAAGGAATTCCTAATGCTGCTAAGAAAAACGTTGAATCTGAAGATCAGGGTGCTGCAGAAGATGAGTATGGAGCCAAAGATTATCGGTCGCAAATGATTCTGAAGACTGACCATGAGTCACGGCCCCTATGGGTGGTAAGTCATGCTGGGTCACTCCGCTTTGCAGAATGCTTAGATGAACCGACATGAAACCAGTTCAGTCCACCAGTTTGTCAAGTTCATTATGAAAGAGTTAAATGTCAGCAGTGGTTTTTAACATGTTAAAACAATTTCATAAATTAAAAATTACAGTGAGTTATAAGATATTCTTTCATGTTTGTATGTCTGTATAAAAATTCTTTATAAACACCCATTGTACTGGAAGGTAACAAATTGGCAACTGTGGAATCAGTTTGACTTCACTAATTAAAGTATGTGAACAGAATTCAATTTGTTTTTGTTAAATTAGATTATTTACTAATTATGAACCTTACTTGTGTCCAGATTGAGCTACTTCATTAAGACCCTTGGTTTGATATACATGATCAGGCAAAAAATAAATACTAAAATATAAGAGAAAATTCTTGCCGATTGCATAGTTAAAGGGAGTATTGCATATGTGAGGAGTTGGAAGGACCATGAACTTAGAATGGGTGCAAATAAGTTGCCGAAGTTAAAGTTGTTTTGTACAGGATGAAGTTCAGGAAAAACAAGGGGCTGCTAGAGAGAGGATTTGAGGCCCTTTATAAATATTAAGATTCTTAATCCATTAAGACAAAGTTAAAGTTGTTCTTTTGATTAATTGAGCAACACATGTATGAACATTTCAGTATGTCGTGATTTCTGTTGTGTTTTTAGGCTCCAAATGGACATATATTCTTGGAGTCATTTTCTCCAGTGTACAAGCATGCCCATGACTTCCTGATAGCAATATCTGAACCTGTTTGTCGCCCAGAGCATATTCATGAGGTGAGAACCGATGTAACATCATTGTCTTAGTTTTCTTTGTGCATCTGAGAATTAGAAATACAAAACGTTCTCTTTCCATCTTTCAGGAGTCCTTCCAGACCATCTTCTTCTTCAGGGTTGTTATTTCAAAACTGTTTAGTGGCCCTATAATGTTTGTTTTATACATTATTTATATGATCCCTGAAAATATGTAATGTAGTATATATATATATGTAGGTGGGAATATGTGACTTTTTAGATGTTTTCTGTTTGTTCTGTATATTTCAGCAACAAATGGCTCTGAAAGTATGATTTGAGAATGGTTGTATTCAAAAAGCATTGTAGGTGCATCCATTTTCTGTAGCTGTTCTTTGAAATTATTATACAACTGTTGTCCTTAGAAGGTTAGGTTAATTTTGTCATTCCTTTGTTTTCTTTTCTTGAGAATTTTATCTCAGGGTGAAGAACTGTGGACACCTTGTCCCTCACTTAATTCTGTGTTAGGTGAGAAGGGGTTTGGCTCAGTCCAAAGAAAGTGCAGTTAGTAACAGGTTTAAACTTCCTCTTACAGTACAAGCTGACGGCTTATTCTTTATATGCTGCTGTCAGTGTGGGCCTCCAGACTCATGACATCATTGAATACCTCAAGAGACTTAGTAAAACAAGTATTCCAGATGGCATCGTAGAGTTCATAAAACTGTGTACCCTGTCGTATGGGAAGGTATGTGCTTCGATTTGTGACTGAAATAATGAAATTTCAGTTTTGGCTCAGGTTAGACTCCTTGAATTGGCACTTTATGAACATTTATATTTTAGAGGTATTGCAACAGCACATTAAGGAAGTGTTTCTGATAGAAACGGTAGATACCAATGACTGATTTTTGTTATTTATTGACACTTTTTCCACTGCACAGTGTAGTGATGAGTGTGAGTAGTGAATTCGAAAGAATGTGGATTGAAGGGGTTGTGGCATGTTTTAAGGCACTTCCCCAACATTTACCTGAAGGGCCTAAGGAGAACTACTCCAAGATTGGAAGAATGTGATCTTTACCAGCCTGAACGCTAATTGACTAAGTAAATTTCTACTAACTTCTCGTATTCTCTCAATTTTATCATTCGTCAATCATTGTGGTATCTGATGCTGTGTAGCCTGAGCTACTGACATTGTCATAACATAGATCACAAATAAATAAATAAATCCTAATTTTGAGAAGTTGCCATGGTCTGAGATGTATTTCTCGTAAAATTTCTATGTTCATTTCAAGTTTCCTGTGTTTGAGATCTATGTTCAGCTCATTGAAGCCTTTATGTTAGTGCGTTGCGAATGCTTTTCAGATGGAAATCAGCTTTCATGTCAATCTTACAGGTGAAACTGGTGTTGAAACATAATCAGTACTTTGTAGAGTCACCCCATCCTGAAGTGCTCCAGAAGATGCTGAAGGACCCTGTGATACAGGAGTGTAGATTACGGAGGAACATTGACACTACAGATGGCTCTGCAGGAAACCCAGATGACTTTATTACTCAGGTTCAGGATAAAAAAGGTGTTCTCCAGGTGAGTTTGCAGTGCAGTCTCAGAACTGAGGGTTTAGGAAACGTCAGGCACATGTTTGTATTTTGGTTTGGTACGAATGAAATGATGCCATCTCAAACATCTTAGAGACCTACAGTGTGCATGAAAAAGTTTACATTGTAAATGAGGACTACAGAAGTGCAAATTATGTGATAAGAGAACAGAAAATTCTGTACAGAGTTTGCTTTATGTAAAAGAACGGAATATAATGCTTAGCATTTAATTAAGTGGTTTGAAGAAATGTGTATCCTACTCGATCAGCAGAAAGGTCATAGACACCCACGTGTAAACATGCTTGTTGTAGTGTCCAAGGATTCGTAAGGAGCAGAAATTTGTGTTTCGTACCCCACATACTAGCGAACCCTATAAATGTCATTCATCACTTCAACCTCAAAACTGTCAAAAAGTGTACCAACAAAATTGTAGGTATGGTGGACAGATGAAGCATTTTTACATAGTATCAAGTAAATAATGTAAGTAAGTTATAGCATGCCTTTAAACCCACAAACAAGTAAGGTATAAGAAATGTGCATGTTTTTCAGTTTGGTACCAAACAGGGAATCTCTAGTGGTGTTGTACCAAAAGAGCATGGAAATGTTGCACCTGGTGACCAAACTGACAATAAGCCAGCGGAAGCTACCGTACCAGAAGATATCACTAATTTCTATGACAAGATAGACAAAGAGGATGAAGATGACGAAGAGGAAGCAGTCCTCAAGACAGTCTCGTTTGAAGTCAATCAGGTCAGTTTCTTCGCGTAAGCCCAGCTGAGTGCTGGGTGTTACCTTGGCCTTTGGCAGAAACAAGACATTTGTAGAAAGTCATGATTGGGAAATACATGAATAACTCTGTTGCTAGGCCGAAGTATGAAAAGATCACATTGTTTTGTATGATGCACTTTTTTTAAAAGTCTTTCTGTTATGTGGTTCACATTTATGTGATTACTTATTTTTTATTTCAGAGGTCTGCCTTGCAATAACCCCTCTTTTTTTAAGTTTTATGTGACTTGTGACTACTTTTCCTCTTATCTTTTTATTTTTTAGTTGCCGGTTATGTGTCTATTGTAAAATAGGAATTGGTAGCCTTGCTCAGCAACTCCACCAAGAGAAGGAGATTCATGCATAAGACCACTGAGAACTAGGCTGGCAACTTACATGAACTGTAGCTGCATCTCTCAGAGAACCAATAAGATTATAAGCTGAATGAAAGCCAAATTGTGTTTTTCATTTTATGTGCGTGCAGGAGAAGATTGAAGTTCTCCAGAAGCGATGCATTGAGTTGGAGCACCCTCTGTTAGCAGAATACGACTTCAGGAATGACACGGTCAACCCTGATATCAAGTGAGTCCAGCTGCGTTTCACTTTAGAATAGCATAGACAGAAGTGTACGAATCTTTGAGATTTTTTAATTCTTAGTCATTATTTATTTATGTTTGTTTTTAGTGATAAACTGAGGAGGATCTTGAGTGGAGACAATTTAACAGTTATGTAATGTGGCCAGGATTGTAGAACAATAAAGGAATGAATACTTTTACACTTTGAAGACTTAAGAAAATCATAAAGAGGATTATAACTGCGAAACTAATCTACATACCTGAATAATTTTGAAATACCGGAGTGCAGAGGAATGTCAATAGAGAATCTGATATTATTTACATCTATACTATTGCCAGTTTACTAAATATAACATAACTTTTCTTCACACAGCATGTAAATTGTGTAAATCTTGCTCAGATTTCTTATGAATCATTCAATTCTAATGATAAGTATCAGTACCGTATATGAATGGTCATAATCGTTATTTTTACTGTCATTGTCACTTTAATGTTGGAATAGTAGCTTTAAATTAGCAGTTGAATTTGTATATTGTTAGGTTGGGAGACTTTTCTTTCACTCAAACATTTCTGTTTGCCCTCAGCATTGATCTGAAACCATCTGCTGTATTGCGACCATACCAAGAAAAGAGTTTACGGAAAATGTTTGGAAATGGCCGAGCAAGATCCGGAGTTATCGTCCTTCCTTGCGGTATGATTAAATGGTGTAGCGTGCTACAGACACAGGATTCTTTAGCTAGACTTCCTGTGAAATTATTGATAATGTTTATTATTAGTATTGAGATTGGTTCTGTGTCGTGTTCTGTTGGAACATTTACTATAAAGTGATATGTTCTGATGTTACATACAGGTGCTGGAAAGAGTTTGGTTGGTGTTACTGCTTGCTGTACGGTGCGCAAACGAGCTTTAGTTCTCTGCAACTCTGGTGTGTCCGTTGAACAGTGGAAACAGCAGTTCAAGATGTGGTCGACAGGTGTTGTCACTTATGTTATAATCTTGAATGAGCAGAACACTTAAGTAACTAAGTGTCTGCGAGTAGAATCCAAAGTTTTGAGACTACCACTGCCAGAACTTGTCATAGGATATGGTCTTGATCCAGTTCCATTAACATGCTATCCTCACATCGTGTTTCTCCATGACCCATAATGACGCCATCTTCCCATTTCCTGCCTGGTACTCCAAGGCCTTTCTCAACCACAATTAAAATGCATTTATGTCTAGCCCATCCTATAGCTTCCTTGATTTCACCACCCTAATAAATGGTTGATGTTATGTATAAGTCACAAAGTTGTTTGCTATGCAGTGTTATAAATTTCTTGGTAACTGTTTATTTTAGGTTCATTTATGTCTAGCCCATCCTATAGCTTTCTTGATTTCACCACCATAATAAATGGTTGATGTTACGTATAAGTCACAAAGTTGTTTGTTATGCAGTGTTATAAATTTCTTGGTCACTACATTTATTTTAGGTGTAAATATTTTCCCGCTTATTGTGTAATCGAACGTTTACAATCGATGTTCATCCCTCAGAAGTACTTCTGTGAAAAACACACATATGGGTGCCACACGGAACAAGAGAACATGCCCAGTGGTCATCATTTTAACACTTGCTTTTGAGACCTGATATCATGTGACGGCAGCCACTGTTAACTCTTTTCCTACTATTAAACCAACTGATCCGATGGTCCAAGTTCTGTTAGGTTTCCCTTTGCTCCAAAGTGTCCAATATTTTTAATAAGGCTGGTTTTCTGCTACATATAATTTAGTGAAGACAGTTGTGCTTTTGTGGCTCTTGTGCTGGACAGTGAGAGCGCAGTATATTAATTATTTTGTTGATGGTCGGAAATCTTAGTTTATTTCTTGACAGATGTCAGTTGTTGGCTGCGTAGAAAGCTGGCAAGTTTATTACATAAAAAAGAAAGGAAATCTATAATGTTTTGGTTGCTTATTGATTTAATGTGAAGTAAACATGTTTATTTCCAGCGGATGACAGCATGATCTGTCGATTTACTTCTGAAGCCAAGGACAAACCAATGGGATGTGGAATTCTGGTCACCACATATTCAATGATCACACATACTCAAAAACGATCTTGGGAAGCAGAGCAGACAATGAACTGGTTGAAGGACCAGGAATGGGGAATCATGGTTCTTGATGGTTAGTAATATTCTATATGGTACAAATAACCACATTAATCTATTATCAACATTGTTGCATATGTTCCTTGTTAATCAGTGGTTGACTCTGATGCTTCATGTTTCAGAGTGTGAAGTTTGAATCTTTGCCTAGAATCTGGCAGTTTTTCTTCTCTTTTTTAGGCCTCTATTCCAGGGCTGGAGTAGAGTTTTATTATAAGCTGTGCCTGCTTTTTTACCACATTATTTTCTCAGTTTTGGTCTTATTTGGGATTTTGTGGTAGGATTTATCTCTTAAACCTTTTCATACTTGTATTCTAGTCTCACTTATGGAAATTGCACTGGTTTATCTTGAACAAATCTCTGGTAGCCATCTGTGGTGCAATCATTGCGTCTGTGATGGTGCAAATGCCATTGCCTAATTTAGTACAATTAAGTTATGGTAGAACTTTACATCTTGTCTAGAGGAAATTTCACTTAGTATAAGTTAGTTTGAATTTAGTTCTTAAGCTTATGCTCACAGCTGCAAATAGTTGAATTGACTTTAAACCCATTAATCAACAAACCATCATTCACAGTTAGTATACTTTTCAACACTGCATAACATACTCAGTTGACGCGTGTCATATAATAAAGCAAACATAATCTATTGTGATTCATTCGTTAACAGAGTTATATCATTGATGTTGCAGAGGTGCATACAATTCCAGCCAAAATGTTCCGGCGTGTGTTAACGATAGTACAGTCACACTGTAAGCTAGGTCTTACTGCCACTCTGCTCAGAGAGGATGATAAGATTGCCGACCTCAACTTCCTTATTGGACCAAAATTGTATGAAGCCAATTGGTTGGAGCTTCAGAAGCGTGGGTTTATTGCAAGGGTGCAATGTGCAGAGGTCTGGTGTCCCATGACCCCAGAGTTTTACAGGGAATACCTCATGTGCAGGACAAGCAAGAAACTGGTAAGCATACATAGAAAATTGTCTTACGTAGTTTATGTTCAACTAGGTTGTGTTTTTAATATTCTTGTGGGGGGCAAAAAAACATTTAGGTTGGACGTCCCAATTACCAGAGCCTGTCATTGGACAGGTTATGATGTGCAAAACATTGGAAATTGTCTTCCAGTATTTTGCATTGTGTGGATATGAATTTGTTTTTTTGAATGTCCATGTTGAATTTATATGTTTAAAGAATTATAAATATTTCCTAAAGCACTGAGACTTCTTTATGTGGTGAAAATAATATTGTCTGTTGTCATGCATTCTTGCTGCCCAATCTCCTTTGTGTGTCTTATGTTTTGGTGAGCTAAGCATTCACCTGTGTCTTGCAGCTGTTGTATGTGATGAACCCCAGCAAGTTTCGCAGCACGCAGTATTTGATACGCTATCATGAGAGACGTGGTGACAAAACCATTGTTTTCTCTGACAATGTGTTTGCCCTGAAACACTATGCCATTAAGATGAACAAGCCTTACATCTATGGTCCAACTTCTCAGGTACCTTTCGATATAAAAATGTTTAAGTCTGTAGTTTGATGTGCAGTTTTGTTGTAAGACATACAAATTTGACGGTGAAGCAGAAGGTGTAACCAGTGAACAGGTCTGTAAGATTTCTAAGTCGTGGGTGGTGCAAATTATCTGGATGTGTATGGTCAGTGGTTAAATATTTTCAGCTTACTTAACTGTCGGTAAACAAATTGAAGTTTAACGGAAGTTTTACTTCGTCTTCTGTGGTCTGATTTTTGATTAATGCTTAGAAGCTGATATTTCTTTTAATGTAATTCATTAATTAGTTAAGGGTGCACAACCATGTTATGTATTTTATTTTCAATTCTTCGTGCTTTGCTATATGGGCACAAACGTTTTCCTCGTGTTATATCATTTTTGAAAAACAGCCTAGCAGTTCTCGTATAGTCGTGATACTAACAGGGTTGCGTGTTCAGAAGGTTGGTAAATTCAGTACTATGCTGTTTGCTATATATTTGTCATAATTTCAGAATGAGAGGATTCAGATTCTGCAGAACTTCAAGTTCAATCCAAAAGTAAACACTATCTTTGTCAGCAAAGTTGCTGACACATCATTTGACTTGCCAGAAGCCAATGTTCTGATCCAGATATCTTCCCATGGTGGCTCACGAAGGCAGGAAGCTCAGAGATTGGGTAGAATTCTTCGAGCAAAGAAAGGTATTACTGTATTTATGTTTTGAAATTTTTTTTATTTGAATACGTCTGGGGGAGATAGATTTAGATGGAAGGATATAATGTTAAAATGGATCTTCTGACACAAAGGTTGTGAATGTTTGAACCCGGTTGAACTACCTGTCAGTTGGGTCCAGTGGTGACCTTCATGATGATTCTGAATAGTATGTTAGGTAACCAGTGAGTTTTCAAGAACAAATCTATGCTCTGGTAAGTTAGATAGTTACTTAGCATTGACGTTGAGCATTGCTTTTTACTAGCTGTTCTATTTCTTTCCATGTATATTAATTTCTAAAACTATATTATCAATCCTAAGTTTATGTTATATGTCAATATATCATTTTTCTAAAAAAATTTATCCAGCTGAAGGTGTTATTTGAGTCAAAGTATTGCAGGACACTTACTTTGGAACACTGAGTGTATTATTATATTATTACTCTATCATTTTTAAGTTTATTATTTGCAACTGATATCATCTTCATCAATGATATTGTGACGTGTCGCCGTGAGTGCCGCAGACTCGCGCTGGAGGGGAGGGGCAGTCTGACTTCCAGGCTGCCTTGTCTGGATCTTTCAACATCTTGGGAGGGGGATTATAAACAAAGTCGCATTCCTGGGCGTGAACGAGTGCGAGCAGAGAGTAAGCTGGAGGGCACCGCGGCAGCTAGACCGAGTGAAGTGTTGAGCGTGTGAAAAGTGTGTCGGGTCGTATTCAAGGCAGCGGACTCCAAAAAGCAAGGGTTGACAATAAAGGCCGTAATTACCAGCCTACATCACAATATTGTATATGTGCTGCTGTAGTGAAATATTTCTCTTTCTTAATGTGTAGGGGCTATTGCTGAGGAATATAATGCATTCTTCTACACTTTGGTGTCTCAGGACACAATGGAAATGAGTTACTCGCGGAAGAGACAGAGGTTCCTTGTCAATCAGGGCTACAGCTACAAAGTGATCACCAAACTGGCAGGCATGGATGAGGTACACTGTGCATATCTGAGACTATGTTATCAAATAAGAATTATAATAATGATAAGCAGCCTTGTAGAAAACTTCAGGGTATCCGATTCTGCTGTTCATACTTGAAGCAGGTACAACCCAGATTCAAGTTAGAGTTCGAACCTTCCCTTGTGTCAAGTTTAATAATGTAAAAGGCAGTTTGTTTGGTTCTGAGGTTATTAGGAATGAACTTGCAGTGTGTATTACTATTGCAGATAATGATTATTTCTTCTAAAAGTGGCATTTGAATTAACTCTTTCTTATTTCATGATTCATTTGAGTTGTTATGTAGTTTCTGTCGATACAGCCATAATCTTGTTGGATGATACATTGAGGTTGGTTTCTGTATGTCACTACCATGCACAGTATTTGGTTTTTGGCACTTCCTAACTTGTATCTGTAATAAACGGATCTCTCTTGTTCATGTTTTATAAAACAGCTTTTCTGTTGTGTAACCTGTAATATTAGACTTTGTACTATGAGTAATAACATTTGTCTGAATATATTGTTAATGTAAGGGCTGAAGTAATGGATGTTAGTTATGTTCTCGCTGCTTCAGGAACCTGATTTGTTTTACAAAACGAGGGAGGAACAGAGTCAGTTGCTGCAGCAGGTACTTGCAGCTAGTGATGTGGATGCAGATGAGGAAAGAATTCCAGGCGAAGGACCTCGTACAGGACCTGCAGTACGTGTATTTGGAAGTGATTACTACTTGAAGGGTCTTTGCACAGTGCTTGTGCACTTCTGTTTTAATAAAAATTATTCATTAAATTAAATAGTACATTAGGACATGCTGTTTATATTATCACTGCTGTATTCTTAAATTGACTTGACTTCTCTTATGGCATTTCTTTTAGATCTTGTCTAGTACTGGGATAATTTGTAAATATTAGAGAAGACCTTTTATCTTCCATAGATTTGATTTAGTTCCTTCTTTATTTATCAATATAATGAATTATTCTCCATTCAGCCACCTACACGGCTGGTAGCCTGAGAAGAATTCATTACACTTAGTCACCATGATAGCTTCAGATCATTTATTGATTGAGTTAGTGTTGTGATGGATGCTGGTCAGTTCTTCACATAAAATTTATTAATAATTTCTCGGTGTTACTAGGTTCATCGCCGAGTTGGCAACATGAGTTCTATGTCTGGGGCTGATGACGCTGTTTATTTGGAGTACAAGAAGACAGCATTTTCCAATATCAAGCACCCACTGTTCAAGAAGTTCAGAACATGATAGAAAGATATAGTTTAAGGTGTTGCTGAAATTATGTGTTATAGCTATTTACATGATAGAAACAAATCAAAGGCATCTATAAATCATATTAAACATGTAAATGCACTCTGTGGGAAACAGAATTACTGGATGATAGAACATTGGTACATATGGATGCCATTGAGTTTCAAAGGGTTGGTGAAGAAGAGCATTAGTAGTTAGTAAACAAGTTAAAAATGCGTTGTTCTGATCTGTGAGACTCTTAAATAAAATGTTTCGTTAGTCCTTCCTCTTTTATGTAATGATGTAGAGCTCTCCACTTTTTGCTTACATTTTGGATTGTTCCAGTGAGACACCCTTTGCTTCAAACGTTTCTGGTGGTCATGTTAAGAATGCTTGCTTTCCTATTCTATATTTTGAATTGTACATATTTGAGTAAAAGAGTAAAAATGTACATGTTGTTACACAAAACATGTCCTAAACTGTAAGTGAAAGATTTGCCTTGGATTTGTGTCGTACTGTATTTATAGTATGATGTATTGTAAATAGTATGTATACAGTTTGAGAATGAAATGAAATAAACTGTTGAAAACGTATGCTATATCCTCTGTAAATATAAGTCCTTGATACATGCAGCCATTGCCATTTCTGCTCATTTTGAACTTCATGGTTCTTACTCCAGGTCAGAGTTCTTTATGTGTTTGTCTTTTGGTATTATTACCATTGTTTTAGCCCATATGATACACACTTATGCAATCTGCAGGTGACATGTTTTATTAGTAATACGTTTTAACTCTATTTCTGCTTCATTGCTAAATTTATATCTCTTTATTTTATATGTTTGGTTAGGTTTTGTTAAATGAATAAGATAGGTTATGTTTGAAAAAGTTCATAAAGAGATATTTCCTGTCCAAAATTAAAGGTTTGTTTTAGATATTTCCTGCCATTAAGTTTACCACACGTTCAAGCACAGCGATTCTGCCATCTAGGGGGTCTTCTCAATAATATACAGTATGCTTCCATCTTCTTTTGATTTTGATCGTGGGAGTGGCGAAACATGCTTAGGTAAATATTGCTATTTTTATGAAGTTGTTATGAATATTTGTGTTTTTTAATGTGTTGTGTGGGACTAAATAGTTTCCAGTACCGTATGTACGTCCGTTTTACGTGGCTGAAGTTATTTTCACTCTCGTGCTACGTTCCAATATTTTCCATTTGGGTGTGAGGTATCACCTACCGGTTACTTGCTTTGAGTGATTAGAATGAATTTCATCATTTGCCGTTGGTGTTCGAATAATATTTGCAAATAGGGACACTTGCTGAAAAGGTAACTTCATAAGCACACTCCTTTGCTTCAGCGCTGGCGTATTTGATAAATGTTAACGTAACGTAAAGGAGAAACGTAGTATTATAAAGTATGTCCTGAACCTCAAAATAATGTTTCATAGAAATAAAAGGGCCTTCTGAAAGGTGGGGATGCATGCAATTTGTTATTCAGATGAAGCAAGGGATGGTGTTAGAAAAGTTGTGTGTAAAAAGTTTAGTTAATGTTGAAAGAGGCGTGAGGGGGTGGTGAATTGGAAGAACTGCATCATGAAATAGGACAGACGTGTTAATTGACATTATTAGCCTCACATTTTGAGCAGTTTAGGTGAATTAGCAATGTGCCTGATTATGGTGTTGAATAATAAACTGAAGGATGTGGAAAGCAACCATGGCCTGGTGTAAGTTTCTCTCAGCCCCTCTAGCATTTGAAGTGGAGGATATAACCATGATGCCTTTATCTCCAATTAGTTTGCTTTGCAGTAGTAAGGAATCATTCTTGTGTCTCATTGATCCTAAATAACCTCATAAGATAATATGTAATCATTAAGTAACTGAACCAACCCAGCAACAACATTACCACATTAACTTCATTATCCTGTACATGACTCGGTTGTATTTTGTTGGCTGCAATGTTCTTGATGGTGCTCAATATAAATCTGCATGAAAAACTTTTATTGTTGGTCAAGGTTGTTTTTAAACAATGTAGCTACTTCAGCAGGCATTGGGACATTTGGGAAGAACAAGCATATCCATCATCAGGGTAGAATGAATGAAAGTGTACAGGTGTTTCTAAATTATGTACCCTAAATTATAGGGGAGTTTCAGGATGCCAATATGAGTCAAACATTTGGGTCTCAAAAAAGCAGGTTCAAATAACTTGGACTTAGTTCACAAATTATACTAACTCCATAGGTAGAGTAACTTGTTGAGAAGCTGGTAGTTACTCAGCTAGTCAAGAAATACCCATCTTTTATGGAACTAAAGGTTTACAAGAGCCCATTCCAGGTCCTGTGTAATGTTCTGTAACATGCTGCATGTTTAATTGCAGGTGAAAACACTGCAGTAGCTGAATTGTCGTGTGAGGTGGCCTGTGCAGCTTTGAGGCTGCATCCACCGTGTGCACAATAGGGAGGCACAGGGCTTCTGCCATGTCCCGACACCCAAATGACAACCTGCTTACTTATAAGCTGGTGGTGGTGGGGGATGGAGGGGTGGGCAAGAGTGCTCTCACGATTCAGTTCTTCCAGAAGCTGTTTGTCACTGACTATGACCCCACCATAGAAGACAGCTACATACAGCACACTGAAGTAGATGGACAGTGGTGCATTCTAGATGGTATCTATAAAATATGTTTAGTCACATGCAAGAAATTGACAGTCGTATAAAAAAATTGATTTCAGAATTTGTAATTTTATGTTCTCTTGCCTGTAGTCACTTTGAAATATTGTCTTGCTACCTTTGAGGTTATGTTTGTAGGTCATTACTGTGAGGTATTTAGTGTAGAATTTTGTTACTAGTACTGGACACTGCAGGCCAGGAGGAATTCAGTGCAATGCGGGAGCAGTACATGAGAAAAGGTGATGGCTTTCTGTTGGTGTATTCGGTCACTGACCAGCAGAGTTACGAGAACATCATCAATTTCCACACTCAAATACTCAGAGTTAAGGACAGGTAAATTTGATGATCACATTTGTTTATTATGTGTCTTGTGAAAAAGACAAAGAAAAGTGTGATGGTTGCCTATAACCTATGTGCATGCCATTGTTTTAGTGCACTAAGACCAGAATCTTACGGTGTCTATGGTAAATGAATATCAATTCCAGTGAGGGGTTCAAACTTCTGAACTCTCAGCTGGAGTCACCTTTCTTCCATTCTTGTTACTCCCATGAAGGCATTGTCCATTGTGTAATGATTTATGCTGTAGGGACGTGTACCCAATGTTACTGGTGGCTAACAAGGTGGATCTGGTCCACCTCCGGAAGGTGACTGAGGAGTCTGGCCGGGAGTTGGCTCATAAATTGGGGATTCCCTATATAGAGACCAGTGCCAAAGATCCACCACTGAATGTTGATGCAGCCTTCCATGAGGTAGGTATTAAAACCAGTGTTCTGGCTGTTGAGCACCCATTAAAATGTTTTTCTTCTTGATGCTACAGCTAATTTAAGCTCTGCTTTCTCCGAGACCATAGTGTTTTATATGTTCCTTTCTTTCTTTCTTTTTTTTTATTATAAATAATTAATAGATTTCTGAGTACATCCATGCATTCATGGTGGAAAGGCAGTTTACTGCATCTGTTACTCTTGTACTGTCTGGCAGGAGAGCAGGAAACTAACTTTTGTATCATAAGTGGAATGTCACAAGTGACTAGAGAATTACAGTCTTGTATGTTGCAGGTTGTGCGTATAATTCGCAACCAGCCACCGGCAGAACTAGACAGGAATCGAAGAAAAATGAGACGTCATGTAAAATGCATGCTGCTGTAACACTGCACGTGATGCAGACACAGAGAACAAACAGTGCTCACACTATTTTTTAAATATTTAGTTTTTACATGGTATTAATCAGCGAGATGTAAACGCACATTTAATGTTCATCTCATGAAGTCATTGTAACTAGAGATGATTTTTGTTAACTTTGATGACTGCAAAGTCCGAGCATGTCACTCGAGGTAATGACAGCTGTCCACCGAGTGCCATGTTCAATTGATTGTGACAAAGAGAAAGAATTGAAGTATTTATTGTTGAATATGATTGTTTCCATTTGACAAGTTGTTTAGATTGCTTCTACATGTGACAATAAATATTGTGTTGATCGTATTCGTATTGGTTACTTGATATAATGGAAGACATGCATATGTGCACGAATGCTGCTTCTCTGTGTTATGTTTCTCAGTTTAGTATGTGTATTGATGTCTGATTTATTTTCTGTCCTTTATAAATGGAAGTCGGTGGAATTGTTATTGTTTTTAATTACAGAATTCTTCAAGTCCTTCCTGTGTGTAAAATATTTTTATTTTGCTGATACCACCAGGGGACCATTTGTGTGACATCCAGGCTTGGCTTTTTGCATTATGCACAGGGTGTTTGCGTCAGTGGCTCCCCTTTGTGTATGTATGCAGCCAGAGATGGAAACTGTTCATGTTTGATATGTAGCACATAGGAAGTTAATAGAATACGTGCTGTATTTTAATTTTGCTGTTTATAAAATATATTTATATCGTTATTAAGTGAAGTTATGAAACTTTAAAGATAAATATTGAAATTTTTATGCTGTAAGTTGTTAAGATGGTGCTAACTTTTAAGTTGAACATAATTTATTGTACACCCAATTAGCATATGCCTGTGTGATGAAGATAATGGTCAGGTTGATAATGAGTGGAACTTAAGCAAATTCTTCTTAAACTAAAACACTTGCTGACTTATATAAATTTTGTGATCATGAACTGACATCTATCTTATGGTTAAGTCTCTACATTCATTTCTGTCTTGTGAATAAATCTTTACGCTCATTTCTGTGTTCTGACTAAGTCTGCGTTTATTTCTGTCTTGTGACTGAGTCTATACATTAATTTCTTTGCTTTTATATCTGTATCTACTTTATGTTATGTTTATTTCAATACTAATGTAACATTTATAGGAACATTAATTCATGCAAATTGAATTTTTAAAATTTGATTATTCTTTTATAGTAAGCATGTACAATGCCCTTGGATGAGGCATTAAAATCAATGCCTTGATCTCAATTACGTGTTGAGACTAACACAATGCTGACTGCCTGCAATCTTATGCTCTGTGGTCAGAATTGAAGGGGTTTAAAATTGAAATGATAGTAATGGAGTACTTTTGTGGTTGTTAACCATTGAAGCTGCTGCTTGTAGACATACACATTTCTGTTCGAATGGTATTGCACGAGGTAGTACTCTTCAAACTTTGTAGAAAGGAAAGATGTCAGAAGCTGAGAATGGCACCACAGTATAAAACTCATAATATGTAATGATACATAATAGATACGTGTCTGTCTGCAGTAGATGGAATCGAAACAGTGAAACTTGATTGTTTTTATTCTTTACTGTTCAGATGCTTTCAGAAATCTTTAAGATTTGTATTGTAGCACTTCTCATGGCACAAATTTATGAGAGTTTTAATTAATAGAAAATTTATTTTAAATTATTGTGTTTCATAATATATTTTAATGTGAAGTTTTATCAAGGCAATGTGATTATCTTGGCTTATTAAGTATGAAATTTTATGAAATGTTTGAAGTTGTGTAATTTTGTTTAGGTGTGAAAATGACTGCTTTATTAATGAGCCTATTCATAGTGGCAGCTTAAGTGTAAGGCATAGTTCATCCAGTAATAAAGTAGAGAATTATGGTAGGTTTTTATTTATTTTTTGCGCAAAGTACATAAAATTAATTTATAATAAGGAAGTCTTGCTTGTCTGCTCATATGTTTCATATCCATAACTACTCTGTCGATTTCAATGAAATTTAGTATTCAAGGTCCAGGAAATTAGTTTGGGGGTATTCAGTTACAAATGCTTTACGTTACATGAATCCAAAATCAGCTTTTGTGAAATATCTCAAACGTACTGGAACACAACAAAATATGTACAGATCTCATTAAAATCTAAAACTTTTGTTTGGATAATTTGTATGTGATGATGAATACTTAACAAAAAATTTAAAAAAAATTATCTTCTGTGGTAATTGTAGAGCTGTCAGCCTGGTGACGATTTGTATCTGCTATCAATATACTTCAAGGCCCAAGAGTTGTGCAAGATAGCAAAGATGCATTTGTAAAATTTGCTGCATTAGATTACACCTTTCCACTCTTTGCATCTTCATAAAGTTTTTGAAGATGAGAAAGTTTGCCGTCATAACAACACTGATGCTAAGTTAAAAGGTGAAGAATATATATGAGGGAACAGTCTTGAGTTGTTTGTGTCTGATTATTTTTAAATTTTAGTATTGGCAAGTCTCATAAATGGTATTGGACACTGTGCTTTGTCATTCTCTAATTTAACGTTATACTTTGCTACTCCAGAATTGAACATTGTTCTTTATCACTAGAATCTCAGTAAAGACGTTACTAGTAACAGACAGTGTTAGCCATCTTGTCCACTGACAGACTGGCAGCTAAACACATCATGAAACACTTTTGTTACTTTGATCCTGAAATATTATTTACCATAGCTTTTGTAGCAAAGTAACTTTGTGTGAATTAACCAACATGGATGAAGGTGGGTGGTCATCTACTTCACACTTGAAGTAACTGAATACTTTTATACACTGTCCCTGTGAATCTGATTGGCTCATGAAAGCATGTGGTAGTAGGTGCACAGAAATGTCCAAAATTCAACCTTGATTGTTTACGTTAGTCACCTAGTGGCTGTCTGCTTCATGTTTCCTGTATGACGGCTTACAGTGAAATACGGTCAGTGGATATAAACATTTTGAAAAAGCATATAAAGGAATTGAAAGTGATAAAATTGGGAATAAAACAACTTGTAATGTAGAGTTTTAAGATTCATAACAGACTGACTACTGTTGCCTGTTCTTCTTTCCACAGTGTTTAAGATTTTGAGTAAACAGTCATTCCTACCCTAATGTACATATGCTAATGTTTTTGTTATTGCTGCGATGGAGTAAGACTTTTTGTCTGTAGCAAAGTAACTCACTGTTTGATGATATTGTGTCCTGTGTGCGGTCTCATGCCAGAATCACGTGCTGTTGAAACGGTACTACCATTAGTAGTTCAGTGAGAGCTGCAGTTCTTCCAACAATTGTGCTGTCCCAAATTGATATATTAAGATATTTATTTATGTAATCTGTCTGCAGAATATAAATTACGTATTATATGCTTAACAGTAAACAAAAATAATGTTTTTCACCTGTTACTTTGTTTCTCTGAAACAATTATCTGCTTAGAGACTAAATTGTCACAGCATAAACAATCGTCTTTATGATCTGTTGTTGTGATAAAGCCTTCTCTGTTCTTATCTAAGTCCTGACTTTAGCAAATGGGCATTAATTTTTTAGTAGACTGCCACTTTGTATTTGTTGATGGGCATTTATGTTGTGATATGTGCAGCCACAGTTAGATGCTTCACAGTTGTGTTGAAGTAAACAAACCTTTGTGGTGGGTTTGCTGGAAAATGTATGTTTTGAATGCCGGTGTTGTTTTCAAGACATATTCACAAAAATATATTAAGAAACGAAGTTTATGTGTGTTGCTCTATTTATTTGTTTATAAAAATGTTTTTTATTAAAAAAGTTGAGATGTATAGATACGCTGGCTTCTTTTTGCTTCAGGAAGAAAATGACGTGTGTGGCGTGTAAATGCTTCCGTGTGACGTTTTGAGTTGTGTAAAGCAGTTATACTGCATTGCAGTCCTACCATTAGCATCAAGAAATTGTGCACTTCTAGGTTTCATAATATGCATTAATTTTGTGTTAATTTGTTACTAGCCATACACTCAAACACCAAATTGTATACCACTGTTGTTTGATTCACAACTGCATATTTATCATATTTGCAACTATGAACCATCTTTATATTGCTAGCTTACAAGGCAGTGGGGTATTCTGCACTTTGATTGGTAAATGTGTGGCCATTTGGGAATAATAGTTCAAGATTGTTTTGTGATTTTGTATCAGAAATGAGAACAACGTGTTCTCCATAACATTAGCAAATGTACCACCCTTCACAGCCATGTCATTATCCAAGAATTGGAACATGATGCTATTACAAGCCGCCGTGAAATAAATCATAAGACTTTCATGATTTTAGAAGAGTTTGTAGAATTGTAATTGTTATGGCCGATGCAGGCTGTTCTGTTCAGGCATGATTTTGTAACTGAAGAGTGCTAGTCTGTAATGCTGCTAATGGTATGACTTCAAGATAGCTGTCGAAAGTTATACCTTGTGCGTTGCTTGTTGTTTTACTTAATTAAGTTTTTAATGTAATTATAAAGGTTACCCATAAAGTAATATAAGTCGTTCTCTTATATTGAAGTTACATTTTTTTTGCCTCACATATTCGTTTTACCTGGCAAAGAGTGATGTGGTTTTTGATAGTATTATCTCCATAGATAATGTTTAGCCTTTAGTGATTGTTTGTCATTGACTTGCTTTATGCCAAAAGAAACTCAGTTGCTTGTAATGCAAACCACTGTTGTCTCCCATTAATTTTTTTCTAAGGTAACTACTTAAGTTTCATGGGACATTGCATTCTGGGTAACTTACGTACATTATCCAACACTCCTGTTAATTGTAATAGTTATTTGCATATGTAGTGAAGGCCTAATGAAAGAGTTAAGAGTCTTGAAATAATGAGAGAATTTTTACTTCATTGTATATATTATATAATTTATATAAATTCTGTTAAGTGCATTATTTCATATTGTGAAATATGTTGCCTTGCTTGGGATTGATCAGCATTGATGCAAGACTACAGCTATTGGCACAAATAAAATGCAAATTGTAGATGTGTAATAGCTCAAGTGTGGTGACCGTCCATTCATTAAAAAAAGAAAATATGTTGAAAGTCACTGAACAAGAAGCATAATATTGATCATTCTGTTGTTTTGGTGTTTGTGCAATTTTTGAATTTAATTCTGATACAGTTGCCTCATAGTGTTGGGTATAAAACAAAATGAACAGCTGGACTTTTATTGTTATTAACCTGATTATCAACATCTGGTCAGTCATATTTGCACAAATAAATGTATATTTGATTTAGTCTTTAAAACTCAAAGACACCAGTTCTTTTAGATGTTCAAAATATTATTTAGAACAACACCTACAGGTTTTATCATGTCTGTCCAGTTGCTGGTCTGAAAGCAGTTTGGCAAGCCATGGGACTGATTTCTATGAAATATGGTATATTTGACATACACTAAATTTTTTCAGTCCCCAACTTTAAGAGAGATTCGTGGAGAGTAGGACTTTAGTTTCCACCATTAAGGATTTATTTGCGCATTCTTGTTTACATTAAAATATTTTCAGCACTTTGCCTGCTTGTTAGACCACCTGTAGCATGCTGGGAGAGCTTCTGTGTATGACAGAACTATTCACAGTAGTGAAATAGGCTGTTGGTAGAACTGACTTTCCTGTCTGAAGAAGTTTCTTGATTAAATTGCAGCCTCTGTTTAGAGGTGTTTTTTATAGCAATGAAACTTGATTTTTAAGTTCATCACTCCTAATGGCTTGCACAAAGTAAGACATTTATTTCTTGTATCAGAATCAACAGAATCTTGAGTGTTAACAGAACTACTTGCAGTGGCTGTTCAACTCGACATTTAACATGTTTGTGCCAGAGTAAGCCAAAAGTGTGGTCCATAACCACACAGCAGATTGTATAGCCTGTAGCCTGGTGGTCTGTATTATGATGCTCAAGCAGAAAACCACTGTAGTTTGTCAGGGAATAATATTTAAATCTATACAATTTCAGAGAATTACTCATAGACAGTAAGCCAGGTGGACCAGATTCTTGTAAGATGCTGCTGTCTATGTGGAAATATAGCTGAAATGCAACCAAATTTTTTAGATTGAAGATAAGAGAGCCCATCATGTATGCCAGCAAGTTTAGTAATAATTTTATGTAATAATATTATGTAACTTCCTTTAATGGATGTGAATTAAAAGATTTAATATTTTTCTTTGCTGTTGCTGAAGAAATGCATAATTACCTGGAACTGTGAGATATATGATGTTGTAAAAGCTTTAATATTACATTGTAAACTGTTCATGATGTTATATGGAAGGATTGTGTCCAATTGTGTAAGGTGATAAATTATTTTTATGTGTTTACTTCTTTGTTTCTTAGTGCAAGATTTCACCTCTTCCATTTGGAAACAGTAGTTTGCTGTTTTTCCAGGACATGCCATGTCCAGTTTATTTGTTGTCATTGTGTGCAATTTGCAGTTAACTGAATTTTATTAAATTATTCTTGTGTATGGCATATATAGGGAGTAGAGGTAAACCTCTACACATTCATAACTTTGATGTCCATTGACTTTACACTTAGGAAAATAATTTTTTTTTAAAAAGAGGCTATTTAGACTGTAGAACTAATCTGGATATGGTGGAGTAAAAGAGCTTTACCCTTTCAAGAATTGAACCCAGGCCATACAGTATGTAGGCAGTCACTTCTACTCATAATAAGTTAAAACTAGGCACTCTCATTTTGGTTATAGAGAATTTCAAAAGTAAAGTCTACACAGGAGTTTTGAGTGCAAGCATAGTATGTAAGGAAAAGTATAACAAAACTTCCAGTCTTCCTTATCCAAATAGCCAACCGCCGAAATGGGGCAGGTCTCTAAGAAGGTGATAGATAATTGTTCAGCTTGTTAAGAAATTCACAGCCTCATTTTGAGACATTTTTGTTATTTTCAATAGAGCTTTGCCACTGGTCCCTATCTTGAGCCAGATAAATACAGTCCATATCCAACCCCCGCTAATTTCTTAAAATTCGTTTGAATATTATCTTACCAACCTGTGTTTAGTTTTGAGTGATAGGTGCCCATTGGGCTTTCTAAGCAAAATTTTGTACCCATTCTGCATCTAATGATTGCTACATGCCCAACCAATCATATCCTCGTTATTTCTCGGATGATATGGGGTGGAGAGTACAAATTATGCAGTTCCTCCATGTGCCTCAGTTTTTGTTTCATAATATAATAGTATTAGCCGAGTCGACAAGGAAATTTCACGTTCAAATTGGGTGCCGTTGGTTAGCCTGATGCCTGTCATTTATTTGATTTAACAATTGCAGTAGTTCATCTTTGGTAACGAGAATTCGATTACTTATCGTTGCTAGGTGCATTTCTTGTGGGGCTGTTTTAACGTTTGAAAATTAGAATTTGTTATTGTGTTATTTGCCAGAAAAGGCATCCAGACACATTTGTCGGTGAGTCGTCTCACGGGGATGATTTATTTGGAACTGATGAAATTTTATTATAAAATAATTGCACCAGAACACATGCACTGAGTCGATTAGCAAGCCGGCAGTTGCATTATTGTGTTTCAAAACACCTTTATCATATTTATGCATCTATTCGGCAGTTTGATGTTAGGATGCTTCATTTGCCTATTGGAAGTTGTTTCATGTATGATGGGAGGATTTTTGTAAAATAATCGTAATGACAGCAAATAAATAGATATATGTTATGTTCGTCAGATGTTTGTTGCTTCTGTTCCTTCAGAATTTCATTTACAAAATTGTTTCATGTTGTTCTTCGGAACAAGTTAGGTAGTAAATTCAGTTGAGCAATATCGTATCCAGTGCTCTGGTCATAAAAAATCTTTACGTTATGATTTTGCAGGTTATAATACACATTGGCTTTTGATATTGTTTTTCCAACACTTTCTTCTCTCTAGAACAGCATTTTAAGGCATTTCGGTCATTTGATTTGTCATCTGATGTGTTTCACAATCTAATTACCCAGAGTATGTGGAATTCATATAATTAACTGTTGACTAAAATGGGAAGAATTTGTAGATAAAATATTATTTCCATGTTTGTTAGATTCACTTCTTTTCAGAAAATGACTGCTGCTATTGGAAAGACCCCAGTCTCTGTACTTCAGGAATTGTTAAGCAGGCGTGGGACAACTCCAAAATATGAACTTGTTCAGATTGAGGGTGCTATACATGAACCGACATTCCGATACCGTGTGACAGTATCTGAGGTTGTGGGTATGTATGATAATACCTACCTTTCATGATCAAGAGTTTTAAGTCAAGTATTATTGGTAATTTTGAAACTAAAGATTATGGTTTAATGGTATTGGATATTGTGCAATTATTTTGTGTGATAAGGCTGTTTTACAGGGAGGATGGGGGCCTTGACTGTACCTGAAGAATTCCAAGTAATTAATCATAGCATTTTACTGGTTGTGAACAGTGAAATCTGAGCGAAACGTAATGTGATTGAAGTTATTATGTTGCATTATTTCTTATGTGCACTTTTATATTATCCATTCAACTATGCGTAGGTGTCCCATATGATCTCCTTGGGTTTAACAATCAAAGTTTCTTTTGCATTCTTTGTTTTCCTTTGTATTAAGCGTCTCTTTATGTAATTTGAAATAAGGATGGCATTGTCATTTTAAGATAACTTATTTCTTTCATGCAATCATTTAATTTTAAAACTGTTGTGGCATGGAGGGAAGAAGGGGAAGTCTTGCAGTGTTATGAATTGTATAACATTATTGTAAAGAAAGAGATTTTGCCTCATGAGGTAGATAATGGGGTCTCTGGAATAAAGAATGGCTACACAGATTAGGTATCATGTACGTCTAAGCAATTTGAAATATACGATACAGTTCTGCATGGACCTGAGCCTGCTGTATATTTTGGCAGTGTCATAAAGGAAAGGGCTTGGAATCAGAGTCATTCTCCATGTGAACTGTTTACAGAAGTTATCATATTGAACTTAGAGAAGACGTGAGAATGGAAATGTTTGGTGCAATGGAGTACTCATATTTTACACAGTAATTGTTAGCAATTTTACAAATCCGATTGGACTTGGCGTTAATTTATGAAGGTACAGATCTGTTGTTGAAAAGCTTATAATATTACAGTTAAAACTGTATGAATTAGTTCTTCCAGTTTGCCCTTTAGTATACACACTAGAACAAGAATATATTTATAATGAAAGTAGTAGTGCTTACAAAGATCTGTATTTTATATTATGTTGGCACTTTTGTCCAGTGGACTATTTTCAAGAAAGTTTGTAAGTTTGATTGTCATAGAGAGTTTGCATTAGGGTGATGGCAATGAAAATTTACTTTGCCTGGCGGGTTTTAGTTTAAACTTCTAGTAACAGACTTAATTGGAATTAATTTAGTAGTTCTGAGGTTGAAGGAAGTGGGTGGATGGGCACGGTGATTACATTATGCATTTGTTTTACGTACTCCATACAAAATGCTAGTTGAAAAGTACACGTATATAAGCTGCTGCCAGTGGAGATGTCTGGAGGACAGGACTGGAAAGCTGTGCACTGGGTGGAGCTGTTTTCTGACTACGCATTGCAGCCAGCCTTAGTCAAGGAACCCTTCATATGATTTTGTGTGGGTCACACACTTTTTTGATATTAGTGTTTTCCCTGTCACAGTAATCTATAATTTCCTTAGAACATTATTTAAATAATTTTTAATGTTTATATGATTCATACTGTTTCATTCTTTTATTTGGATAACTGATTAATTTTCTTAACTTTGTTGTATTGAGAATGTTAAAACAAAAATGACTACTGTGTTTTGGGATCTACCGTAATATTGATCACAAACACTACCGTGTTCTTTTTAATTTACTATTAAAATGCCATTGCTCATCATTAAATCCTAGATGAAAACTACATGATTTTTCTTTATACATGCTGTATGTTCACAGCCATGGGAACTGGACGATCAAAGAAGGAAGCAAAGCACGCTGCCGCCAAATCTGTCCTGGATAAATTAATTGTTGGTTCTCAGGAAGATGGAAGTAGCTGTACCAACAACGCGTTGTCCGAAGTGTAAGTGTTCATCATTACTTCTCTCTGATGTATAAGGAATATTTCTTTCAACACAGGGGAACCTGGATTTCAGTCTTATTTATACTTTTGGCATAAAAGTATGAAAGTAAACCACCAGGTGTATCTGAAGACTTCACGTGATAACGGCCTGTCCTTTTATTTGCTAGGAAGACAGAGATCATTTCACCCTATGATGACAAGATCCCAGGCAACCCCATTGGGGCACTGCAGGAAATGTGCATGTCTCGACGCTGGCCTCCCCCAGGCTATGAGATGGTGAATGAAGAGGGTCTTCCCCACGAACGCCTCTTCACCATTTCCTGTGTTGTATTTAAGCACCGGGAAACTGGTTAGTTGTAGGCGTGGGACCCACTGGGTCTATGATGAGCGCTGTGTCTGTGAATGTGTATGCTATGATGTGCGTAGGCATACCAATAGGTGATTTTTATGACTGTCATATGTAAGGACCACAGTTCATAATTTGGCTGGAGCAATGTTATCTCTGAATAAGTATTTAATTGGTTTTACTCAGTACCCGCAGGTACTCTTGATATTTGATGCAAGCATTTGCTGTATTGTCTATGAATGCATTGTGTGTTTGTTATTAATGTTGAAGTAATATCTGACGATTTTCCAATAATTGAAGTTACGTGCTAGCTGAATGCTTGCACAGATGGATCATTAAGTTGTGTAATTACTTTTTTGGAAGCTGATGTACATAAATGGAAACATTTTAAGGAATTTAAGCATTATGTTGTTTCGTAAACTATTTGTTTTGTGTCGTGTTTGTACCTTATTAACAGGCACGGGAAAATCCAAAAAGTTAGCAAAGAGACAGGCAGCCTACAAGATGTGGGAGAAGCTACAGGACAGCCCAGTTGTGCTGTCGAATGCCATTCTTGGTGTGGATGATGAGGACGAGGTACGTGCAGGAATTAGAATAGAGCCTGTCAATCATTGATTGTGTTACTTATTGCATCTTAATTTATGTTCATTGACTTGTTAACTCCACTAATAATTTATAATTGTCAACTAAATGCAGTTTATACCCATACTTGTGTGTAACCTAATCATATGCACTGGGTACTGGGACCTTTCTGTCAATAATAAGATGCATGCACCTTCAGGCTAACTAATTATCTATTAATGTCCATTTTATTTTAGTAAGAACATCCCATTTTTAATAGGCATCTTTCAAAAATTACCCATTTGATCTGACAGTAATAAGTTCATAGATGTTTTTTATGCTTGGAATTATGAACACCGGGAAGTGTATGGAAAAATATTTCTCTGGGGTGTCCTGTGAAAGCCACGCTTCACATGATTCATCGTGAAAGTACATTATTCAAAGGCGTATCACAGTACTTTAGATGATGTTTCACATTTCTGCTGGCGTATTCATTAACAGGTGATGCTAGGCCTGAGGCAGTACAAAGGAAGGAAATTTTGTAACCTCTGCAGTTGGTTAAGAATCATTAAAATTGTTTGCAGTTCTGGCATGTTTAGAAGACTTGATTGCAGATGTTT